>JAMWET010003334.1:402500-807697 GCA_024036415.1 Prochilodus magdalenae | reverse complement strand
TCATACCAGAGGTTGTAAACTGTCTGTACAGGCAGTTTATAAACTCTGGTATGGTCTTAATTTTCCCCATATCACCCACAGTTTTGATGAAACAGCCTATAATTAAAATTGCAGCTCTTGTGATTTGAATATTCACTCTTTTAAACAGTGTTTTTTAATATAAAATCAATCGATCTTTCATCCCTAGGTAGGTATGGGCAGTGTGGTGGTATTTTTTATGAGCATATTGTGGATCCTGCCAGAGCCCAAGTAACAATGACCAACCTCATACATCATACTGAAAGTATTTGTAATTGTAGCAGTAATTTTTTTGGTGTGTTCCAATTTATCTAACCGTAGAAAAGCTAAATATGGGGAAATTTATTTGTTCAAATTTTCATTTATTCATTTATTATTAATTAATTAATAAATTAATAATTTTTAAATACCTATTTAATCCCATGAGCTGCCATTTACATTGTGTGAAATTGTAATGAATGAAATTAAAATTGGATTAGGTTTTTGCCCTTTCCTATAAAGCTGCCATTTTGCAGATACTTGTTTTTCCTATGACAGCAACAATATTAAAGTGCACTAGTGAGAATGTCTTCGAGCATCCTGATGATGTATTTTTGTCATATCATCCGCCCCTAACTACAGGACTTCTAATATTATGGATGCTGGCTGCCCATGGTTAGCTCACCCATGCGGAAAACAGACGCTCGCACTTTAAAGCCAAATAGAAACAACAAAATCAAACCCAGTAACAGTATGTGCTGCATCAGTACTAAAGAACTACATGCTACAAGAAAATATACATAGCTAGTCCCCAAAACTGCACACTGGAAGATCAGTTACCTGCTTGCATTTTGTTTGCTGGGGCCCAGGTCCACTACAAAGCCTCCACCTCTATACAGAGCTACAGAACCCCACACAGGGTGCGCTCTGAGCTTCGACTGGGTTTGGTACTGCCATGGTGTGAGCAGTGTGTTAGATATGTTTGCATCTACTGAACCATTCCAGCCTGGACCATAGGAGCCCAAGTCCTCCACCTCCCATGAGTAGGGAGCATGGCAATCGGGAACAGAAAAGGCCATGGAACTGGGTGTCCTGCACGAGCCCTTCTGCACCCGCACTTGACGGAGACGAGCATTTCCTACAAGTTTAGAGTTCCCATCTGTGATGAAACCTAAAAGAGTGTGGAAAACACATATCAGACATTATGATTATTATGATATGATATGATTAAAGTGATAGTTACAGTAAAACAACCTTAATCTTTATAATTTTCCCCCTGGCCCCATAAGAGGTGAGAAACCAAACCATGTTGGGTAAATTTGTTCCTGTAGTTTTGTGCTGGAGATGTTGTAGCTAATATTTTACCAGTAAGGTACATGCAAACCACACGCCTAGGTAATCAAAGAGGCAGTGGAGACGTGCTCTCTGGAGTGACGAGTTTTCTGTCTTGCAAAAAGATGAGTCTGGGTTGGGCGGTTGCCAGGATAACGATACATGTCTGACTGAATTGTGCCAAGTGTAAAGTTTGGTAGAAGTGGGATTATGGTGTGGTGTTATTTTTCAGGTGTTGGGTTTGGCCTCTTAGTTACAGTGGAAGGAACTCTTAATGCTTTAGAAAGAGCATTTGGACAAATTCATGCTCCCAACTTCATGGGAACAGTTTGGGAATGCCCCCTTTCACTTCCAACATGACTGGCCCACAAAGACATGGATGAGCAAGTTTGGTATGGAAGAAAATCACTGATCTGCGTCAACCAGAAAGAACACCTTTGGGATGCGAGCCAGGCCTTCTCATCCAACATCAGTGTCTGACATTACAAATGAGCTCCTGGAACAATGGTCAAAAATTCCCATAAGCGCATTCCTAAACTTTGTGGAAAGCCGTCCCAGAAGAGTTGAAGCTGTTATAGCTGCAAAGGGTGGGCAGACATCATGTTAAACCCTATGGATATAGAATGGAATGGCACTCACACAAATTCATATGTGTGTGAAGGCAGACGAGTGAATACTTTTGGCAGTAAAGTGTACTTTAGTGTCGAAGGACCAACATATCTACAGACACTAAATAAAAATCCTGGGCAATCAATTAAACCATCGTAATTTTTGTAAAGATCATACAAAGCATGGTTTTGCCTGACACCCCCTGTATTTAAAATAAGAGGTCACTAAATCATAAATTAGGCATAATGTCATAGAACACAGAATAATTAATAATCGAAAAAAGGGTGCATGGTTTTTTTAGAGGAGCTCAGCAACATTGACTGTATTCACCAAACCATTGCTTTAAATCGGACCAACATACAGTGAGGAAAATAAGTATTTGAACACCCTGCGATTTTGCAAGTTCTCCCTCTTAGAAATCATGGAGGCGTCTGAAATTTTCATCTTAGGTGCAAGTCCACTGTGAGAGACATAATCTAAAATAAATTCCTGAAATGTATGATTTTTTAATAATTTATTTGTGTGTTACTGCTGCAAATAAGTATTTGAAAATCAATGTTAATATTTGGTACTTCCACACAGATCTCCTCCAGATCAGCCAGGTTTTTGGGCTGTCCCTGAGAAACACAGAGTTTGAGCTCCCTCCAAAGATTTTCTATAGGGTTTAGGTCTGGAGACTGGCTAGGCCACTCCAGAACCTTTATATGCTTCATACGGAGCCACTCCTTGGTTATTCTGGCTGTGTGCTTTGGGTCATTGTCATGTTGGAAGACCCAGCATCTTCAATGCTCTAACTGAGGGAAGGAGGTTGTTCCCCAAAATCTCTCAATACATTGTGATTTCCAGTTTTTTGTCAGGTTATGTCTCTCACAGTGGACATGCACCTAAGATGAAAATTTCAGACCCCTCCATGATTTCTAACTGAGTGTTCAAATACTTATTTTCCTCACTGTATACAGTATATTGTGTCAAAAGACATACCTGGTTGTTGTCCAAAGAGGTTCTGTACGAGTGTGGTGTTCGCCCAGGTAAACACATCTTTGTGGTTCATGCTGTCTGAGATGCCATTGCTGAAGCTCTGCTGAATGTGCTGAGTGAGGAAGTAAGCGTTAGGGTCACGCTGACCATAAGCTACCAGGAGTAGCATCCAGAGGAACCCCACGTAGACTGTAAAAGACACAAATATCTTATCCAAGCTGATGAATTTACCACATAGCCAATAACAGCCAACTTTCCAACTGGTTCTTTCTTACTGAGAATCTCTCTGATCAGGGCAAAGACTTTCTGTTCTTTGATCATGTTGTTCCTCATCTTTTCGACATCAGACGGAGGAGGCGGCTGATAAAAGCTGCATGTGCTGTCCCTTCTAGCAATCCGCACGTCATCTGGATCATCTACACAAAGCAGAATTAACTTATTACAGAAATAAATGTTTACATTGGAGTCACATGGGCATGGTTATGTTTATGTCTAGAATTATGACAGAAATCTTATTGGGAGCTTTTTTGTGATCTTCTGTAAAATATGCATTTCTAAAGCTTCGATTTACTTGAGTTTGCAAAAGTCTCATCAATTGGAACGTTGCCATATTCCTCCTGATCGACTTTCTTTAGCACCAGAGCGAAGAAGACAGCAAATCCAAGAACCTAATGAAGAACAAGAGACCATTAAGAATAAGAGACCAGTACAATGTAAAGTATTGAACAAAAGTCTAAGACCTCTCTCCATTTCATTTCCTGTCAGAACAGCTATTAATTACAAGCTATATTTGTTTTTCCAAGCTAGGAAAAAAGCAGAAAACGGAATTTAAATGTTTAATGGAAAACTACTGTCTGCCTGTTTCGGGAGACTTGATGTTCGTTTTTCAAAGGAATCTGTAGAGATATTTTTCCACAGTTCCATAATTCAGTTTTAGAAGCTGACTGCATTTCGTCGCTGTCCAAAGAAAAACATGTATCTCGATTTTTGTTGATTTTTACTTTTATGCATCATTTGATCACATGAGCTGCTCTTTACACTGTGTGGAACTTTCATGAAGAATGGACCAAGAGAAACGCCCCAAAACTGCTTGCTAGGATGTCTGGTTCCATTGACTTCCATTCAAACTAAATGAGGTTTTTGGCCTCTCCTGTAAAGTTGCCATTTTGGACATACCCGTCTTTGGACAGCGACGATTTACTGCTTCTCCTAATCCGAGTAATCCCTTATACATTCCATTCTGCCAAGGTCTGGACGCTTGGGTGGTCAGTGTGTTGCTCTGTGAACACCCGCAGCTTCTCTGTTTGGTTTGCAAAGCTACTTTTTTTTTCTACTTCATTTTTAAAGTATTTATGACAGCTACACATCCTTTCAGACCCATATTTGTCTTCTCTCAGTGGAAGGATGAACAGAAATTCAAGGGCTGTTTCTATATTCTTAGTGGTCTCAATTCCTCTGCAATGTTTATCACCTTAATTGAATTGAATCATGTGCTGAAAGGACCAGAAATGAAATAAATGAAGGCTGTTCTTTGGCTTTAGCACTGTGATTTTTATACTAATAAGTATAGAGTTAGCTGAAGATGTAGCAGTTACACTTACGGTATTTAGCTGATGCTCTTATCCAGAGCGACTAATAAGGTTAATCATATTACAGGGAGGCCAGTGTAGTGTTAGGAGTCTTGCCCAAGGACTCTTATTGGTGTAGCACAGCATAGTCACCCAGACTGGGATTCGAACCCCAGTCTCCCACATGCGGTGGTGGTTACCTGGTGGGCAGTGGTCTTATCCGCTGAGCTACACCAACACAACTTTAACTTTCACAGTTTTGTCCCTATACCAAATACAGTTGAGCAACCAAGACATGTAAATTTGCTTCTTTAGTTTATCTGGAGATATTGTGGTTAATAGAAAAGTAATGGGAGTTTATAACTGACCAATTAGATGCATGCAAATCACATGCCTAAGTTAGCAAACAGACGAATTCATGTGATTTCGGACACTCCGTGATGTGTCTGTGAAGTCCCCTTTTGCCTGCTACTTTGATCTCCTTCGTTGAATATCTTGTGCTGATTGGACCAGAAACTAAATACATGAAGGGCGTTTCCTGACTTGTGCACTGTAATGCATGTGCTGCTACCCTTAAACTCTTAAATCTAGCAGTGTCTCTTACCTTTATAGGCTGGGTGATGAAGAGACTCTCAAAAAAAGACACAACCATTGAAATGAGCCAGCTAATGGAGCGTTCCTTTCCGTAGGTCAGCCCGTACATTATAGTGAAGTATGCCGACACTCCACTGGTGGCTGCCACAAGAAACCAGGCCACAAACACAAACCACCAGGGCAGGCCTTTCTGACAGCACTTCTTACTGCCTCCACTGCTGCCGCCTGCAGAGCTGGAGCTGCAGGTGAATGGGTCTCCGATGGAGCTGGAGGAAAGTTGGGGTTCAAGCAGTCCTTTCATACTCTGAACCTGCAGCACAGCCTGACTGTAGGCTTCTGGTTTAGAGAATCGTGAGGGACCCAACAGCCTTAATTCTTTCTCCACATTCTGGAGTTGCTTATAGAGATACTGCCTGTAGGCATTGCGCTTCTCATTTGGCATCCGTTCGGGACTCCTCTCTGTCAATGCGATTAATGGAAAAAATAAAAGAATAGCATTAAAAAAAACGTCTTATAGACACTAAAAGATTGTCAAACACATGTTCCTATGGGTCCTGGCCACTAGAGGGACCTCATCCAGGACAGATTTATGGGCTAGCCAGTTTACTATAATTCCCCATAAAGTCTATACAACCTATCAAGACATCAGTGAGCTGAAATAACACAAGCAAATTAAAGAACAGCAGTACAGGCACTCGAAATAAATTAGCAAATTTGGAAACAATGAAAAGCCCGTTGTGTACTTACATTTGGTTAAGAATTTCCAGTAATTATGTGGAATAGTGATGGTGCTAAATATATTAGTTGCTGAGTAAAATATGCCATTAATATAGTGAAATATGGCAGTAACTGTTACATGTCAGTGGCAGAGTGCAGTATGCCAGTGACAGCATAGACAGCATAGAACTAACCTTGCCAATATGCTGGGATGATCCCATAACCAAGCACATGACACTGACATAACAATGATTCTCAAGTCATATAAGTGACTGTGACAGTACAAATGTAGAGGCTGATGACAAATGAACTGATGCTGCACATAGGGTGACTGTAGGTTAGGATGGAGAGTGTGCATGCATGTTGAAGGAATGGAGACTTTGTGGAGGTTCATAGTCCTTAGACCCAGAATTAAGACCCTGCTGGATTAATAAAAACACATGGGGCATTTGTGACAGGATTGGTATATTAAAGGTCAGTACAAACCTTGCAGGTTCACAGCTCTGAGTGAAAGAGAAATCTCTTTCTTGCAGTCATCAGAGTAAAACTCGCCGCCTACACGGTTTTGCTGGCGAATAATATCTTCAACCAATGACAGGAGAGCATTGATATCCATTTGACCAGATTCTATCGCAGGCATGGGGCTTCTCAGAACCTTGGAGAGCGACTGGGCTATCCTTTTAATGTCCTAAAACGTCATAAACATTTAGCATTTATCAGGATGCACAAAGATATGCCACACAACAGTGGTTCACCCAGTGTAGTCTCATGTACCTTGATTACAGCATCTGGTGTGATCTCCCGAAGAGCATTCTGTGGAGAAGGAAGCTGAGTTGGTGACACACGTCCTGTTTTTCCTTGTTTAGTAGAATCCATTTTGGACTGCTGCTTGGAAGCTTCATCTGACTTTCGCTCTCTTGGGCGGGTGTTTCTGAAGATGCTCACGATAAAGAGGTTGATGGGGAACATGATGATGGAGCTTTGGACACCAATCATCACTTGCTGCCAGGTAAACTCGATCTTACCTTTAGTCAGAGATGGACGAATGGGTTGATGAACATCCCCTTTACGTCAAACATAGTTTATCATCCTTGAAGATGGCTGTTACTGCTGTTTTTAGCTATTTCATAGATAACAATATGCCATACAGTGTCATACAGAAACTATAAAAGTAAGTCTGTTTGAGACATCTCAATGCAGTACTTAGCAATGTTATGACTTAAGCATTATAGCTCCAGCCTTGTAGTTCCAGTGAAAAATGAACATGTCAAACATGGGCTGAACACATTGCGCTGTATTCGATTGGCCATGCAGTAGAAGCAAAAGCACAGTGCAAATGAACATCGATCTTTACCTAAGTCCATGGTCTGCTCAGAGGGGTCAGTGGGAATTCCCCAGAACATGATACTGGTAAGCATTGTGCAGAGAAACAGGGAAAAGCAACAGGAAACACGCTGCACACGAGTGAAGTTGCTACTGGGCGGCCGGCTGATCACAGAGAACCATATGTGACCATCTCGGAAATCCTTTGCAGTCTTCATGAAGAACAGATTGCTGTTGGATGTTGGAAGGAAATTTAATACAAGTTTATATATACATATATATATATATACATTTTATATATATGTATGTGTATATATATATATATATATATATATATATATGAAAGATACACTGAAAGATTGTCAGACTGTCAAACACATGTACCTATGGGTCCTGGCCACTAGAGGGACCTCATCCAGTACAGATTTATGGGCTAGCCAGTTTACTATAATTCCCCATAAAGTCTATACAACCTATCAAAACATCAGTGAGCTGAAATAACACAAGCAAATAAAAGAACAGCAGTACAGGCACTCGAAATAAATTAGCAAATTTGGAAACAATGTAAAGCCTGTCGTGTACGTAAGTACGTATATATATATATATATACATATATAAATAAATTGGTGAAAGTCAATGTAATTCATTAAGTAACTAACATAAGGAATTTGATCGGATCGTTGATTTAAACATTACAGCACAACACAGCAAATTTAAATTGTATTTTTTTAACTGTTGGTCATTCACCTAAACGTTTTTAAGTCCATCTCTGTTGCTACAGGAAACACTTTATCCAATGTGCATTCCCCCATGTCAATGGCCAGCCATGAGCTGCACAAGAAATGCCACTTCTGCCCAGTCTCCACATCCTGGACCATCACCTTGTTAACATACCTGAGTAGTGAACAAGAAAAGTACAAGTACGTCATTACGATACACAGCGTAGAGTTACTATTCAGACATTACAGGCCCCATTTTTTTTCTAGGTTCAGTTATGCTTCTTATGTAGCACAACTGTAATAATGGGATTGCTTTTTGCCACATGATAAAAACATTTTAAAACCACGGCATGATACATTTAGAAACTTAAATACACTTATCATCAGAAAAACAGCTGCACGAATAGTAGAAGGAATCAACCCTGTTTTTGTCATGATGGAGGCAACCAACGAATCTGTGTGTAGAGGCACTGTGATCAGCGCCACAGCCAGAAGGCCTGGTGTCATGCCACCTCCACCCCTACTGCACATCTGCAGGAACTGTGTGAGAATATTTAAGCTGTATGGGAGGGCTTATTACAGGACACCATTAGGAACCTCTACAACTCCATGGTGGTCCGACGCCATACTGAAAGACACTGCTTACACTACTGTATGTGTAGCTCAACAAATATTGACCATTTCAGTCTAAATTTATCAGCACTTATTGTTCCCGGTGACCTTTATCTTCCTTTCCAACGGCATCGCACATCAACACTTCCATCTGGGTGCAGCTATTATTTTAATGAAGAGTGTATTTACATATTACATTAAAATCTACTATTTCTAAAAGGTTGGGAAAATTGGGTTGTCCTGTATATCCACAATGCTGAAGGACAATACTCTTTGCCTTACCAAGCTGGATGTTTTCCAGAGTTATCGTGCCACAATCTGATGCTCTGAAGCTCTCCCAGAGAAAATGGAGTGGTGAGCAGGAACATGTCCACTCCTCCCCCCTCAAATACTGGCTTGTCTGGGTCAGTCAGATGATGGGGCTCACTCTCCCCCTCCGAGCCCAGCAGAGTCACTGTAACCTGAGGTAACAGTAATTGCAGTGATCACTCTTTAAAAACACAATATTGACTGAAGGTTTATGAAGAGCTGAACATGCTGACCTGAGAGGAAGTGGAAGCTCCATGACGATGCCCAGTGGTGATGGTCAATAAGTAGCGATATTCAGCCAAGGGATCGTTGTCCTCCAACACAGTGACCTTCACCTTTTACATCATATAATAAAATAAAACAATGCATGGCTGTTTTTAGGCTCATATTCTATATTTTTATTATATTTGAATAATTGTATTATTTGTTTGGGAACTGGACTGCCTTCAGAGAACATTTCCAGCCATGGCTGACTATGGCTTGTACTGGGTGTACATTTGTCCATAAAGGGACGCCAGTCGCTGACTGGCATTGATGGTGTGTGTATCTTAATTAAAAACAAAGGTTATACATTTTTGGTGTATAACTAGACCTCGTATGGCCTGCCACCACCTGTACCTCCGGGGCCCATGAGCAGGTTAAGGCCCTTTAGGGTCTGTTTAAAAATGATATGTGTTACGTCTAAGGTAAAAGAAACAAGACATCACAAATTCAAAAAGAGTCACTGCTATCCTATATACTATACTACACCTTGGCGGTGTCCTGGATGTCCTTTTTTCGTGCCCATATCACAACCACAAGGTACACCAGGAAGATGGCACCGACAAAGCACCCCACCACTGGGTTGTCAACGAATGTGGCAAAAAGCTCAGCGGTGCGGGACACGTCGACCAGATTAGGCATGACAAAGAAAGAGCTCCCAAAAAACGTCAGGTGGGTGCACAGGCACTGAGTGACCAGTGGTGTGGTGCGGGGTCCAACCTGCAAGGTCAGGAGTGTTAATGATGACAATATGATATAAAAAGGGAGTGACTCCATGGAACTGTCTTCTTAGATTGACTTTGAGAAAGGTTAAGCTGATGAAAACATTATGCATGCTCACCCTACAGCCATAGTCACTCCAGTTGGTTTTAGTCTCATCCCAGTACTTGCACTGAGCCGCAATGGATGTGATGAACACAGAAGCATCGGAGGAGTTCACACCTGCTTCTACAATGGGCCTCACGAGGAGATAGTAAACTCCAGCTTCCACCGTCATATCCTGTGGGCCCAGCACCCATGTGTACCTCTCCTCTGTAGCACACAAAGCCAACAGATATGTTATATATACATACACACATATACATTCTCTTCGTAATGCACTTAAGTGAGTGAGCTCTAGTAAACGTGTAAATTGTGTGTATCGTGTGGCAATTTAATAACCCTGTGTATTGCACTTATAATGACCTTTTCTCTTCTATAGGAATGAGCACTGGGCTGGGGTTGCCAGGTAATGCTTTACTTGTTCTGTGTCTGTGTATTAATCTCTAGGTACCAGCACTGGCCCCCTGTTTGGGCAGTGTCTGAGCTCGTGGTGAGTTTTAGGCTCTAAACTTCCTCTACTAGCTGGAATATTATCCAACAGAACACTAAGCACGGTTGTAAGTTGCTCTGGATAAGAGCGTCTGCTAAATGCCTTAAATGTAAATGTTAAATGTACACATTATTATTATATTAACTTATTTATTGTTTGGTGTTTTTAAGCTTAAAATATACTGTTGTTAGAACACCAACCACTATCCACCTGGCTGGGAACGTTCCCAAAACTTTGGCTAGCATTACCTACAAGTTCTGATAAAAAGTAATACTAATTACATTTTTTTGCATCTCATGTTCAGAGAACATTTAAAAAATGTTTATAACCATGGCTACATGGTAACTAAGACATAAAGATTTATTGCAGTGTCCAGAGGATATTTTAAGGATGTTGTTGGGGCCACAGATTACGTTACATGATACCAAAAGAAGAACATTCTCAGAGCAACATTCAGGAAATAGTTTATGGATGTTATTGAGACCTGAGATGACAGAATGTTCTTAGAGAGTGTTCTCCTACTTTTAGAACATTCGGGGAAGAAAAGGTCCTGCTGGAAGATTATTGGAAAAGATTTTTAGAACAAATCATTACTAGCCGGGTAATGGAGCACTTTCTCAATGTAAGATAAGAAGATAAGATAATCCTTTATTGATCCCACAGTGGGAAAATTTGCAATGTTACAGCAGCACAGAGGAAGGAACAGAAGTGTCAGGAAATATACAAAAAATAAATAAGATCTATATACAAAAATACAGAAAAATATAAATAAAATACTAAAAATTAAATATCAGTTATTGAATCACCTGTTGAGTTTCCTGGTTGAGGGAGCTGGATTTTGGCTATGTAGTTGGTGTCATTAGGGTAGTGTTCAAAACCCAAGAGCAACTGTAAGGGTGTCTCCTCCATAGGGTCCAGTTTTAAGACCAGAGATATGTCTGGCGTGGTCACGTTGATGATCAGAGTACTGTAGTTTCCCAGGTCAAGAAATGTGCTGTTTACCTCTGTCACTACTGACCTCGGTAGGAGAATCTGGTAAGGGAATCTGGGAGTTAAACAGGTGGAAGACGCTACATGGCATTTTTATGTGATGTCATATGAGCATGATACATGTGTATGCCTTACATATATATACGTGCTGTATGTTCAGTGAAGTTTAATGGACTAGACTTCTTACCTCAATCTCCTCAGTGAGGTTCGAGACTGGAATGACAGAACCATTTGCTGTAGTGAGAGTAAGACCCCCCACTACTCCACTGATGGGCTCACCTTCACCCGAGGAGAAAGGATTCATCTCAAAACTTAGCATCTGCATAAAGTCATATATCAATAATGTGGTTAATCAAGCAGCACATACCATACAATTAAAAAGAGAGAGAACTTTACAGCATTGTGACTTCCCATCCATCTGTCCATCTTGGTGGGTAGGTTTGACATAGTGAGACATGCGAATGGTTCATGTATGTGTGACGCAAGGAAGGTCGGGCATTACCTAACTGACCCACGATTGTGGACATACAGCGAACAGTGATGCCTTTCAGTCATCCTATTAGTGTCAGCACCATTGGCACACGGCTGCACGACACAGGACTACATGCATACCCTTAATACCATGTCAACATCACCAAAGACTGGAATGGCACCATGCCAGACTGTCATGCAGTGACTCAGAATGGCAGCAGGTCATCTTCAGTGGCGAGTCCCACTTTTGTCTTGGTGAAGGCGACCAACGAATTCCCTTGGGGAGGCACCGTGGTCAGCACCAGGACGAATGGTTGCTTTCACGTGTCACATGTCTAGAAGACCATTAGGAAATTCTACAACTCCATACTGAGACATATGCATGTGCACATTTTCCCCATACTAACAGATACTACTTTTGATTGTGTAGCTCAATAAATATTGCCAATACAACTAAATTTAACTGTTTTAAAACAGTTTAAACTGCCAGTTTAATCCATAAATAATAGTTATTAAAAATGTAATTAATTAAATTAATCTTAAAAATGTAATCACCAACATAGTAATAGTTTAAATTGCAGTAAAGGAAATTGCAGTAAATTGGTAACACCTATTGATGGACATTAAGGATTATATATTTCAAATTTCTGACCATTAAAAAAGATGCAGGTGCAGGAATTAACTTAAGAGGACTCAGATCATACTTAGACACTTAAGGCTGACCAAAGTTATATTGATGAATAGAATGGATTATTTTTCACATGCCAGAATGTGACATGTGCACGGTGGAGAGCCGGAGCGAATAATGGAGAGTGTGGAGGAAAGTGCGGGAGAGAATGTGCGTGTGGTGAAGTGTACTAGGTTGTAGGCTGGGTTCTCCAACTGGTGTTATCTGGGAACTTGTGACGAATGAAGTCTCGGTGATCTCATTGTTCATTAAACTGACTCCGAAACCCCTTCATGACGTGTTCCCGGCGTGTCTCTTCATGGAAGCTAAGTATCCACCTCTCTACGAGAGCACCAACTTAACACCATACCTCCATTCGTTACACGTGGTAAATCAAATGTAGACAAGTAACATTTGGAATTTTGTTCAGATATGTGACACAAGTGACCCTTAAAAGGCTCTTGTAAAAAAAACAAATGCACTTCAAACATTCATTTTTAATCCATGCAGTCGCCAAGTGATATCTAAAGTGATCTAAAGTGATACATATATAATCACAGAATAATGATGAGGTTGCTCAAAAATGATCCCATAAGAGTACACACATTATTCCAAAAGAATACCTCAATCACATGCCCAAAATCATTTAACTCATAGCTCCTTCATAGTAAATGATCCACAAAAACCCTGATCAGCACCCAACGACTCCAGCCAAACCATAAGAAACTGGCCGGCTAAGCTAAACAGAAGACGTGTTGCGTTTCTGATGCGTTTATCTTCATGAACAAGTACAAAAACTCACCCGCACGTCCACTGGTTCCCCGGAAGGTAGCACATTAGCACCCAGAGATGGAAGCATGAAGCTGACTGAGCTGCTGTTCTCAATGCTGAAGGAATGTTTTTGAAGACCGTCTGGAGACATTCTAATAAATGATATTTCAAATAATGAAATGCTGGTGAGAAGATGTCTGTTTTAATAAGCGAAGAGTCGAAGAGGATCTCCATGCTTAGATGCATAACTTACCTGTTTACATACATGCTGATCTGGGCAGTGTTAATGATCACTGGCTCTTGGTTTGCCTTTTTCCCAGTCAGTAGGGCACTCTGTATGTTGTCTGCTGCATGCAGCAAACTTGTTGATATCTTTTCCTGAAGTAAAGGAAGAGGCATCAAAGGAAATACACAACAGCACACTGGCTAATAAGACAAATCCAAAGTTCAGCAGATGAACAGTACCTTGTTCTCTGTGTTGGCAGACACCTTGAGGATGTTCCCAGCAGCCTGAAGGATGGACGTGGCTGCCTGCTTCATCACCTCTTTGACACCCCCCTCTGAGGGAGTGAAGGAGACCATGGATTTGCTGAGGTTTGACAGCAGAGAGCTGGCCTGTAACTGCAGGAGACAGAGACGAGTTAGAATGGTAAATGAATGACGCGTGAAGTACCTCATGTAGTCCACAGTATGTCTGGAACAGGTACCTGGGCAGTAGATGTCAGCTCCTCGCCCTGCTCAGTGAGGCTCACCACAGCACCAGCAGTCATCTGCACTTCTGAAGGGTTCCTAAACGGAGCAGCATTCACAGCCGTGCCCAGGTCTGACAGCATCTGCTCCCGTAACTTCTTAACAAACAGCATAATGTAAATGTCTGTTGAGTTATTTACTTTTTATTCAGTTTAATTCAATTTATTGTCATTATACAATACAAACACTGTCAGGCTACTTCTCCAGTGCAGTGATTTAAAAAGAATGGATACATAGTAAATGCAGTGCAAAGAGAAAAGGCGCATTACAATATGTGCATAAACAGTAAGACATATGCAAGGTACATAAAAACTGGAACTGTATTTCAGTATGTTAGAAGACTAGAACTGAGCACAGCACCTCAACATATCCGGAAAAGCAAAATACAGTTTAGTGTAAGTGTACATGTAGGAGATTATAGTTAGGGTAACAGGTGTATAGTTAAGTATGTGGTTGTATACAGTAGCTGAATATATAAGTGTACAGGGCAGGTAGTAAGAATTGTATAAGGGTTATTATGGGATTTGATCACCAGATTCATTATTTGGTGCATTTTTCCTTTCTACATTTCTCCATCAGTTTAATATGAATGATCTACTACTAAATTAGATCTGTGAAATAGAAAAAAAGATAAAAAACTATATTTTAGACCTTAAATATATAAGAATGACATTGTGATCTATATAAACCTAAGGCTGTACATGAGCCAAATACATACAGTACAAAGTCAGTACATACAAAGCCAGTTATATGGCAACTTTTTTTGGGTTTTTTTTTTGTTCCTGATCTCTAAATTTACCTTTGTAAAAGAGATGCTTATGTTTTTTTTTCATCTTTTCATTTCTTCTAAAGTAAACTCTAAAAAAAGGTGAGGTGGAAGATTTTGATATATTAAAATAATTAAAACTATTAAAAAAGCTGTTCATTATCCATAGATGGATGTTATCTTAGACACGCTTCTACATTTGCAGGCAGGAAGAGACTGCATCCTTGTCCCTTATGAGCACATGGTGAATATTTATTGCCTTTTGAAATAAATGTGTCTGAACGTCTGAAAATCTGTTTGTAACATTTAGGATGGTCACTATATATACATACATACATACATACATACATACATACATATACAGTATATATACATATATTGCTGAGCTTTAATTTTAATCATTTAAAATACCTATCTGCAACCAAACTTGTTTCATATTCCCGAAAACATGGATTACAAACTAATGTATGTACAGTATAATATAAATTGCTATGTAAAAATCTAAAACAACTAAAAGAGTATATTCATCGTACCCTCTTTCTGGCAGCCTGATCCTGGCCATCAGCTGAACCCACATTCAGCTTGTTAACCACAGACTGGAACATCTGTGCCAGTGCTGGCCCATTGAGCTTGCCGTGGTGCTTCAACTGATCCATCTGCTTAGACACAAGGGCTTCCAAATCCTCCACTGTGGGCCTGGCGCTGGCATCATTTACCTGAAAAGCCACATAAACCCCTTGAACCACCTCTACTCAGCAATTAAGTTGTCTGTAATGTGGATATAAGGGCCTGATGTACGGGCCCACATATGAGCCCTTTGGTTCCAGGTTTCTAAATTGTGTACTAGTACAAACCTGGACAGATAAAGTACTATTAATCTTCTGCCCTGCTCCGTTTTCAACTGTGATGACCACAACCACAGTATGGTTACTTTCAGCTCCTGGAGGAAAGAAGAGTGACTCCACCGTCTCCTCTGTGCCACAGTAAAAGTAGTCACCTGCTGGAAAGTAAACATATGACAGTAATCTGTTCTCATGAAGAGGAATAGTAACCCAAAATTATGGAAAAGGAAATGCCATACCTGTCAAAGTTCGGAAACAATATGTGCAGGGAAGGCCGTTGCAGAATAGGGGATCTACGGTGCATGTGACGTTGAAGGGTGAGAAGATGTCTCCCACAGCAGGGATAATGCTACAGGTTGGTGGTCTGGGAAGGCCCACTGGGGAAACATATGGCAATGCAGTAACTGAGGCTGAAGAACTGAAAGTGGTGTAGCCTGAGGCCATGGTGGACTCTGATGAAATATGAATCTGTGATGTAGAGGACACAGTGGTCTCTGAGGCTGGCTGCAGAGTTGGCGCATGACTAGCAGGTTGTGATGTTAAAGACTTAGTGGAGAATGCTGTGGAGGATGAAGTGGAGGACGTATGAGTCTGTGAGGCAGTGAACACACTGGTCTCTGAGGTTGGCTGCACTGTTGGTGCATGACTAGCAGGTTGTGATGTTGAGGATGCAGTGGAGGAGGAAGTAGAGGAGGTTTGAATCGGTGATGCAGTGGACACAGTGGTCTCTGAGGATGGCTGCACTGTTGGTGCATGACTAGCAGGTTGTGATGTTGAGGATGCAGTGGAGGACGAAGTGGAGGAGGTATGAATCTGTGATGCAGTGGACACACTGGTCTCTGAGGTTGGCTGCACTGTTGGTGCATGGCTAGCAGGTTGTGATGTTGAGGAAGCAGTGGATGATGCAGTAGAAGACGCAGTGGATGATGATGTGGGGGAGGTATGAATCTGTGATGCAGTGGACACACTGGTCTCTGAGGTTGACTCCACTGTTGGTGCATGACTAGCAGGTTGAGATGTTGAGGATGCAGTTGAGGATGCAGTGGAGGATGTAGTGGAGGGCAAAGTGGAGGAGGTTTGAATCTGTGATGCAGTGGACACGCTGGTCTCTGAGGTTGGCTGCACTGTTGGTGCATGACTAGCAGTTTGTGATGTTGAGGATGAAGTGGAGAGTAAAGTGGAGGAGGTATGAGTCTGTAATGCAGTGGACACACTGGTCTCTGAGGTTTGCTGCACTGTTGGTGCATGACTAGCAGGTTGAGATGTTGAGGATGCAGTGGAGGGTAAAGTGGAGGAGGTATGAATCTGTGATGCAGTGGACACAGTGGTCTCTGAGGATGGCTGCACTGTTGGTGCATGACTAGCAGGTTGTGATGTTGAGGATGCAGTGGAGGAGGAAGTGGAGGAGGTTTGAATCGGTGATGCAGTGGACACAGTGGTCTCTGAGGTTGGCTGCACTGTTGGTGCATGACTAGCAGGTTGTGATGTTGAGGATGCAGTGGAGGAGGAAGTGGAGGAGGTTTGAATCGGTGATGCAGTGGACACAGTGGTCTCTGAGGTTGGCTGCACTGTTGGTGCATGACTAGCAGGTTGTGATGTTGAGGATGCAGTGGAGGGCAAAGTGGAGGAGGTATGAGTCTGTGATGCAGTGGACACACTGGTCTCTGAGGTTGGCTGCACTGTTGGTGCATGACTAGCAGGTTGTGATTTTGAGGATGCAGTAGAGGGTAAAGTGGATGAGGAAGTGGAGGAGGTTTGAATCGGTGATGCAGTGGACGCACTGGTCTCTAAGGTTGCCTGCACTGTTGGTGCATGGCTAGCAGGTTGTGATGTTGAGGATGCAGTGGAGGATGCAATAGAAGATGCAGTGGATGATGAAGTGGAGGAGGTATGAATCTGGGATGCAGTGGACACACTGGTCTCTGAGGTTGGCTGCATTGTTGGTGCATGACTAGCAGGTTGTGATGTTGAGGATGCAGTGGAGGGCAAAGTGGAGGAGGTATGAGTCTGTGATGCAGTGGACATACTGGTCTCTGAGGTTGGCTGCACTGTTGGTGCATGACTAGCAGGTTGAGATGTTGAGGATGCAGTGGAGGATGTAGTGAAGCACGAAGTGAAGGAGGTTTGAATTGGTGATGCAGTGGACACACTGGTCTCTGAGGTTGGCTGCACTGTTGGTGCATGACTAGCAGGTTGAGATGTTGAGGATGCAGTGGAGGATGTAGTGAAGGACGAAGTGAAGGAGGTTTGAATTGGTGATGCAGTGGACACAGTGGTCTCTGAGGTTTGCTGCACTGTTGGTGCATGACTAGCAGGTTGTGATGTTGAGGATGCAGTGGAGGACGAAGAGGAGGAGGTATGAGTCTGTGATGCAGTGGACACACTGGTCTCAGTGGAGAATGAAGTAGAGGAGATATTAATCTGTGATGCAGTGGACATACTGGTCTCTAAGGGTGGTTGTACTGTTGGTGCATGGCTAGCAGGTTGTGATGTTGAGGATGCAGAGGAGGGCAAAGTGGAGGAAGTATGAATCTGTGATGCAGTGGACATACTGGTCTCTGAGGTTGGTACTGTTGGTGCATAACTAGCAGGTTGTGATGTTGAGGACGCAGTGGAGGACGCAGTGGAGGATGCTGTGGAGGACGCAGTGGAGGATGCTGTAGAGGACGAAGAGGAGGAGGTATGAGTCTGTGATGCAGAGGACACCCTGGGCTCAGTGGAGGATGAAGTAGAGGAGATATTAATCTGTGATGCAGTGGACATACTGGTCTCTAAGGGTGGTTGTACTGTTGATGCATGACTAGCAGGTTGTGATGTTGAGGATGCAGTGGAGGATGCAGCGGAGGGCGCAGTGGGGGAACTATTAGCCTGTGATGCAGTGGATGCACTGGTCTCTGAGGTTGGCAGCACTGTTGGTGCATAATTAGAAGGTTGTGATGTTGAAAATGCAGTGAGGGATGCAGTGGAGGTTGCAGTGGGGGAACTATGAGCCTGTGATGCAGAAGACACACTGGTCTCTGAGGTTGGCTGCACTGTTGGTGCATGACCAGCATGTTGTGATGTTGAGGATGCAGTGGAGAATGCAGTGGAGGGCGCAGTGGTGGAAGGATGAGTTTGTGATGCAGAGGATGCACTGGTCTCTGAGGTTGGCTGCACTGTTGGTGCATGACTAGGAGGCTGTGATGTTGAAGATGCAGTGGAGGATGCAGCGAAGGGTGCAGTGGTGGACGGATGAGTTTGTGATGCAGAGGACGCACTGGTTTCTGAGGTTAGCTGCACTGTTGGTGCATGACTAGCAGGTTGTGATGTTGAGGATGCAGTGGAGGGCGCAGTGGAGGATGCAGCGGAGGGTGCAGTGGTGGAAGGATGAGTTTGTGATGGAGAGGACGCACTGGTCTCTGAGGTTGGCTGCACTGTTGGTGCATGACTAGCAGGTTGTGATGTTGAGGATGCAGTGGAAGGCGCAGTGGTGGAAGTATGAGTCTGTGATGCAGAGGACACAGTGGTCTCTGAGGCTGCCTGCACTATTGGCACATGACAAGCAGGTTGTGGTGTTGAGGATGTAGTGGAGGATGCAGTGGAGGACACAGTGGATGACGAAGTGGCTGAAATATGAATCTGCGATGCAGTGGACATACTGGTCTCTGAGGTTGGCTGTACTGTGGAAGCATGACTAGCAGGTTGTGATGTTGAGGACGCAGTAGAGGACTCAGAGGAAGATACACTGAAGATTGGAATGGTGAACTCAGTAGATCCAGATAAACCATCTCTTACACCTAATAAACAAATACACAATTAATGTGAGGTAAAAAAATGAGGTAAAGTATGATTTTCATTCATAAAACTATAAATAAAAACTGTCAACACATAGAATGCAATTACAATTTACAAATTACAATTTATAATACCATTTTTTTTTTTGTCAACAAAATAATTTTTTCTACGTTGCAAAAAGTGTTTTCACAAAGTGGTATATATATATTATGCCGCTTTGTGAAAACATTTTTTGCAAAGAAGAAAATATAATATATATACATCTATAAATATATAAATATATATATCGTCGCTGTCCAAAGAAAAACAGGTATCTCCAAAATGTTAATTTGAATGGAAGTCAATGGAACCAGAGGTCTTTCCAAGAAGTTTGGGGCCATTTCGGTTGGTCCATCCATCATGATTTTCATATACAGTGTAGAGAGGAACTCGTGTGATCAAATGAGGCATAAAAGTAAAAATCAACAAAAATGGAGATACATGTTTTTCATTGGACAGCGACGATATGTATATATGCAAAATCACAAAGCAATAGCACTTTTATTTCACACCCACTTGTTAACTATTAGTATTAAAACTTTTATTATAAATGTTATGATAAATTACTGTATAAGAGAATAACTAGTGACTCTGGTACAGCAAAAGATTATAGAGTATAAGAGTATAGCATAGATTATAGCAAAAAGGCACCATAATATTATCAATTAAATAAATTTACAACCTAGTTTCCAAAACAAAGTTAGAACAATGTGCAAAACAGAACAGAATGCAATGATGTGCACATAATTCCAACACAATCTTCAATTAATAGGAGCTATAGAAGAGATTAGAAGAGATAGAAATAATAAGAGATAATAAGAAGAGATTTAATTAATAACCTGAAAGAATTTATTGTATTTTGAAAAACAGATACTGATCTCCTCAGTACTCATATGCTTAGAGAGCGTTGTTAATTGAAGAGCGACACTGTGGTAAACATTAACCTGTCCTAGTGTTTTTAAAACTTTTGTGGAGTTTGCTGGTATCACATTTAACATGGGCAGATACTTAAAAAAAACAATCAAATTTCTCAGTTTCTTTTTATTCAAGCAAATGATACCCACCATAAGCCACAACGCTAATGTTCTGCTGGGCATTACCGAGACTTGAACTCTCAATTGTGAGAGCGCTGACGCCTTCTGTCTGCTTTATCAATGGCTTCTGCCCACTGCTAGAATAGCAGGAACTTAAATCACCCTGAAAGCAATGCATTGGAGATTAGATGTATTTATGGACATTAATCATAAACATGGCATAAAGAGTCATACAGCTGCTTCCTTCACATGTTAGGAAGAGCATTCAATGTCTGTTACAGAATGTATGAATGCACTAACAGACACAGGGTTTGTGTCCTCCAGGTACCAAACCATTTGCTGACAGCCTTCACAATACAACTGCAAATTAACACCGACGTTGGTTTCCACTGGGTTGCAGTTGGAACATCTGAAAGAGGATGAGGAAGTGAGAATGTTGAAAGGGTTATAGATTACATCTGCTGTAATCAAAATGAATATAGAATATATCAACTAAAATCATACTGTCTACGATTTACATCTAAATCTATATTTATTTGAGTTTTTGTGTGGTTGTGAGGCATGTACACCCACCGGTCACTTCATTAGGTACAAGGAGTGTACAGTGAATGTATACGTTAATACATAAAGTAAATGTTAAAAGAACGTGCAATTTGCTTACGTGATGATTGGATTTAAATCAGTCCCCGGTCTGACAGAGATGCATCTGGTTGCTGTCTGTGGTTGTATCTGCCCTGTTGTATCTGTGGCAGTCATGGAGTAAAGTGAAAAACTGTAGGGTGGAGGGAGACAAGCTGCGCTTATCTCATGCGTTTCGTTCTGAGTACTGACATTACAGGGACAAATTCCACCTGTAAATAAAAGAAATAGCAATTGAGCCCAGTATGCTGCTTTCTTTAATAACCAAAAAAGAGAACATCATAGAATTGCTCTCATAATCTGTCTCATAAAACTGACATGAATCTATTGCTTTTTAAATTTTTTATAATGTAATTTAATTTTAGTTTGCCTATTTATCCTTACGTGTTGCGTATTAATTAATTTATTATACTCATTTTAATATTATTTTATTCTTCCCCTTCATTAATTAAATATTCATTGTTCTCTTAATTCTTTTACCATTAATATTGTTATGAGTGTATTGCCACTTTGTTGTTCATAATCCTACATCATACATCACATCTTTTCATTTCGTTTTACAGATTAAAATCCATTTTAATTGCTTTTTTTAAATCCCTTAAGATGTAAATGATCAGCTGCATTAAAAATAATACTCCCAATGTATTTCAGAGTAAAAAGGTTGATTGTTGAATGGTTGGTTGATTGGATTCAATGGATCTTATCCCAGATAATGCACTTACTGCAGCTCCAGGCAAATGTATAAAGATTAGCATTTTCCTGTAGGCCAGTAACTTCCAGCATGATACCGCTTGTGCCAATGACTGGGTTTTCTGGGTTTGCAGTGATTACGAGGTTACTGCCATTTGCGATTGCAACACTTGGTCCCGCCTTTGAGAGAAAATGATATAGAAGACATGATATGTATTATGTGGCATATGACATTCCAATTGTTTCCTTCACTGGGAACGAGGTTGTTGTACATACCATGGTTACATCTTGGGTCACTGTGTCATTCTGGCAGTTCACCGTGACATTTCCAGCGTCCACTTCCATCACTGAAAACAAGTTCCATGCCCTAACCAGAACATTCACTGTGCCTGTAACAGCAAACGTCTTTAAGTTCATTTGAAAACAACAAACATTTAAATCAATAAAAATAAAGGTTAAAATGATGGTTCCACCCAGAAATCAAATATACACAGTTAACATCCTCCTACCTCAGTGGTTTATATCTTGTACTGGAGCCATGCGGCTAGTGTAGCTAACTGTCAAAAAGCAGTTACACAGGAAATAGATAATAAAGAAGAACATCAAGCAAACACTCTGTGTTCCCAAAACAATAAACTGGCCACCACAGAATCTAGGCTCGACTTCAGCTTCACTGTATGTGTTTGGAATTACTTGGATCATGAGCAGCAGGCAAATACAACCAAAATCTATGACAGCAAATTTACTGAGGGAAATTAAAGTTAGTTCCCAGATGGCATGCAGATATAGACCATTTCTGGCACAAATGTGGCACCGCTGGCCCAGGGTTGGCACAGCCAAACTGCATGTGAGCCAAAAGGGGCCCAAATTAAAACCCTTAGATTTGCACCACAAATGCCAAAGCCATCAAAAAGTAATTTAGTAGAACAAAATAAAAATGATTCTCAAGTCAGTTTATGCTACCTACTATAAACGATCACTAATCTTTCTCACAGTTAGTAAACATTTGGACATGGAGGCTTATTTTGGAAATGTATGTTTCTAAATAAGAGTACTCAAGAGGCTAAGCACATACCCCATCATCATGAGTTTATGTGTTCAGTAGCCTAAGAGGCAGAAGCCTATTCCCGAGATCTGGAAGCAGATCATAGATGGCGGTAAACAGTCTGGGTATCTGCAGCTGCATCTGGCCCTCCCCTGTGTTATCATTTGGGTGGTATGTGGGCCATAAGTAATCTATCTATCTATCTATCTATCTATCTATCTATCTATCTATCTATCTATCTATCTATCTATCTGTTTTGCTATCTGGACTGTAATAAAGGCTAAATGCAAACCCACTAATAGTGATATTTTATTATTTTTACACGTCAAAGCTTCTGTATATTCTCTTGTTCAATATATGTGTTTAGCTTTTTTCCTCATGATAAATAATTAATAACTTAATCACTAAACTTCATATCTGTTTTGTATAAAAGTGTAAATGTAAATGTGGTCTCTGACTTTTGCATGGTACATTAGCCTCACAGCGCCAGAGCAAAACTAAAGACGCTAACTTCGCATCTCCAACCATCACCGAATCTTGGCTGAGCAGTTACAGTAACTGTGTATACTTGACTTTTGCCCAAACCATTGCTATAATATGAAGCTGTAATAATGTGATGCTCATCATTGCCATTAAAATAATCACACCATGCCTATGTCACCGTTTAGTGTGCTGGGGATGCTGAAGACGTGTAGGCTGCCATTTAGCATCCAGCGAGTCTCAGAGAGGCTGTCATTGTCCCCAGAGATCATAAAGAGCAGTTCCACAGGAGCTCCACTGTCCAGAGAGACATTAATGTACAGGCCTGATCCCAAGCAAGTTTCCTGTTCTGGTGCCAAAGAGACTAAAAGTCCCTTCACTGGCTCCACCAAGCACAGCTGAAGAGCAGTAGATATATTCGTAGCTGTCAGCTCATTGGAGGCCAAGAGAGTCAGTTGATTGCACCCTGGGCCCAGCTGTTGTATGGTTTCTGGAGGCAAGGTGATGTTGTGGGGGATAATCCCTCTGACTGTAGGCAATCGAGCAATTTCCATCCCTTTGTGCAGGACTTTGTAGGTGACGTTAGTTCCTATGGGAGGTTAGAAAGGTCTTTATTTTTGTTTATGTTATTTTTAAATGCAGACATTTCACAAATTACTTCTCGAGTTGTTTGAAACGACTTGATTCCTTATATGGTATTTTCAAGTATTTTAGGGAAAAAAAATAATTAGGGACCAGAATTAGGGTCTGTATATATTGTAATATATAAAACATATCAATTTTACAATTACCTGCATCACCTATCATTCTGGACACTAGGAACACACAACATTTCTCAATTTTTAGCAATATTTGAATGAATGCAAGTGTTTGAGTTAACGTTATTGGCACTTTCCAACCAATCAGCATTCAGTAGCAGTAATGCCAACCAATCAGCACTTAGGATAGCAGAAGGATATTGTAACAATGCTAGGGTATTAAATACAGAGGTCAGTTTTCTACATTATTTTTTTCTTTTTCAGTAGAACAGAAGCTAAGCTACGTTTTAGCTCCGTTGAGTCCCATTCATTTAGGGCTTGCTCATGGGCACCCTCTGGGATTTACAGTCATGTTTTTGATATAATGGGAAGTGACAACTCTCCCCTTTCATCGATTCTGCTATAAATGGTGAAATTTCATAATGCTCAACATGGTGTCCATGTCCATGGAACAGTCCAGCCCTTCAAAATAAAGGGAAAGTGTTACATTACCCGCTTCTAGCTCCACTTGAATTTCCAGAGCATGCTGGGAGAGACCTGTACAGTTGTCACCAAATGTTGACTGATTTGAGCTGTGACATCCTATGAGCCTGAATTCTCCAACCGGTTCCAGGATGGTGATGGTTTTTTGGGCGGTGACATGCCAATCACTAGTGCTGCACTCCACTGTAACAGTGTAGACTCCAGCATGTTGGTACCTGTGCACCACTGTACCCTGCAACCTGAAGAGAAAGACGTCTAAAAGACTTACAGCATTTCGTCTCCATGACAACATATAGTTTGAGCATCATGCAGAACAAGAGGCAGTAGAACCAGAGAATGTGTAGAGAGAATTGGCACTCAGTAAAGTCTTCTGGGTTTGTGACGGTAGAGGGCGCTGCCGAGCAGTTCCAAAATGTATGAGTAAATATGAAGCTTTTGAGCAAAAACTTAACTTGTAAATTTTCTCAACCATTTATATACAGAGGAATGTATTTATTTCCCTGAACACAGAAGCACACAAAATATTCTAGTACATTCGTTTTGTCATTGAGTTGACGTTATTGGTGCTCTCCTGCTAATTAGCATTCAGGAGCAGTAATGCCAACCAATCAGCACTTAGTTGCAGGCTATTAAATGCTAGGCTATTAAATACAGAGGTAAGTTTTCTTCATTAAGTCTTTCTTTTTCAGTAGAACAGAAGATAAGCTATGTTTTATCTCCATTCAGTCCCATTCATTTAGGGCTCGCTCATGGGAGCCCTCTGAGAGATAAACCCTAAACCTGCAATGAATGTGGAAGGTGCGTACCTAATGCGCTTCTATTAGATCTATGTGCTTTTTAATACAACAAATAAAAACGGAATATTCTCTGTTTTCTCTGCACATTTTTACTTCCTTTTATCTATGAACAAGCACCTGAATGGAGTAAAATCATTAACCACCTAGTATCATCATTGCCCAGCAGCACTGCAAACATGGATTTTAGTTTTTGGTCAGTTTTAAAAAATGTACCTTGTTATATTTTCCCTGTAACAGCCTCTTGGACACTTTGTGTTTTCTAAAAGCATGTATAAGAGCCTAATCTAACATGCAGCTTTATGTATTCTATGGCTAATCATAACTAGCTGACTGGTATTCAAGCCTGAAGGCCATAAGACTGTCTTTAAGGTTATCCTAAAAAATGACCTTAAAGTTTTTACTCGTTTAACAAATCACTTCTTACTTGAGCCATTTTAATAATGAAGACTTCCATTACAGTTTCCATTACAGTAGTGGTACTCTGAGTAGCACTAAGAAGAGCTAACAGTAATGGGAACATTCACCAAAGCTATGAAAAGCGTTGTATTTTACCCTTCCGGGCTGTAGGGGTCGACAGTGTGCTCATCCCCAGTGCTCAGAGTGCATGTGAGGTTGCCTTGGAAAGGGTGCAGCAGCCACTTCACATTTAATGTGACATTTTCAAAAACAGCAGCCATATGGTCAATCAGTAGGTGAAGACCTGTAAGTAGAAATGCAGAATGCAGATCTTATCCACCAAGCAGCTTTTAATGCCACCAGAAAACTAAAACCAGCTTTTATTAATACAATTATTTATTAATACAAAATCTGGTTAAAGAAAAATCATAATATGTCCAAATTCGAAAGGGAGGTGAGAAGAAGGCCCAAGACACCTCTCTATTAAAGGCTAGACAGTCTTAAACTGAAGATGTTTCATTAGCCTGCTACTGGAATGTCATTATTTCTACCTGTGTATGTTATTTTACATATCTTTATATTAATATATAAAGACACAGACCACAGACCACTAGAGGGTGCTGTATCACCCACAAGTGGCCTGCTGCCCACAGTTTGAGAAAGTCTTCTGTAAAGGAATGGTTAACTGAAACATCACACTTTTGGCCCTTAACTCAAATGTACTCTAACAGCCAGTAGTGTACATGCTTGGCATCAGATGTGGAGTTAAAAAGTACAGAAGGTCTGTACCGCTCAGTGTTTTCTGATTATCATTTATTACTGTATATTAGCCCCTATGGAAGACTAAAGGAGCGATCTTGTGGCTCGGGTATGGTTTACTTTAAAGGCAAATTATATGAATTTTTTTTCATGCTACTTACATGACACTTTCTATAACTGCCACTACTGTAATGACATCACCATAGCCTTGACCTTTGATTTCACGTTTCTTCAAGCCATCTGATTATGCAAAAGATAAGACTAGAATAAGGTGGTGCCGCAAGGCACGTATCAGAGTCGTAACTGTGGTGATTGAAGTCTATAGCGTTGATACGGCTTGTGGCATGAGGAAATTATACATACATCTGAATACACGGATGTATTAATAGTGAATTTCATGATATTGATCAGTCCTTTCCCAATAAGAACAATAAAAGAGAGCTCTGACCGTCTTTGCAGTGATACTCCACTGACAGGTAGCTCCCCAGGCCTGGGCAAGGTTCACCAAAGGATTTTACGTCTGCTGCAGCCTGACAAACCTGCAGGCCATGGCAGTGCTCTTGAGAAAAGAAGGTGAAAGTGATCACGTGTAGCCCATGTTTTAACATTTCTGCATAAATAAGTCATTAATATGTGAACATAGTCATTCAGATGCATCATGCTAGGAAATCTTTCATAGTAGTGGTGATGGGAACCAGACATCTCAAGAGTGTAATGCCCCTGAAAGCTCCCTCCCCAAAAGATATTGCACAAAACTGTTGCAGATATATGGCCTGATGTTTTACAGTAGTTTTGTGATCAGGTTTTGTTCTAAACTGTATATTTAAAATACATTCATGCTTTTGTATGGCAAAAGGTTCCCAAAGAATTTTAGATGTTTTGCTTTTTATCAAATGATTAAATTTAATTTAATGTATTGTCACTGTCCAAAGAAAAAACAATTATCTCCAAAATGGCAATTTCCCTATAGGATACATTTACAGCATTTAGCTGACGCTCTTATCCAGAGCGACTTACAAGGTTAATGATATTACAGTAGGCCAGTGTGGTGTTAGTAGTCTTGCCCAAGGACTCTTATTGGTGTAGCACAGCATAGTCACCCAGACCGGGATTCAAACCCCAGTCTCCCACATGTGGTGTTGACTCCCTGGCAGGTAGTGGTGTTACCTGCTGAGCTACACCAACCACTAGGTCAATAACCTAATTTAATTGTAATATATTAAAATTATTATAAAGTCAATTAAACCAGATTCTTTTCTAAGCAATCTTGAGACATTTCTGTTTGTCCATTCATTGTGAAGTGTACACGGCTGTGTTCGAATGATGCATAAAAGTAAAAATCACCAAAAATAAGATTTTCTTTAGACAGTAATGATACACATATAAAAACGTTGCAGGTTAACTGGTTATATTAAATATTATTTTTCATTTTAAACAAGTGGCGATATTGGTATGGAAATATTATGACCCCTGGTCACCTCTGGTTAAATGTTTTTGACCAAGAAAAAAAAGAATTAACACATTGTCTAAACTGAACACACTTCTGCACATTTCAATACAGAATTACTATTTATTTGCTGAATTTAACATAATTGGGGGAAAATGAAATGAAATGTAAAATGTGCAAAAGGTATGGCACATTTGGTATTTTATGTTGTTTGTTTGCATATTTTTGTCATATAATAAACTGAAGGCCAAAGCATTTACATATACATTTGTTTACTGTAGAGGATGTGTGACTTTTACTTTATATTTAGAAAATCAACAAACAGGGCCGCATTTACTCTTCAGCTGATCCAAAACTAAATACTGTCAATATATGAACCACAAGATTTTATAGACTGTTTAGTTGTTTTGAAATATAAAATTGTCCTCTTTATCGAGGCCACTGATTATGCAACATCATGTGCTCAGGTCAAACCAGGGTTTATATCCCCCTGTAAATATTTGATTTGTGTTTATTTGGACATCATCCATCTTAAAGCTCTCCTGTGTGAATCTGTTGCTCAAATCAAAGTTCAAATGCACATTTATTTTGTGTGCCTTGTAACCACAAACTTGCTGTAAGATGACAGATTCCAGTGAATAATAACAGCAAGTGAATGGAGGTGAAGATAGTAGATGTGTTAGGAACTGAGAGAGCAGTAGAAAAAATGTAAATGTGCCAAAAGGCCAAATAAGTTAAAAAAACAAAAGGTTTTAAATTTTATGATCATTAACTTTAAGCTAAAAGGTAATTCACTGGGTTTAAATGTTCAGTCAGATAAAAATCATTAAATACAAACACTGCTATCTATTATGCTGAATAATAATATATTATGACATAATGTAAACAGCAGCTGCCCTTTACATTGCATGAATATTACATGATAAATAGACCAATAGAAATGTTTTCAGAGTGACTGGAATGATTAATCTTTACTTGTGTGTGTGTGCGTAAGTGTGTGTGTGTGTGTTTCTGTGTGTGTGCGTGTGTACGTGTTTCCGTGTGCGTGTGTACGTGTGTGTGTTCGTGTGTGTGTGTGTGTGTGTGTGAGTGTGCATGTGTGCATGTCGATGTGTGTGTGTGTGTGCGTGTCGATGTATGTGTGTGTGCGTGTGTGAGTGTGCGTGTGTGAGTGTGCGTGTCTGTGCGTGTGCGTGTGTGTGTGCGTGCACGTGCGTGTGTGCATGTGTGTGTGTGTGTGTGTTGGTGTGTGTGTGTGTGTATATCTGTGTGTGTGTGTGTGTGTGTGTGTATATCTCTGTGTGTGTGTATATCTGTGTGTGTGTGTGTGTGTGTGTTGGTGTGTGTGTGTGTGTATCTGTGTGTGTGTGTGTGTTGGTGTGTGTGTGTGTGTATATCTGTGTGTGTGTGTGTGTGTTGGTGTGTGTGTGTATATCTGTGAGTGTGTGTGTGTGTGTGTGTGTGTGTGTGTGTGTGTATCTGTGTGTGTGTGTGTGTGTGTGTGTGTGTGTGTGTGTTGGTGTGTGTGTGTGTATATCTGTGTGTGTGTGTGTGTGTGTGTGTGTATCTGCGTGTGTATTTTCCTGGATCTTTGTTTACATGTTTGTGAAATCAGAAAGTGCAGCCTCCTACAGAAACTGCAAAGAATCCATTTCTGCACTTAAACAAAAGACGCCTTAGTTTCTATGCATTGCAAAGAATTAGAGTGGATGTTTAGCAAATGTCCTGAGTTTGCGATCATACGATTCCCAGTAGAACGCTGCAGCTGTGATAATGACACAGCTTGCATTATTCATTCGTTCGTAGTGTAAACAAAAAACAAAGGAGCATACAGGGTCTGATTGGGTCTGATGTACAGATCTAGAACAAACAGATAACCAGTATACATTAAGTACATTAGGTACTAGCATCAATACAGCATAAAGGGCACCCTTTGTTTCTTTGGTTTAAATGACATATTTATAGGTTGTCTAAATGAGAATGAGATACACACACTTCTAAGATATTACACGCTTAATACACTGTTACTGCTTATTCATTTCATTTCACATGTTGGGAAGGGGAACATAAAATGGGCCTGTGCAGAAGTATAAACTGATAATGATCATGATCAATATATAATATTCTTTTATGAGCATATTGTCAGTAATTTTAGAGCAATGTGTGCAAAGTGTATAGGGCAGCAAAGTGTTTGAAATGGCCTACATTGTTTTTAGGTACCGTGGTGGGTACTTTTGACATGGAAATGTTTTTTAAAGTTAAGTTTTATACTATTGTTGTACTTGACTGAATCAACAGCCGTGTTTGTTCGTCATTCAGCAAGCAGTGATGCCCTCCATGAGTCATCCTGTTAGTACCAGCACAGTTGGATGATGCAGAATTACAGGGGTTGGACAATGAAACTGAAACACCTGTCATTTTAGTGTGGGAGGTCTCTTGGCTAAATTGGACCAGCCTGGTGGCCAGTCTTCATTAATTGCACATTGCACCAGTAAGAGCAGAGTGTGAAGGTTCAGTTAGCAGGTAAGAGCACAGTTCTGCTCAAAATACTGCAATGCACACAACATTATGGGTGACATACCAGAGTTCAAAAGAGGACAAACTGTTGGTGCACGTCTTGCTGGCGCATCTGTGACCAAGACAGCAAGTCTTTGTGATGTATCAAGAGCCACGGTATCCAGGGTAATGTCAGCATACCAACAAGAAGGATGAACCTCCACCAGCATCACGTAGTGACCTGGCCACTATCCTGCAAGAAGAATGGCTTAAAATCCCTCTGACCACTGTGCAGGACTCGTATATGTCATTCCCAAGACGAACTGACGCTGTATTGGCCGCAAACGGAGGCCCTACACCATACTAATAAATGATTGTGGTCTGAAACCAGGTGTTTCAGTTTCATTGTCCAACCCCTGTACATGCACGTTGACCGTTACCATTGTGGTGCCCTTAACATATGTGAAGACCAGGAAACAAGCGAGGATACAATTAGACGGAAAGGCTGAAACCTGAATGTACCTGAAACCAAGTCCACCACATCCATCCAGCTGCACTCCTCCTGTAAGGAGGTATGAGAGGGAGAATGGCTGCTTCGGCAGTAGTGCAGCGTCTTCCTGCCATAGAAACTGTCATCAATCTTTATCACCTGACCAGATCCACACTGTAGAGTTGCATTGTAGTCAGCACAGGCTAGAGAGTGTCCTGACTCTGAAACAAATTCAAGAAATGCATTTACAGTGACTTCATAACCATCTACAACCCACATAGTCTATCTGTACTCCAGTGCAGTAAAGGACCATTCAGAAAGGAATACTAACCAAACTCGCAGATAAAGTAGAACTCCTGGCTGCAGTTGCTGCTTGCTCCCCATTGAAATCCAGAGTGTTTTGAGATGTAACCGCAGCCTGCACCCGGGATGGGCTCACCAAGCCAGTTAGAGTAACTCACATCAGAGCCATCCAGCCAGGACAAGGGACCTGTACACATACATCATACATAATTAGGGCTACAAGCATGTTCCAACTAATTGGAGGGCATTTCAACTGAATGCCCTAATGGATCTATGGTTATTACTGGTTTTAACTCTACACCTCTACAGTTGTTCTTGAAACAACCCTCAACGACCCCCAAACACTATGTCTGTGTTATGTGAGACAGGCCAAAGCAAAATTCTGGACCATTTGAGGGTCCCTGAGGTCTGAATTTTGCAAACCAACTCTTATGAAGGGAAATGTCCCTCCCAGTATTGATGCATGGTTTATTGGTTAACATATAAACTATATTATTCAAATTGGTTTGATGTGAAAGATTTTTAAGATTTTAGATTTGAATCCCTTGTTGATCCCACAGTGGGGAAATTTAGTCTCTGCATTTAACCCATCCATGAAGCGGAACACCCAGAAACACACTCACTAGTGAACACACACACTAGGGGGCAACGAGCACGCTTACCCGGAGCGGTGGGCAGCCCTATCCACGGCGCCCGGGGAGCAGTTGGGGTTAGGTGCCTTGCTCAAGGGCACCTCAGTCATTACTGTCGGTTCAGGGAATCGAACCGGAACCCTCCGGTCACAAGGCTGGTTCCCTAACCCACAACTGCCCGCAGTACACCAAGTCAGAGTCAGAATTCACAGTGGTGGTGATAGGAACCATACATTTAAATCATCTAATTCCCATAAAAGCTACCACAGGTATTAGAAAGTATTATATGATATAGGTAGAAATATGCTGCTTGTTGCCCGAGACATTGTTTCACAGTAAGTTTGAGTTAAGATTTCTCTAATGTTCAAAATCTAAAACTAAAACTGTGTTTTCTTTCAGATTAAGTCTGTCTTGTTCAGCCACAAAACACATCCACAAACGATGTCTTATGAAAATCTTCCCAAAGTCTAATACATTTTACCATATTTCTCCCTCATGTATGCCAACTAGGTAGTCTTGGGTAAAGCTTTAGTAAGCATTTCCTGAGCCCAACCTAACCAGACGTTAGCAAACTAGACCACCTGTCTGCAGCTGCATGTCCCCTGCTTACTCCTTTACCCATACACCAGGACAGTGTTTCCTGTCTGTTCCTTCAATCACGCATTGCTCCGTCCTTATGTTTGTTTATCCATCCTTCCACCCGTCAGCACATCTGCTTGTCTGATGCCATCACATATAAAAGCTGAATAATGATTGTAGTTCCATATGACTGGTGGAGCAGGTCAGAAGTGTTAGACAGAGAACTGTCAATCAAGCTCTCCGTTAGCCACACCCACGCATGTTTTAGCATATTTATATCATTTTTTTTAATAAAACTTTGTTGGATATTTAATGTAATATATAGCTTTGGTATGAAACAAACTTTTTTAATATTTACCTTTAATATGATATGTTTGTTCTATGGGACTAAAACATACTTATAGTGGAGGGGAACTCAAACTTTTAAACACAACAAAATACATAGAATATTATAATGTGATACATCAAGAGCATATGCGGTATATCACAATATTTATTTTATTTATTTTTTATTATTATCAGGCATCTGAGCAGTTGGAACTGGTTAGCATATACAGGGGTTGGACAATGAAACTGAAACACCTGTCATTTTAGTGTGGGAGGTCTCATGGCTAAATTGCACCAGTAAGAGCAGAGTGTGAAGGTTCAGTTAGCAGGTAAGAGCACAGTTCTGCTCAAAATACTGCAATGCACACAACATTATTGGGTGACATACCAGAGTTCAAAAGAGGACACATTGTTGGTGCACGTCTTGCTGGCGCATCTGTGAACAAGACAGCAAGTCTTTGTGATGTATCAAGAGCCACGGTATCCAGGGTAATGTCAGCTTACCACCAAGAAGGACGAACCACATCCAACAGGATTAACTGTGGATGCAAGAGGAAGCTGTCTGAAAGGGATGTTCGGGTGCTAACCCGGATTGTATCCAAAAAACATAAAACCACGGCTGCCCAAATCACGCTGTATTGGCCGCAAAAGGAGGCCCTACACCATACTAATAAATGATTGTGGTCTAAAACCAGGTGTTTCAGTTTCATTGTCCAACCCCTGTATATGTGGGTCTTGTCAAGGTTTTCCCGGTTATATATACATATACACATATATATTGTAGATGTCACAACCCCTGCTTTCTATCGCCACTGTAAAGAATCATGAACCATTGCTCATGGAACCACTTGACTGTGTTTACATCTCAGTGAATGAATCACAAAATGGAAAACAGCAGCAGGTGAAAAGATGGGCTGACGTCCAAGCAATAAAGCCTGGCCTCTTTATGCCCCACCAAAAGAAGCTTCTCCGTAAAACAAAGAGATTGGCATGACAACCATTTAAGGGCCGGTGTGAAAGCAGCAGCAGGTCGTTGGCCACTGGAGATATCTCCTGAGAAAGTAATCCCTAGTAATATATCAGTGAAAAACAAGTTGATAGCACAGAAATACATGTTTTTGACTGTGTACCTCAGCAATGTTATTCTAGGACAAATCTGACGGTCAACAAACTGGCAGCAATGGAGATGGTGTTTACACACTAGCTGTGTATAAGGCAAACCATTCTGCAACATCTAATTAAGATTACAATCTGCACGAGAAGCGCTGTTTAAACATCCAGTGTTCTGAAAACGTTCAAATAAGGTTGCATCTATTTCTTAAACATTAAATGGAAAGCAAATTGTTGGTGAATATCTAACCCCCTAATTTGATAGCCTAGAATAAAATAAAAGTATTATATTTTTATAGCTGTTTCCAAAATAAGATGAAAGTAAATACAGTAATGTGCTGATATAAATACAGGACTGTCCAAAAATCAAGTCATTCAAGTCCTTTCCAGTCATAATGCTCATTAGTGCTCATTTTTAAGGAAATGTTCCTGAAAAGAGTAGTTATAACCCTGTTGGAGATGGAAAGTAAAAGACGAATAAACATAAGTGAATAAAAACTCCTAACAAGTGGGCAAGACCTGGCAGTCCAGCAAAACTGAGAGGAGACTTCACTTGCTTTAGATGCTACAGGTCTTTCTATGCAGTCTTCCACTGTGAGAAAGCTAATCTAAAAGTGCTATGGGTCCAAAAGTATGTGCAGCTGTCAAGAAGCTCTTTACTGGGGGAAAAAAAGGAAATAGACAAAAAAGAAAAGCTATCGTAAGCTAAGGTACTGTAGTTCTCAAATCAATACACTGAATAGGGTGACCAGATTTCTGGAATGAAATTGGGGAGATTTCCAGTTTAGAGGTCAATATATCCTCAGAATTTCCAATGTTTTGCACATGGTGACAGGAGAAAAAACGCTGACATTGATATTAGTGCATGGGAGCGAATTGCAGTAGTCCTATAAAAGATTTGTATTATTCGCTTTTCCGATCAAAAGGCTTGTCATTCATTGCATCTCAAAAGTCATTCAGTCTAGCAGCTCAGGCAGAGTTAAGGCAGGGAAACGTTAACCACTATAGAGCCTGTGGTTTTAACACACCCCTGGGCTAGCTCCAGTCCTGTAGAAACAGAGACAGCTGCAGTCCACATATGCGGTAAGTGAAGCAGTGTTTTAAAAATGTTGCACTATTTGTAATTTTTGTCAGCTGAAAACTGATGATGTCTGGACACCCTACCATGTGCTTGGAATTACTTGGATTGTGGAAAAGTCCAAGTGGAAAAGTGAAAATGCAACCAACTTTTTGAGGTGTGGGGAAACATATCCCTGCAGATTGTTTTTTTAAACTCCTGGACACTCTCAGACACATTACCTATATGTTTATGTTTATTATGTTAATTCAGTCATTATCTGCTGTATCTGCTCCCCTTTGCACATTTATTTATTACTATTGGACTGCCTTATTATCTCTGTGAGGTTTACTTTTTTTTCTACGGGTCTACTTATATCTGGAGTTTTTGTATTTTCTGGAGTTTTTTTGCCTCCTGGTAAAATGAGATACAGTATATTTATCCATAGTGAACTGTACTACATATAGTTTATAGTTATAGCAATAATATTGCTGAGCTGTACCTACCCAGTTTCCATACTACACAACCCTGTTTCCTGTTTTGTATTTGTTTTACTGTGCTGTCTTGTAAAAATGCTACTGGCTGCTAGATTTTCTATCTATATCTACCTATCTATCTATCTATCTAAAAACTGGAAGCAAGTCTCCTGAAAAGAATAGGACAGTGAACCAACATATGCACCCTTAGAGCTTACTAAAGAGATACTTCTAGCCTTTTCAGTCTAACCTCTATCTGTTGCATATGTAGTGCACAACCGATTAACACAAACAAATAATAAAAAAATAGTTAGGAAGGAACAGAAAAGCTGTCAAAGCTGTAATAGAAGCCAGTGGGCACTTGCTGAACGAGTGAGCCTGGTTTTCTGTTCTTTTACTCAGTAAACTGTCACAAAATTAGTATCAGTAGTGATCAGCTGTGTACTATAGATGTCAAACAGAGATTTAGCTAAAGAACACTGGAGAATTCCTTCAAAGTTCTCTAGCCCCACAAAGCTCTTACCCTCAGTGGCAGCAGAGTCCATGCTGAGGTTGAAGGAGGCAGGTGCCAGCCCCAGCCACCAGTCCAGATCTGGCCGCAGATGTTTCTGGAGAAACTGCTGAGTCTCATCATTCTGGATGAAGGCCAGGTGTCCACCACCGCGCTCACACCAGCCCTGAGCGCTGAGGAAGCTGCGCTGCAGAGTCACAAACTCAAAGCAGGAGCCCTCGAAGGCCTGCTGCTGCTCTGGACAGGACAGAGCCTCTGTGTGCTCTTGAGCATCAACTTCACTGACAGTGAAGACCACCACAAGTATCAGAGTGGACAGAATACGTGTGGCCATCTTCATATCCCCACCTGAACACTGTTACAGGCAGTCCGGCGTCTCTTCATACTTAAAGGGCTCTGACGTCAGACAGTCTAATCACACCAATAAGCCTGTTCGCTTAACAAAGGCCCAACTGCTGCCTGGTGTGCTTTGTGCTCTTCCATTACATGAATTATCCTTGAGCATCAGGGCATGCAGTGTAATAAGGGCCCCATGTGTAAATAAACAAGGGCATTCTTCTCCCTGTGCAGGCAGCTATTAACCTCTCCATACACAGCCTGCAGAGAGGGAGATAAGCCAGGGGGCCAAAAATGAACGGCGATCCTGTGACATCCCATCATCAATTACGATGTAAAAGATTTTATGTTGAGCGTTTCAGCCTATTGTGTTTTACAGATGTCTATCATGTCAGGAAAAAGGCAAACACACCAAGACATAATGATTGAAAGGGAATTCCAGCCATTTCTCCAACTTTCTATATAACTATAAAATCCTGCAGAGTAGTTTGATGTAAAATGTGTCATTTTAGGGCCAGAATTGTTCACAATGGTGGTGATGTCCAAATTACCCAATGACCTCTTTCATGATGATGATCCTCATTTACCTCATAACAGTAGATAAGGAGAAAACAAATAACACAGAAAGCACCTGGGTAGCGCTGTCGCTTCACAACGGCTCCAGCAGCCCCCTTGACCCAGAAAGGTGTTTATAAAGTGGTTTAGAAGATGATAAATGAGTAAAAATGAGTAAAGTTTTTTTTTTAGATAAGTTTAAACATTAGGTGTTGTCTTTGTACTATTCTAAAGTAAAAGCAGGCTCAACATTGTTTTCTGTTTTATCAACATTTTGCAAAGTGTTGTTTTTGGGTTGTTTCTGCCGATAAAGTTTCTTCCATTACTACACAAATTCATGCCGTGGCGTATTCACTTAGTGAAAATATCCTAAACAATTTAACTATTACCCTGGATCATTTATTTTCCATTGAATTAGTAGGGAAATCATACTTGTGTAAAACGTATAATGTAAAACCAGCTAAATTAAATAGGATACCAGTTTGTACTGTTCTCTTTCACAAAAAAAGTTTCAAGACAGTGACACCATCAGAATCAGAATTTATTGGCCAAGTATGTTGACACACAAGGAATTTGGTTTCAGGAGTTTGTGTCCCTCTAGTACTGTACCAGTATACACATAACTCTGACAGCCTACAATATATATATATATACACTGACTCCACACATACACTATAAATACAGACATTTACAATAAACAATTAACACAGTAATACACAATATACACCCAAAAAACAAACATCATGTAGACCAATAATATACAGCATCCTCTCTGGTGTAACTGATCAGGTTTGAATAACTGAACACCTACAACTACTAGAGAGTGCTGTTTCGAGGTAGCCAAGATCACAGCCAGCTGTTCAATTACTTAATTCAAGAATGATACATGTTACATACTATTAGGACCAGACATGCTCCCTGTACCAGGATATGAGAGGATGTGTTGATTTGCACTGCTCCGACATAAGTGACCCCAGCTTCTTTGAAGTTTAATGTTACTTTACCTTTCTGTTTGCACTCGCTTTCTGTCATTTGTTGCCATGCACCTGTACCCGACTTGGCGCCCTCGTTTATCTTCAGTTTGCTCTGCTTAGGTTGTTCCTTCTTTTCTCGTTCATCAGTATTTTTCTCTCATATGGTCAGGCAGTGTATCATGTTTTGTTCTTCAGTGGTGCCTGTTCATGTGCAATCCTCCACAGCAAATAGATGTCCTAAATGAAACCCTGAATTAAGGATAAAACGTAAGTAGGATTTGATAAGTGATACGGTTTAAAGTAGAAAATGCTGTTTTTTAGATTTTTTAGATAATTACTTGAGATCAGACTTGCTACTGTGAAGACAACAGAATATGGTTCTTCTTCCTCAATGTAAAGTATCGTTAGCTTTGTTAAAAGGCACTGTGTAATTAAACATAAAATTATTTTTAATAATACAAAATACTTACTGCATTCAAAATTTTAGCATACTGAGACAATACAGACCCATAAACAAGAACATAAATCAGTAACTGAACTCATGTTTAATTTGAAACTAGTCTCAGAGCATACACCTTAAAACAGGAAACGGATTTGACTCAAATCACAACCAGTAGTTTGAGAGATCGAGAGAAAGACACAACAACAACAAAAAGATATTTCTGTTTGAACATCAAAAAGTAAAATATGTAGAATGAAATTAAAGTATAAACTAAATAAGGAATTAATATACTGGGCCTGCTAGCGAGCCCAACAACAGGTGCCTAACATCAAATGACTGAAAGAGAGTACAAACACACAGATAATGTACAAACTTCTAAGTAGCTGTGGTCACTTTAACTTCAACCATTCTTTTCCTGGTAGGTGAAGCATGAAGCATATATGAAGCATATATACTCATATACTATATCATATCTGTATATATTAAATATAGACAAAATAAAATCCATTGGCTTACATTTAAAGCCATACATGCAATTTTTGTAAAGTTATCATTTTCAAGTTGCATATTTTCTTATGCAGGGTGTTATATGGCAAAATTAGCCACAAGGAAAACTTTTTTGCCACTGTTTATTATTATCAACGTTCCGCATATTGTATAAAAGCAGGTGTCAATTCACTGTTCATTTGGGATAGTAAATGAAGCAGTTATTTTTGCATTGTAGACATCACAGTACCTGGTCCTATCACCTGTAAAATAATATCAGGTGTCTCTAAAACGAACCATTTCACATAAAAAAATTAAAATGACTAGAATTATCCAAAAATGTCAAATTTCTTTTAAGGAATGTTGAGGCAACAAAGCCTATAAGGAAGATATTGTCATTCTACATTTATGCAACGCATATTAACATTGCAAATAGTCATAAAAATGTTTAGAGGCAACAAAATGTTTGTCAAACACAAGTAAATACCATAGATAAAGATTTTGGAAAACTCAGGTTGAATGTTTAGTTGACATATTTAGTAAAAGAGAGAAAGGCTGATGTATAGTACGTCTTGCCTGGTCACTGGTCAAAGTGAGCAGAGGAAATCTTTGTCTGGCTGTGTACTAGCGATATGGAGGTAATTTACATAATTGTCAGTGTCAGTTAATGACTGACTAAGAGATACACCTTAATGACCGCTAGATAAGACATACATCATATAGATAGCATGTACGAAAAGGTTCGAAGTCTAACATGCAGAAATACTTCAGCAGTAAAATAATCTATCTATTAATATTCTATATGGGTTATTCTCGTGGGTGGGATGAGATGTTTATAAACTGTCAGAGTGAATTTAAAAAGATGACTGAAAGACTTGGCCTATGTTGCATCTGCAAATACATGAAATACCTGCCAACAGGACATGGAGACAGCTGTAGGCTGTTTCATAATGAACAGCCATACAGAGGGGAAACAACTCAGTAATCTCTTCCTATAGAAAATGTGATTGGTGGTGTTGGTGTTTCATAAAGTCTTCTTATCTCAAAGCTTGATAGGCTTGTTAAGACAATTATGTAAATTGTTTGCATAGCATTTACGGAGAGATAACCGGGAATGTATCTATGGTTTCTCAACCTTCTTCCACTGCTGTAGGCTAAATGTAAAGGCATTGGTTTTCATGACTTCCAGAACCACTCCGTCCAAAAGAGCTGTTTATGCAGTTTGGTCTTAATTTGGCGAGAATTAATGTAACGTCTTGAACATTGAACAGTGTTTGTATATTACATTTAACTCTTTTATCTTAAACAAGGTCTTTACAAATATGGGCCATTTTACTGAAGGTTAAAAATTAGTGTTGTGTTTGAAAAGATAAAATTATTTCCAGACTTTTTATTAAGTTGGTTCTCATTTTGATCAATTTTGTAAGAAATTTACATGTTCTTAAAATCTGTATTCTGATGACTCGTGAAAATGACTCATGATGCATAGAAAACAGGTGCTAATTCCTTTTCGCCTGAACATGCATTAGTGCTTATCTTATCTTAGCCCATTTATCTTTTGGTCTCTAAGCTTTCTATCTTCTCTGTGTCATGTATTTTCATTGAATCTCATGGTATTTTGTACATTTCATATCTGGATTACTGGATTATCTTCTGACATGGCCACTTTATTAGAAACCTCTACTTTGCATGCAAGGTGCATGTTGCTGTTGTGCAGTTGGAGATCATAGCTCATTTGTTGCCATCAACTAGCGTGAGGGAAACTAACCAATGACGACTGGGATAGAGGGTGACTGACAAACAGATGGGCTACAACCTGCAACTATACATCTATATAATAGGCCTTTCAGGTACACAGACCTTGTAAAGTGGCCGTAGAGTGGAAGTGAGGAATAAGTGTTTCTAATAAACTGAATGGTAAGTCTATGCATTCATCTCAGAACTTATTCTCACAAGAACGCTTATCTGCTGCACATCTCTTAATCCTGATGCAGCGGTGAAGGGAATATACTGCTGATCACTATTTACGTAAATAGAAAATCTGTACAGGTCAAGGGCTTATAAACAGACCTTGCTGCGGCTGTTTCCATCTCCTGTTGCAAAACAGCAAAACATTGCAACATCTGAACCATTTCCAGGACGTTGAATGTTTTGTTAAGGCACATATCCTTTTTCACAGAGTCATTCCAGTGTTGCTACAGCAATGTACTTTGGATTATTGTCCTGCAGTGGATTATTTGGATTATTGGCAACATTTGTGGTGAGTATCCATGCCGTTCTTGTAGTAAAGGGTTTTCTCTTTTTTAACATTTTTGAAGCCCGAATATTGATTATTACATTTTAGAATTATTAACTTTAGAGCTAAATGTAAAGTGATCTAGCAAAAATGATTGGATTATGAATTTATTAAGTCTAATGTTATATAACAAATTCTTACTATAGTGATTTAGATTGTTGGAACTGAACACCTAAAACGAAAGACCACTGGAAGTGCACCACTGGAAACATACAGTAGTTTCATTATCTCATTTTGAGAATATGCAGCCAATGATGTGAACTTATTAATAATAATAATAATAATAATAATGATAATAATAATAATAATAATAATAATAATAATAATAATAATAATAATAATAATAATAATAATAATAGTTCAAGTCCCGGGTTCAAACCCAAGATATATTTTTACCGTACTCCGAAAATGAGATTTCAATTATGAGAACTCAATTAGCATTAGGACCAGCATTAGCCTTTTGGACAGGACCACTGACAGACTTGGAGGCAGGGACAGAAGCAGTCTTATGTGCAGGAGCTGCCATGGATGTAGAACCAGCAACAGACGCATAACACTGTAGGACAGGACCTGGAGCAGACCTTGGGGAAGGACCATGAGCAGACCTGGATACAGGACCAGCAGGAGAGCAGGGAAAATAGAATGAACTGACATGAGGCCATGACAGGAAGCAGAAATGGGCACAAGACTTAGAGCAAGACCTGGAGGACACAAATAGCAGCAGACTTGAGGATAGCAAAAAGCCCGAGGACACAAGGAATGGACTTCAGGAAAATACCAGAGCAGATGGAGTGATTAAGTACAGACTAGCTGTAGACCTAAGAAAGGACCAAAAGCAAATTGATTAAAAAAAACCAAAAAAACAGACAGAGGCCTGGGTACCAGACTAGGAGGAAAACAAAGAGCAGCAGACTCAAGAATGTTCCCGGGACAGGAGTTACTAGGCCTGATTCAAACTATGAAATGTAATAAGAAGTTATTAAGAGAGCTTCAAAATTGTGTTCATTATACAGAAACAGACCCATTCATATCATTCCTGTTATTTTACAGCAGTGGTGATATGAACTAGAGGTCTCAATGTCTGCCATGCAAATACATAATTTATATTTGGATGTAAGATAAAATGGCTTTTGATTAACAGATCAGAGTTGGGTATGTGGAGAGAAAGCATATTAGATGCTGGTTGAATATAAAAAGGATTTTCAGGAGAAGGTTGGTGACCGTTGCTCCTGCTGAAAACATCATAGAAACATAGAACCGGTTCTGTTAGGTGGCTGTTGGGTGGACATCAAGGTGTAATGGATTCTAATGGTTTAACATTTCCCCAGGGGCTGATAGTAGATACGTCTGGTGGAAAGCAGTTCTCACTGAAAACATCAAGGCTTTATTACTAATGGCTCTAAAGGTCTTTTTTATCAGCAGGTTCATTAGACGCCTGGTTCCTATCACCACCACTGTGAACAAGTCTGATTTGGTACGTTTCACATCAAACTGCTCTGAATGACTTTATCCAGATCGTAATTAAACCGGTGGCATTGTCCTTTCACTTTACTACACGGGCTTCCTTTGGGTCCAATTCGGCCTGCATGCCACTCCTCCGCTCCCTCCCCCTGTATCTCTCACACTGCTGAATGCCATCAAACTAAGCGATATGGTGGACTGCCGTTATGTAACACGAACGTGCGGCTGCGCAAAGCGGAGGGGTCGGATGAGGTCCGTATTAAGTCCGCGGAGATACATTAAAGCAGAGCTGTCATTTCTCCGCAGGCAGTCATGGCAGAGCCAGCCCAGGACATAGAATCAGCGTTCTGCCGGAACGGGAAGGAGACCCCGGAGCCGCTCAGAGCAGAAGTGACAGGTAGGCGTGAGGTGGCACTGCGCTTTTTGTGGGCAGGCTGGAATAACGCTGGTGACTCTTAAGTTGTAGTTTAGTCCTGCGTAGTACAAGTTGGCGAATACTGAAGGCATAAGGGGTCAGTGATGTTAAACTCTCGAGCTTTCGTTTTCTCTAACAGTGCACGTTATTCCGCAGCTGACTGGAAAAACACCAAATGCTATCAGTGACTACTGAACAAGATCAGGAACCAGCAGAACCCTTTAGTGGATTTTAGTTTTGGATTTTTGTCAGCAGGGTCATGTTTAAAACAATTCTATATGTGCTCTGTTTGCAACGACTGAACGTGATCTACTATTATATAGATCATCTGTCCAGTCAGATGAGTAATGTTCAAATACCTGGATTATATGACATTTCATGTCACTCAAAGTAAAAAAAAACTTATATAGTATAGTATAGTATAGTATAGTATAGTATAGTATAGTATAGTATAGTATAGTACAGTATATATTACAGTCCAGTATAGTATACCACAGTATATTATAGGTAATATACTGTAGAATAGTATAGTACAGTACGGTACAGTACAGTATACTACGGCATAGTATACCACAGTATAATATAGGTAATATACTGTAGTATAGCGCAGTACAGTTCAGTATACTATGTTATAGTATACCACAGTTTAAAATAGAGTAATATATTGTTGTATAGTACAGTACAGTACAGTACAATATACAACTGTATTGTATACCTCAGTATAATATTGAGTAATATATTGTAGTATAGTACAGTACAAAACAGTATTTTACGGTATAGTATATCACAGTATAATATAGGTGATATACTGTAGTACAATACAGTACAGTATACTTTGGTATAGTATACCACAGTGCAATATAGATTATTATACTGTAGTATAGTACAGTATAGTACAGTCAGGTATAGTATACATCAATATAGACTACAGCAATATAATATAGTGCAACATACTGTAGTATAGAAGAGTACAGTATAGTACAGCACAGTGAAGTACAGTGCTGCATAGTGTAACACAGTGCAGAGTAGTACAGTATAGTGTAGTATACTACAGCATGGTATACTGCAGTATAATATAGTACAGTATGCTAAATGTAATATAGTGCAGTGTAGAATAACACAATGCCCTACAATAGAATGGATGCATTTAAACATTAAGTTGTAGCTGCTTGTTAATGTTCCTTTATTGATCATTTTGCATGTCCAGTTTAAAAGTTATTGAAGAAAGAAATCCAAATTTGTGAATATGAACTTTCCCGCAGCACCGCTCCTGTAGTAAGATACATACTGCCAAACCCAGAGGCATAACCAGTAAAATTTCAGATTGGAGGCGGGACATTTACTGTCTGCATGTTCAGTGAAAAAGGAATTTTTTGTACTTAATAATCTGGTAATGACGGAGTTTGTCAGTAATCCGATCAGTGCATTTATGCACTTGGATAATTAGATTTCAACCTTACAACTAGCCAAACTCACAGAATAAGCTGTGGTGTACCTGAAGATATGGATATACATAATCTAGATGATGAAATATATTGAAATCCTTTATTTTGTCAAGCATGTAGCTGGTCAGTTTGTTACCACGTGGTGTGAAATGTACTAAATATATGTTGCAGTGTTTCTTACTGCCACCTTGTTAAGGCTGTGACCAGTTTGATGTTCATCCAAAATATGGGCTAGCTAGCAGGCTTTGCTATTAGAGGTCAGTGAATCCATCAGGGACAAAACAGACAGATAAACAACACTAAAAATGTTTTCCAGCGAGTGAAGCAAATTTTAGGGAATATTTATTTATTGACACTCATCATCAAAAGACTAGTTCAACTCAGAAGGAATCAACCAACAGAAATGAAACTAGGTGGGGAGGTTGGACATTGTGAGACATGCCAATGATACAAGTGTCATGCTTGGCCTTATCACTGTACCTGACTGACCCAACAGCCACCATTGAGGACATTAAGTGAACAGCAATGCGTCCAAATGAGTCATCCTGGTAGCGCCAGCACCATTGGCAGTACAATAGATAGATAGATAGATAGATAGATACTTTATTGATCCCAGAGGGAAATTCAAGGCATCCAGTAGCAGATATACAAACCATACAGAAGCAACAACAGAAGCAAGATAGATTGTACAAACAGAGACAGAGACACAACACAAAGTATGAAAGTATAAAAATAGAGTCCTTAGTGTCTGGGTAAGGTATAAAATACAATAATACAATACAATAACTGAACACCACGTCATCATCTCCACGGACTTCATTGGTGTCGTGCCAGGCTGTTATAAAGTGAGTCAGAATGGCAGCGGGTCATCTTCAGTGACTCCTACTTTTGTCTTGGTGGAGATGCCCAAATCCATGTGTGGAGACACTGTGGTCAGCGCCAAGATCAACGGTTTGTTGTCACTCCACCTCCTCCCCTACCACAAACTCTGCAGGTAGTACATGAGAATATTCCAGCTGCATGGGATGGATTACCACAGGACACCATTAGGAACCTCTACAACTTCATATGGAGACATCTGCCATGTTGCATTAGCAATCATGGCAACCCAATGCCATACTAAAAGACATTTACGGCATTTAGCTGACGCTCTTATCCAGAGCAACTTACAAGGTTAATCACATTACAGGTGGGCCAATGTAGTGTTAGGAGTCTTGCCCAAGGACTCTTATTGGTGTAGCACAGCATCACCCAGACCAGGATTCGAACCCCAGTCTCCCACGTGTGGTGGTGGCTACTTGGCGGGTAGTGGTGTTATCCGCTGAGCTACACCAACCACCACAAAAGACACTACGTATGTTCTTATTACTTATTTATTTAAACTACCACTTATGGAATTAGCCATAAGAGGCTAACTTTGTTTGCTAACTGTTTATTTAACTTTAACTGCCAGCTGTCATGTGTCTACAGTGTAAATGGCCATGTAAATATATTCATACTGAACAACAGTAGGCCATGCCGAGTAAATGTGGGCATTGATAGATAGCGTGAGTCATACTGCCCCAGATAAAACGCGGAATGTGCTCTGTAACTCACAGTTTACGACATCCAGTTAAGTACACTTTGTACAGCCTTCATTCAGTAGGTCATGTAAGGAGGAACGCAAGCTAATTACGGACAGTTATGGCTGGCCAAGAACTGTTTCATCAGAGAGTAGCACAAAATGGCATTTGCCAAGAGTATGATCAAATCCACAAGAGTTTTATCTGCATCTATATGAATATATGAATATATATGTATTAACAAATAGTGTACTGTTAGTGCTGTCGCCGTGCATATGCATATCTCTTGACAACATAATCAATGTTCTGTCCTGAAACTTGTCTCCTTTTAGGCACCATCCCATCGTGGCTTCAGGGCACACTGCTACGCAATGGACCTGGCCTCTTCTCGGTCGGAGATACTTCCTACAACCACTGGTTTGATGGAATGTCCCTAATTCACAGTTTCACCTTCAAGGGTGGTAGGTACAGCTATGAGGACACCTTGAAAAAGAAGATAACTTTTAGTTTCCACACTCTTCATAACTAAATACAGAAGAGAAAGGCCACAGCGCTGCACAGTTAATTCCAGTAGTCCAGAGAGACTGTGCATGTTTATGTTTCATAGAATCAAGAAAAACTCAAAACACGTGGGGGAGGGGGGGATGTACTGTCATTAGCTGAGCTGTGGATTAGAGCATACCCTGGGTTTAAACCTCAGTGAGTCACATGGGTTCTTAAAGTGCTGCTTGAAAGTTTGTAAACCCTTTCAACATATATGTGACCTTATATGTGACCTAAATAGGATCAGATCTTCATTTCACACACAACTACAGATAAAGAGAACCCCATACAGCAAACAAACAATTATATAGTTTTTATATTTGTATTTGATATAGTTGTATGATAATCAGGTGTCAATGTAGACCCTTCATCAACAGTCATCGTCAAAGACTAGTCGTCACTACACACATTTATTAGTGAATCAGTAGAATTAGATTTTTTAGGGCCTCAGAAAAGCTTTTACCATTTCTCATTGGGTTGGAGGTTTTGAAGAGGTTGGACTCTCAGACTTTGCAGAGATTGCAGATTGGTTATCCAATGAAAATGAGAATAATAGCTAAAACACTGAAAAGGCTATGGTGTGAGAGATGTTTGATTTGGCAAAAGTAATAACTGCATTTAAGCATAAGAACCTCATCCACACTGTAAAACAGGGTGGTGCTGGTATCACGGTTTGGGACTGGTGTAGCTGCTATAGCTATCATCTGTTTAGCCATCATCGACTGTATCAAGTAATTCTAAAAAGAGAATCTAGGATTGGGCCATATAGAAATCCACAAAATGATAAAGATTTCAAAACTCTCAAGCAGCACAGTAACCTCTATTGGTGTGTCCTTGAATGCTTCACTTTAAGGGACACCTGTGGTTTACAATAAACCAAATTACTGGAATCTGCCAGTAGATGGTGCTGTAAATCATGTTCAATTCATTATATAGTATATAGTAGTTATAATTATTCCATTTACTTAATGTCGTTCGGTTTAGTCAGATCAAGTCAAGTAGTTTTACTTTAGTATGTACAAGACATAGAGAGGACTGAAATTTCATTACTCTCTAATCCAAGTTGCAGCACATAAACATGATAAATAGACTACAACTAAAACAAGAACAAGAGTATAACTGTAAAAATAAAATAGATGAACACAAGACATGTAATAAAATAAAATAAGGTGCCTGAGATAAACATAATGAGACAGTAAGACACTGAAGACAATAAGGGTGATAAACTGACACTGTGGACCAGCAGAATTTAGATGTAGGATTAAAGTGGTATGACAGTGCCAGTGTCAGGATCAAGTAGTGCAAATTAAAAAGCATTAAGGCTGTTTTTTAAATTGATGAGCGCAAAGTAGTTCTTGAAAAAATCAGTTTTTATATATCTCACAGGGAAAAAGCAGCAGACGTCTTAGTGTAGAACTGTGGCAGTTTGTGTCTTTCTAGTACAGTACCAATATACATATAACTGACAGTCCATAATATACACAATGAACCCACAGACAATAAATACAGACACTGTACAACTATAATGTACACAGTATACACAATGAACAAGCAATAAACAATCTATATATGGACACATACAGTTCCTAAGCCCTCAAAAACTGGATATACATAACTCTAAGTTGGTTTGAGCTCCGCCTGGTGGTTTCATGCTGCTATAACTGAAAGACCAAGTGGAGATGCAGCATCCATTTAAAAGTCCTTTAGGGGGTGAAAAGTGACTGTTCAGTCCCTTGGTCCTTTTTGGCACTGTCATTTTTAAAGGTGTTTCTGGGGGATATATTTGACTTTAATGCTTGATGTAAATGCTTGGCCGCCTCAAAAATGAGGTTGATTGGTTGGTAGGTTGATTGATTGATTGATTATTTTTGTTGAATTTTATTCTGCTCTGTTGTCTGTGTTCCTGAACAGCTTTGCTGTTGCCCAGAGAGTAATTTTAAGAGTTAATCTTTTATTTTAAACCAAAAGTAGCACAGAAATGAAACATGCTGGATATGGACGTTCCCCTGCAGTTCTATATACGGAACTCAGCACATCAGAAATTTTTAGACCTGATATTAATCCTTTGTAAATGTCCAGAACCACCCGGCAGGTCCAAAGCTTTGCTATACCCTGCTATAGCCTAAGACCAACAGCTGGTGTGCATCGTATTCCATGTAGTTACTGAATACTAACCCTTACATTATTAAAATAATGTAATTAGACATTGCAGGGTTAATAGATAATCAAGGTCAGTGAAGTACAGTACAGAAGTACTAAGTACAGTTCTAGACTCCTACAAGCACTTCTGAGAAAAAAGCAACATCTCTTTGTTTTGTCGGGTGGCATGTAATACAGGAGCAAATTCCTAAAGACTGAAACGTACAGGAAGAACTTTGCTGCCAACAGGATACTGATGGTAGTAGCCTAGAACCTTACATAATGTTGTAACTCTACAGACCTGGGTTATCTATCACCCTTTAAAGTCCAGGTCTTATTACAACCAAAGGTTTAGTATTCATTAACTACATGCAATAGATAAACTAGATCAGTGGAGTTACAATACTAAGGACGGTTCTAGGCTAGTATTCTCACTTCTGGAGAAGAGTAACGTCTCTTTGTTTTGTCAGGTGATGTGTACTACCGGAGCAAATTCCTAAAGAGTGAAACATATAAGAAGAACATTGCTGCCAACAGGATAGTGGTTACAGAATTCGGCACCTTGGCCTACCCCGATCCCTGCAAGAACATATTCTCAAAGTAATCCCTTTCTGCTTAATGCTAGAATTGTTTATAGGTTATATTTGTTTACACAAAAAACTTAATGGAAATTCCTAACATGTGTTTCAGAGCCTTCACCTACCTGCTCAGTGCCATCCCAAATTTCACTGACAATAATATTGTGAACATTATACGATACGGAGAAGACTACTACGCGTCTTCCGAAATAAATTTTATCAACCAAATTAATCCATCGGATCTTGAGACTGTAGGACGTGTGAGTTCACATACTTTTGGAACTTTTTTAGGCAGTATCTGATGATGCCTCTTGATGACCGTTCTGGTTTGTGTCTTGAACTGCTGTTTCAGGTCAATTACAGGAACCACATCGCCCTGAACTTGGCTACAGCGCACCCCCACTATGATGATGAGGGAAACACCTATAACATGGGCACGTCTATCATGGCACTAACCGGGCCCAAATATGTTATCTTCAAGGTTCCAGCCAGTGTATCAGGTACAAACGACAGCTTTCAGTTATTAGGTAAACAGGACTTGTACAATCACTCATTGGCCATTTAATCAGAAGCACTTGCCACTTTAGAGGTGAGCACATTGGTGACAGTTTAGAGTGTAAAGTCTTGATCAGCAGGTATTACATGCACAGGTATTGCTGTGTGTCGGATAGTCACTACTAAAGTGGTTAAAATTGCGTTTACGCACCTGGCAGTATGGTACAGCAAGGTGTAGATACAAATCCAACCTGGGAATTAATCATATATACATATATACATACACATACATACATACATACATACATACATACATACACACACACACACACACACATATATATATATATATATACACACATATGTATACACATTTACATATACATAGAAATGTCTCTTTAAATTTTGGATAGACCTCTGAAGTCATTCTATAGCTAGCATTCTGCTCACCAGCAGTAGCAATGATGAAGCATCAAGTTCTGAATTAGCATCGCGTTATCTAATCCATTGGTTTTGGTCCTCCAAGGGGCCCAATTATGCTAATCTTCAGTGTTCATAATTTTATTCATGGGGCCTACTACCATAGATTTACACGTTCCAGTTTTCACAAAATGTAATATTTTTGTCTGTTACTGTGCACCTGTATGTACCCTCTGTCTGAAAGACTCTGTTAGAACTCCTGTGCCTTTAAGCCCCGCCTCCTGGTGAGCCTAGTGTGCTCTGATTAGATGGCTTGCCCACTCTGTTCTGACTGGTTATCCTCCAGGTGCATCCTGTTTTAGCTCTCTGTGCTTTGTGTAAGGGGAAAACCAAGCTTGCTAAGTAGGCAGGCAGTGAGGAATGGGTTACAAGATCACTACACCTTGATGTCACAGAGAAATGGGCTGGAATCCCAACAAGGTGTTTCAAAGAAGTAATGGTTTCTGCGGGAGAGAGTTTCTCCCTCTGGACTCAGAACAGAAAAGTATATCCCCTATCTGTGATGTCTGCATTTGACCAGTCAAAGGTCTGCAAGATTTCTAGCGCCTCCTACGTGTTCCTACACACTTGCTACCTGTGCAAGAAGAGTAACAAAGTTCAAAGTCAGTTATGATTCCATTCACTTGGCTCAGAAACGGATGACATAATGTCTGATGTGCATCACACTGCCTGGTGGAAAACCACCACAAGGGTATATACAAACCTAAGCAATTCTGCTGTACCTACTACACCTTACAGTACACCATACACTTGATTGTAGGATCAACCCATTGAAAGCTCACTCCTATTTTTAATATGTTATAATAATTGTTAAATAAAATTTGACTGCTAAAATATATAAGTTGCGTTGCCATGATATTTAAAAGTACTCATATATAAGTCATATACAAGTCATAACAATATTTAGGTTTTCTGATGTTTTATGAGTTGGAACGACAAAGTGCACCAGCACTGCAACATTTCAAAATATTATCAAAAGGCCCAAAGATACGATAACGAACAGTACCTTTAGCATACTATAATTCCATTAAAGGTGCAGTAAACAATTTTAATCTAAAGGAACTTTTGTCAAATTTTGTGAATATCTTTTTGTGGTGTGTTAAATCTCTTTGTGCTCACTGGTCATTAACATTGTTGGTACACAGACCTGGCTCTGTAAATGAGAAGTTATCACAGTTGCTATACTTTTACAGTCTGTTAAATCTTTTAGTGCGTGCTGGCAAAAACTAACCCATTGTTGGTACACAGGCCTTGACGTTGGACAGGAAGCTTGTGACGCCAGCATGCAAGCAAGCGTTAGGTGCTGGAATGTAAGTGCTGCACCATTAAAGATAGAACGGAAATATCTGAAGGAATATCTGAGGAAAAAAACTGTCTTCAGCTTCATGGAGAGATGAAAGGCATGGAAAGGGAAGTGGAGGCTGCTCTGTTTCTACTGGACAGGCATTAACCAAGAATCAATAGGTCAATATCGCTTTGTCCTGTTTGCTAACGTTTGTGATAGTAACTGATAAGCATTACGACAGCAATTGAAATGACAGCAAATGGAAATAGTTTACCAAACCAAACGCTAATTATACCTGCTGTGTGGTTGTCCACTCTATTGTCTGTACAGCATAAGAAGGGTTTTGCAAAGGGTTTATGGCCACAAAGATCTAAAAAAAAGGTTTGCTAGCCTAGTGTCTATGCGCATCCATGAATTTAAGGTACCTTTTTAGGGAGAACAGAGGGGAGAGGTGTATTTGCCTTGGTGTAGAGTACAAATGTCAACAGTTGTGCTCCAGAATCGTATACTGCACCTTTAATTTCATTCCAACAGCACTGACTATAAAATGTTAAGTAATGAAAAGTAAAAATATGTACCAATCAAAAAAAAAATCTTATTTAAGGACCTAAAATCTATTGCTGTACATGTTAAGGGAATGTTTATTATTTATACCTTGATGAATAAAAAGAGTGCTTGTGATATAAAATAAATAATATGTTTTAATTTTTTAATTATATATTATTATTATTAATAAATTAGATTTATTGCAGATAATAATTATTATTATTATTATTATTATTATTTGCAATAAATCTAATTAAAGAAGATGAATTATGCTTTTCTTATAGCTTAGAAAAGCTTATAGTGACATTATTTATTGCAATAAATATTTTTACTGCTTCAACCTTAAGAATAGGATGAACTGTTTACTCCTTACAGATGAAGAGAAGCAGAAGCCCCCACTGAGCAAGCTGGAGCAGATTTGCTCCATTCCTGTCCGCTCCAATCTCTACCCCAGCTACTTCCACAGCTTCGGCATGACTGAAAACTACATCATCTTTGTCGAACAGGCTTTCAAACTGGATATAGTCCGACTGGCCACAGCTTACTATAGAGGAGAAACCTGGGGCAAGTGCCTCAAATATGACAAAGATGATATTGTAAGTAAAGTTTGTTCAGCTTTTGCTCTGCATTTTTGGAAAATGTCTTGAACTGTACATATAAGGGTACAAATGCTTGTTGCTAAGATGGTATTCGTCAGGTAACATCTCCAGGACCTTTAGTTACATAATTGTGCAGCATCCTATTGCACATTGTATTCTTTTAAAGGAGCAGTGTGTAACCTTTAGTGGTGAGGTTTTGTATTGCAACATGCTAAAGGGCCCCTTCCCTGAGAAACTATGGTTTTCTATTGTTGCCTCAAAATCGTTCCCAATTTAGTTTTGTTTCTTCTCCTGTTTGAGTTGGGGAGTCACCCTCCTTTCTCTTCTGTGCTAAATAAAAAGTACAGCCCCTCATTAAAATTTGGCTTCACAAACTGCTCACAACACAAAATAGTTGGCATACATGTTCTAGCACTGCTCATATTATTTGTACAGCATAAATAATAACTACTACTAATAATAATGTACGTAATAATATTATGTATTTAATGTTTATTCAGCACAGACTTATCCATTGTTCGATCTTTTATGTTCCACCTTGAATGGTGCTCTGGTTATATTCTGTTATTGTAACAACCAAACCATTTAAGGTGGAACAGGAATGAAACAGGAATTGAACATAAAACTGGCAATTAGGAAAATGCAACTGCTGCACCATTTAAGGAGCAATAATGCTACCTGGATAATATACTACCTGCAGTTTTATATATGAAGCTACTGCTATGTATGTTCAGCCGGTACTATAGCACCACCAAATTCAACATAAAAATGTCATGTTGAGCATCTGCTGCAATATTGCGGCTTTGATTGGCAGCCTCCCTTGGAAGACGATCCAAATTTTTCTAAGTACAGTACTGGACAGTACTCTCTATTTCCAATCACACATTAACAATATCACTCGGCCTGCCTACTTCCACCTTCGCAATATCAACCGCCTTCGGCCCTCTCTTACTCCTCACGCTACTGCCATTCTCGTACACAGCCTTGTTACCTCCCGATTAGATTATTGCAACTCTCTTCTTTTTGGTCTCACCCACAAATCTCTCCATAAGCTTCAGCTGGTCCAGAATTCAGCTGCCCGTATCATCAGAACCCCCACCTTCCATCACATCACTCCTGTCCTCCAACAGCTCCATTGGCTCCCGGTTAAGTTCCGTATCAACTACAAAATCCTACTGCTCACCTTTAGGGTCTTTCACAATCTTTCTCCACCATATCTCTCTACTCTTCTTCATGTTGTTGTTCCCTCTCGCTCCCTCAGATCACCCTTTTCCACCCACCTGGCTGTCCCCACCGCTCGTCTCACCACCATGGGGAGCAGAGCTTTTAGCTGCTCTGCTCTCCAACTCTGGAACTCCTTACCACCTGATATAAGAAACATTAACTCACTTTCACAATTCAAATCCACACTCAAAACTCACCTGTTTAAACTTGCCTTCTCCATCTGATCATCTGTATTTTCTTATTTTAACCTGTTCTTAATGTTGTTGTTTTTTTTCATATGTATTGTTTAATTTGCACATTTGTAAGGTGTCCTTGAGTGACAGAAAGGCACCTATTATTATTATTATTAAGTAGAGATCACGAAGCCTACCTGTAGACAATGTTTTTTAGTTACAGGTAATTATAAACTAATAAAAACATAATTTTGTACTATATTCCATTTCCGCTCATAGATCCCCTTGAAACTTACACACTGCTCCTTTAAGTTGTGCTGTAGTCCATGCATTTTAATTATGTGCCCTTCTCCCGGAAAGGTGAATGTAGTGCCTCCTTAAAACTCAGGCCTAAAGACTCATGTTGTACCTCAGATTGTACATTTATAAAGTTTTAACTTTAAGGGATTAGTGATGTACCTGTGCATCTACTTCGGACAGTGTATCTGTTCATATACTTATGTGTCCAGTGATTACTTTCACTAGAAGCTGCTCAGCATAATTCCAGTTTTCATCTGCTGCCCTATAGACGCTGTTCCACCTGATCGAGAGAAAGACAGGGATGGCTGTGAAAACCAAGTTCTATGGTGATGCTTTCGTGGTTTTCCATCACATTAATGCTTACGAGGAGAACGGCCATGTAGTGTTTGACCTGATCACATACAAAGACAGCAGTCTTTATGACATGTTCTACATGGAAAACATGAAGAAGGAAGTTGAGGAAGCCGACAAGAGCTTCCCTTTACCAGTCAGTCAGCGATTCGTCATCCCCATAAATGCTGATCTCAAGGTTAGTGGTGAGGAAGTATATGTGTTTATCCTTCAGTCAGTAAAACCACTTCTGTTTTAGCCGACCTCAGGATGTGTCTTACAGAATGTGGCATTAGAACTCTTTATTGCTTAGGCAATAACATAATAATGTAATTATATTAATAACAATAGTCTTATATTATGAATAACATAACATAAAGGCAATAACATAATAATATAATTATATTACATAGTATATTAAAGGAGAATTCCACCATTTTTCTTTTTCCAGTTCTAGATATTGTGCCTTGTTAAATCTTTAGGCTGTATACAAAGTAATTCAGAGTGATTGAACACTGGCTAGAGCGCACATGGCAAGACAACATGAATTATCACAGTTTGGGAAAGGCATAATGGTGGATGCTAGACGGTTCCCTTTATGGGACAGTTCATTTTCAAAGTTGTGTGGACTTTTTAACATTCCTCAATCCACAGTGTCATGTGTGTAGCAGGAATATGTCCTAGAAGGTATTACTACCCATATTGGACAGTGCAGTGACCACAATCGTCTGTGTAAACAGACAAGTGACTCAAACAAAAATCACATCCACATTCAAAGCAGATCACCCCACGCACATATCCCAGAGATCAGTGCAGGGTTCTTTAGCTTCCATGGCATATGGGAGCAGCAGACCCACCAGAGTGCCCAGGTTAACAGCACAATACAGCTTTGTGAGGTTGCTAACTGGACCCTGGGTGAATGGCAAAATGTGCTGTTGGTCCGATTTGTTTTGGGATGATGGTAGGGTTTGTGTGTGCAGACTCTGTGAAGCCTTGTCAAGACACTGTGCAGGCTAATGGTCGTTCTATACTAGCGTGGGGTATGTTGGTCATCCTAAACACGCCATTGGTCGGTGCCCACTACATTACACTGCTTGGTGACCATTTGGAGCCCTTCATGTACACTCACATTAAGCATTTATGGGATGTGGTGGAGAGGTACATTTACACACACGGTGGCTATCTAGACGGCATGGCTCAACATCCCTCCAGATGTCTTTCGTCTGTATGTAGAACTGATACCACGCTGAGTCGCTGGGCTAGAGGGTGTTCCTGTCCCATGACTTTTGGCAAGTCATCATATAAAAATTACGGCTCACTTGTAGATTCACTTGTCATTTTTGGATACCAAGTAAAACACCTATATATACCTATATACTGTGGCCCAGCCTGGGGAGGGGCCAGGCACGCTGAGTGGGAAAACCTCAGCAGGACTCACACACAAATGCACACATATACATAAGAAAAATAGAATGCGGTTTCTCAGCATGTGTCTCCAGCATTTAGCCTTCCACTCGGAGGCCCATTTTTAAACAGTCTGTGCTCCCCACTCTGTTCCCTCACACCTGTGACCTGTTTGGGATGGAAAGATGGTGACTCTGCCTCTTACCTGCCACCTTATATTTACACAGTAGACGTTTTCACCACCACTATAAAGAAATCAGCAACTTTCTGCACCATTACACAGCAAACCACTCTGAGCTACTTTGTGTTAGAGCCTGAATGATGGGATCATATGCGTTTATCATTATCACGGTTAAATTGCACTAACATCTGTCACAATAAGTTTTAAAGTGTCAGATGACAGATGCTAAACTGTCATTTAGAATGTAAGCAGAATGTAAACTTAAATAACTGCAGGCTGCACGAACACAGCACTGAGAACTCATCTTTGTATATGAAATCTGAACACTCTCAAAAACAACAGAAAACTCTGGACATCCGGATGTGCTGCACAATTCCAGGTATGTTTATAGCATCTCCTTTGAGAGTGTGAGATTTCCTGTCTTTCAATTTTTAGGAAGTTCCAGTAGGCACCAACCTCGTAAAGCTGAAGGACACAACAGCAACTGCTGTGCTGCAAAGGGACGGATCCCTGTTCCTCAGCCCTGACAGCTTGTTTGAGGGTCAGTATCACAAGCTCAAGTGCTTCTTGAGTTCATCACAGTCAGATTGATAGAAACATGCACTAAAGTCTGTAAATAAGACGAACATTATATAGCATTTAACTTCTTTACAGGTTTGGAGTTACCCGGGATCAACTACAAATACAACACAAAGAAGCACAGATACTTCTACAGCTCTAAGATGGACTGGTCACCAAAGATAACCAAGGTACTGACCAGCGTTGGTGTAACTGATGTAACGTGTAATCTGTAAAGCAAGCTATTGTGTTTCCCACAAAATCATGTCACAAAATCAATACTTGAATCACTCTGTGGGTAAGTTTAACGTCATGAGACGTGCAAATGATTTAAGTCCCATGTTTATCACTAATGCTGTCCTGTTGCGTGTTTTCCTAGTCAGACTCATGCTGTTGTGTTGGTAGCATCCTGTGCAAGTGAAGTAGGCCTCAGTGAAGAGTTTGAAAGCCATATGAGCAGTTGGAAGAGTTGGAGAGGGGTCGCACTGTAGGGCTCTGGGAAGTGGAATGGTCTTACTGGTTTTATTATACACTACCATAGTGCGCTATTGGTGGCAGTGAATAGAAGAAGCACACTCCAGCTACATAAAGGATCTGGGAGACCTACACCTACCATGCAGAGGAAGAACTAATGAATTGTCTGATATGTGCAGAGTGACCCAGCAGTCACAATTGTGGACACTCAGCAAGCAGTGATGCGCTCCATGAGTCTTTCTGTTAGTGCCAGCAACACTGGCAGGTGCCAGGACTACATGCACGCCGACCACTACAAAGCCTGCCCTTAACACTACGTCAACATCACCGAAGACTGCAAAGTCATCGTGCCAGACTGTAATGGAATGGCAGAATGGCAGGGGGTCATCTTCAGTGATAATATGTCTTGATGGGGACAACCAACATATCTGTGTGTGGAGGCACCGTGGTCAGCACCAGGATGACTGGTTTGTTGTCACATGTTACTTCCCCCCTTCCACAAAATCTGCAGGAACTGTGTAAGAATTTTTAAGTTGCATGGGATGGATTATTGCAGGATATGGATATCGATACCATTTCAACTCCAAATTGTTCGATCAGGTTGAGGGTGGTGTGCTTGTATAGAGCTTTTTGATTGGATGGGCAGTTTCTGCATAGCGATGGATTTTAATGTGAATTTTTAAAGTTTTTTTCAGCACCACACAAAACCCTATGTTTAATAATCCCTCTTTTCTCTCATGGCAATCACATCCCAGCAACAGTCTAGCAGGAAGTGGCAATCATTTATGCTGCGCAGCCATTCTGTGCTTTCTTCAGGAAAATCTGCACACATTCAGTGAACCTACGCATATTCTCAGTAAACTAGTGGTAAACCTTAAGAAAAACTAACACCACGCATGAAATAAGTTTTCTCAACACTTGGATGAACGATGGATTGAGAAAAAATGGTACAGTGCATTGTATGGCTCCAAAGCAGATGTTAATGATGGGCTAAAAGGAGTGATTGCATTTGAGAAGGAAGTTGCTAAATCTGCAGGTGTATGGAAGCGTACGGTCATACAGGTCTACCAGCAGTGGCAAAAAACACAGTCTACAGGAAATTATTGTGCCAGGGAAGGCATACACCAACTCTGGCCCAACTGCACAATACTTTGATGGAAGAGTGGCTGGTCATTGATGTAGCCTACATCCAGAAACTTGAACAGTCCATGCCAAATCGAATCACAGCTGTTATTCGTGCTTGTAAAAGTATAACATGCCATTAGATACACAGGTCAACTAAAACTAGTCCTAGTCCTTGAATAACAACAAAAAGGGATCACACTAGACTAAGCTCACTGGACAGATGGTTTTGCATGAGGATGATGGGGCTATAAACGCCTGCAGGGTGTGAGTGGTGGATTCATAAATTGAGAAGAAGTGGTACAGTGCAGTGTATGGCTCCAAAACAGATGTTAATGATTGGCTAAAAGGAGTGATTGCATTTGGGCAAAGACCATAGTGTGAAGGATGTAGCTGAATCTCCAGGTGTATGGAAGCGTACGTCATACATGTCCACCAGCAGTGGCAAAAATCACAGTCTACGGAAACTCTCCTCTGAATTGTGCCAAAGAAGGCATCCACCAAGTCTGGCCCAGTTCACAATACTTTAATGCAAGAGTAGATGAGCACTGATGTGACCTACATCCAGAAACTTGTCCAGTCCATGCCAAATACAGTCATAGCTGTTATACGTGCTAATGCAGGTATTACACACTATTAGGTACATTTCAGTCACAGGTGACTAATTGTTTATCCAGTGAGCTTATGTTGCATATTTGTCTGATCCACACTGGCTTTACTCTATATGGATAAACCATAATATGGATGGCTAATCCTCATGTGAGAGTGCATCTTAACATTAATTCTTTTGCAGGTCACAAAAGTGGACGCTGTTACCAGGACATACATGGAATGGACAGAAGAAGAGTGTTACCCATCTGAGCCAGTGTTTGTGGCGTCTCCGGATGCTGTGGATGAAGATGACGGTAAACTTCTAACTTCTTAAATCTTAAATTCATATACATGTTGTGGCAGCATATGCAGACCAAACATGTACATGATATTCCGATATAAGTATCCCAACACCAATTCCAAATGAAGATTTCTGCTATTTAAAGCACACCCTTTGCTGATGCTGGTTTTCAGTTGAGTTCCTACAGTAATGCAGAGAAAAGTACTCCATAGAACAGCATTGGCAGTAGATTGGGACTGTGGATCAAGTCCTTTGGAGTGATGACCTCTGGGATTAAGTGGTGTGCTATTTGTGATCCATAACTAATCGTCCAGCATCACCACCCTGACCTCACTAATGCTTGCATGACTAAATGCAGTCAAATTATCACGGCAATGGTGGAACAGCAGAAATGTTAGATTGCCTAGATACATGTATAGATGATAGTATGCAGCATCTGGAGTCTAGAGAGCAAGCACAAAGCCTTGTGTAAACTTATATTGTTGTCATTTTCTCTTCTAGGCGTTATTCTCTCATCTGTTGTCTCTCTCAATCCCAAGAAGCCCCCATTCATGTTAGTTTTGGATGCAAAGACCTTTAAGGAAATCGCTCGTGCCTCCATTAACGGCTCCGTGCACCTGGACCTGCACGGGCTCTTCATCCACAACAAGTCCTAACTCAAAGAGCCACAAGGGGGCGCACTAGAACCAACTAGCCTTTCTAGAACACATGAAGTGCTCAATTACTTGGTGCCACTGGTTTTGTGGCCCTGTTATGTTGGTGTCCTTTTGCACCAAGGGACAACAGGACACAAGACCAGGACATACAACAGTGACCAGGACATGCAATACAAGTGACCAGGACATACAACAGGCTCACAGACTTATGATATAATACAAACTAGTCTTAAAGATCCTCCGTTTACACCAAATGTTTGGTGTCTAAGTCTAGCTTGTTATTTTTTGTAAATATATAAGACAAAGACAATAAAATGTACAAAAAATGTAAATAGTGCAATGAAATATATACTAACAAATCAAAATATTATGACCACTTGCCTAATGTACTACCGCCATGTGCCACAGAAGTGGAGGCAAGACTTCTGAAGACATGCTGTGGTATCTAGCACCGAGATGTTAGCAGAAGATCCTTTAAGTCTTGTAAACCTGTTCCATACATTCTGCAGATGCTCCAATTCAAATTTGTAAGCCAGGACAACATATATTCCTTAAACCATAGCCAAATAATGTATGTAGTGTAGAAGGGTATGTTATCCTGCTGAGAGAGTTCACGGCAATCAGCAAATAACATTGCCATTAGGGGTGTATCTGGTCCACAACAATGTTTATGCAGCATGTGTCCAATTGGCATACATATGAAGGACCAGACTCTAAATTTCCCAGAGCCTCATTATAAAGTGCCCCTGTATGGTAGATGAATCTGTTAAAATGGACAGTGAGTGTAGGTAAAAGGTGGCGTACCTAATGCAGCGGCCAGTGGGTGTAAATAAGCCACAGAGGTTTTGGGATTCTGCTCTGTATAGTAATAAAACCTAACCAGAATTTTTCAGGGCTATAGATTAGCTGAATGTCTGGAGGAGGAAGAATGAAGCTTACACTGTAAAGAACACCATGCCTACAGTGAAGTATGGTGGTGGTTCAGTGATGCTCAAGGGCCAGATGGGTTGAATCAGGTACCAAGAAGTCCTAGAAGAAAATCTTATTCTTCAGTGAAGAGGCTGAAGTTTGGGTGTCATTGGACTTTCCAACAGGACAACGATCCCAAGCATACCAAGCACACAAGAACTTCTGGAACATTCTGGAGTGGACATCACTGTCACTGAACTTAATCGAAAATCTTTGGGGGGATTTGAAGCATAGAATATTTGAATAGATTTGAATAGAATATTTGGGAACTGGAGGTCGTTGACTATGGGAAATGGGCTAAGATTCTTCAGGAGCATTGGCAGAAGCTGGTGTCTGGTTATGGATCACGTTTGCAGCGGGTCATAACAGCAAAAGGGCACTGTACTAAGTACCAGAGACACTTGTCATTAAGGGACTGAGTAATTCAAGACTGCTGCGATTATATATGACATTTTATATTGAATATGGAGAAACCACTTGTCACATTAGTTGTGTTGAGCTTTATAAATTATTTTTGTTTAATCGATTGATTGCAAACAGCTGAAGGTTTGCATATGTTGCTTATAAACCCAGTTGCAAGTGGGGCTGAATCATTTCGAAGGCACCTGTAAGTAGCAAAACATATTATACCAGCAAGGTGATTAACAGGCGTTAATCATTTGACCAGCATAGAGCGGGGGATCTGGCAATTCCACACTATGCACATTTTGTGTCTTATCCTGTTTAGCACACCTTATTTAACTCACTAACTAATTACCAACCTCCTTATAGGCTAAGCTAATCACATGCCTTCATATTCTTCTTCATACCTGTGAAGATGAGGGATTTTAATATGCTAATACTATTCATAGGTAATAACAAAGCTGGTTAGTCACATATTACAGGGGAATACTACCTAATACAAGCACTTTACCCTTAGAATGATTTTCATTTAACAGAATTCTCAAACTTCTGCAGGGCAACGGACTCACAGTTAGCACTGTCCTTGGAGTAAACACACTTGATTTAGTTCCACCAATGGAATTCAAGGACCTGCATGCTCTGCAGCCGAATTCTTTTTAATAACCCTGTGGTGATGCATGTCTTAAACTTGTGTATAACATGGTAGCAGATTGTTTTAGAGAATGCTTTATATTCCTTCTGCTTTTTACACAGGAATACATCACTAATGTATAAAGTTTTGATTGTCTGACAGTGCAGATTGTTACTATCCACATTGGGTACAGTCCTGTTTATTAATAATTTATTTGAAACAGTGATAATGCATTTGCCAGCACAAGGGTTGTGAAAGTAAACTTGTAACACTTTTTAATGTTAAATAAAATTGATGTGTTAGATGATTCATACTGATTTGCATTACTGATCTGATACTGATACAAGTTCAAAAGTACACTACATCTGTTTACATTACTGGTCTACTATTACAGTTAGTATCCAGACACCTCTTCTGTTTTGTGAATTGAGCTACATTAAGGTACAGTCATTACTGACACATATTCAACTGGATACAAAACACGGAAAAGCATTGCTAATAGAAAAGGATAATGTGCAACAGCAGCACGGGAGCCTCAGATCACCATGCCCAATGCCGAGCATTAGCTGGATGAGGAAAGCCCAACAAGCATTACACTGTGGAGCATGTTTTCTGGATTGATGGTGCTCCATCCAGTGTTGCTGAGACGAGCACTACAGAGTGTGTCAAAAGCAAAAGCAAAAGCAATCACACTTGTGTGCCAAAAGCAAATCATTGTGGCTGAATGCAATCAAATGCATCTTAGTATTAACTCTTTCCAAATAAGTAGAGACTTTTACTGCAGCAGCTTCCCATCAATATCCTTGTCTTTGGAAAGAATGTTGGATAATCATGTGTGTACTTCCTAAAAACTTTCATAAATGAGAAATAGCATCAGTCAAAGTATAATCTGATTCATGGAGACATTATTAATATTGTGGTTTTGGTGTGTAACACAAATACATGTTCTTTTACAATCAATCCACGGTCAGTGCCACTAGGCCACCACACTGGCAGGTCCTATTCTGGATGCCATCTGACCAGGCCCTACAACCTCCGCTGTCTTTGCCACGCGTCCTCGCTGCAGTTCTTGTTCTTTTAAAGTCATTAGCTATAACTACAGGGCATGGTCATTTCCGTCATCTGCCTTCAAATTCATAGAAACTCCTTTCCTCTCCTCTCCCCTCTGGAGAGCGCAATCCCACTTCTGACACCAGTGTGGCGTCAGGGTAGAATGAGACATGTAAAAGGGCCTCGCTTCTACATGAGATGTGCTCTTATATTTAGCAGCAGGCAGGAAGGCCCATAACTAACAAAGGGGGAAGGCCACCATGAGCCATTGACCCCACCCCAAACACAAAACCAACCCCAAAACATCAAGCCTCAACAAGAATTCCTCCAGAGAAATCACCCAAAATCCTTAAATTAGCTACATCCTTTTAGCCTTCATTCATTGTGGTGCTGTATAGAGGCAAAATTACACAACTTATGTCACTGTCCAAATACTTATGGACCTGACAGCATGTGAACTTCTTCAGACATAAGCATCATGCAAAGTAGCTTTACCAAGAAAAACAATCCCTTCAAATCCACCAGTAAATGGAGTGTTATTTGTGGTCTTGTTGTTTAGTACAGTATGAGTAAACCTTAACAAAGGGATGGAAAGAGAAGACGCTGATAAGGGGGATCTTACCGCAGCAGTTCTACTTTCCTAAATTAATGGAGGAGCATCCAGATTTCCATCATCTCCTCTGAAGGTGGAGCGCTGCCTGTCACAGACCACTCTGTGAGCTCCATGTATACCTTTGTTCACTGTTGCTGTCATTTGAACATATTCAGTGCTGTGTTAATGGAACTACTATGATGTGTTACCATGCCACTGTACCAATAATAAATTAATAACCAATCTCTGAGAATATTACACACGTTTACAGCTCACCATATTCAGACAAGGCCAGACGGCTAATCAGTCCGGGGTTTACTATCAATGAGCAAAGTCTGTTGTGCAAAGAGACTTTTGAACAGTATGCTCAGTAAAGTCTGAGACCAATGTCCACAATACATAAACTCTGATTATGACAGCTAAATCTAAATTTATCTCAAATTAGATAAGGGTTATATAATTGCACTTCATGCTTTAATTGGATTTCAGACTTTTTTTGAGGATTTTCATAGAACCCTAGTGTTTTGTCTTTCTCACCTAAACCTCTGCTGGAATAAAGCTCAGTATTACAGACTACAGGTAAACATCACATTTTTGAAAATGACCTTTATGGCTTAGATGGTTCATGTTATCTATTACAAATAGTGTCTTTAAGTCATGCCACACGTCTCAGCATGGAGTTGTAGAGGTTCCTAATGGTGTCCTGTGATAATCCATCTCATGCAGCTTCAATATTCCTGCAGATGTTGTGGTAGAGGTGGAAGTGGAGTGACATGAGGCCTTCTGGACATGTGACAAGTGACAACAAACCACTGATCTTGGTGCTGACCACAGTGCCTCCACACACGGATTCGTTGGTCGACTCTAACAAGACCAAAGCGAGACTCATTCCGTGACATTCTGGCACAACACTATTGCAGTCTTTGTGTGAATGTCTGAAGTCAAGGCTGTTGGGTCAATCAAGTACAGCGATAAGGCGCGTCCTTGCTAATGTCACTTTCACGACTTAGCGTGAAATTTTAATCATTCACATGTCTCAACTATATACACTCACCAGCCACTTTATTAGGTACAGATAGTGCCGCTTTGGATCCCTTTGAAATGGCCTTAATTTGTCAAATCTCAATTTGATTTTGGTCCTTATTGGCATGCTAGCTTCCTGTAGATGCAAAAGCTCAGGTAGGCTGCGGTATTTAAACAATGCTCAAATGCTCAAATGTTCAAACAATTTTCGCCAACTTCTGTCACAGCAGAAATCAAGACACATCAGACTCTATTGTCCAGTTTTGGTGAGCCTGTGTGAACTGTAGCCTTAGTTGTGCCTTCTTAGTTGTCTGCTTCAAGGTTTCATGATGTTGTGTGTTCAGAGATGCCCCTCTGCAGACCATGGTTGTAATATAGGCTATATGAGTTACTGTTGCCTTTCTATTACTTCAAACCAGTCTGGCTTTTCTCCCCTCACCTCTGGTATTAACAAGGCATTTTCACCCAGAGAACTGCTGCTTACTGGATACTTCTCTTAATCAACCGTTCTCTGTAAAATCCAGAGGTGGCTGTGTATGAAAATCCAAGTGGGTTAGCAATTTCTGAAATATCTCAGCCTAGCACCAACAGCCTTGCTATGTCAAAGCCACTTAAATCACCTTTCCTCCCTGTTCTAAAACTCGGTATCAACTACAGCAGGTCGTCTCAACCATGTCTACAAACCTAAATGAGTGGCCGCCATATAATTGGCTGATAAGATATTTGATATTATTAGGAAGTTGAACATGTTGTACCTAATAAAGTGGCTGCTGAGTGTTTACATATGAACAGACACACTGTCTGCTTGCGCTGGAAGACCTTGAAAAGTTGGGTTGGTGTATCTTGAAAGCTCAGTCCTCTCCGCCCTATGTAGTGCACTTTGTTCTATTGACCAAGACTTGCTCGTGTGCATTCAGTACACATACATGTTTTAAAATGTCTATAAAAAATTAAGGACAACCAGAGTAGACACTGCTGGGTTTGTATATTCCAGCTGCAATGCTCTAGAAACCAACAGATAACGATTAAGAAAAACGATAAGTTGTTTTTGCCAAGTCATAACAGTGTAATCTTCGGTTCCCATGATAACCATATAGCAATAAAACCAATAAAGGTTTCAAGTTGCAATAAAATGAAGTTGTATTTAGCTTTGAATGCAGAGGATTCCAGTGCCAACATAATCATTTATCTTATCTCCCATTAAGATAGTGCTCTTGTCACACTGAACAGAAGAAAAGAACAGGCAATTTGTTATAATGAAGTTGTGCTTGATGACAAAATACATGGAGCCCATTTAAAAGAGCTTATGTCATTCCGTTACATACAGGGGGGCTTGAAAGTAGAATTTTCAATATTCCTCCATAAATTTATTTGTCCTAAAACCTTATCAGATTTTCACAAAAGTCCCAAAAGTAGATAAGGAGAACCAAATAAAGCAAATGGGACAAAAATATTAGACCAGGTCATTTACTTATGGAGGAAAATGATCCAATATTACATATCTGAGTGGCTCACAAAGGGTTTACAAACTTTCAAGCAGCACTGTGTATTTCTTGAAATGTTCACAACAACTACCAAATGTGTTCTTATAGGAACGCTTCCTGGCATTACATCCCTGCTTTTGTTCAGGAAATGGGGGCAGATTTTCAATGCTTTCTATGACTAATTATCGCCGAAAGTCCCAGTGGAATATCCCTTGTGGACGAGCTATTCAAAGAACCCTTTAAAACCAGCAAATGCCCCAGGACTGGCTCTGTAAATCTAAATAAGAGATTTTTTCTGCAGTGACTCAAGGTTTATGGTGCTAGGGGTCATAGAAAACTTTATGTGGGATCTATCTAACATTTGCAGAAATTATGAAAGCAACTCTGAGTGTGCTGTAGGTGACAGAACGCCCCCTTAAACATGGTCCCTATAGCTGTCGCTTGAGCATTCAGCTGGTTTGTTAATGTTTTCACATATTGTGGAAGAAGGATCCTGAACTTAGGTTATAGAAACTGTAATCTCATATCTCAGTTTTGTTGTTTTTTTTCTGTTTAATATTTTGAATACGTCATAGCCATGATGCTGAAACCTGTGAATACTGTTACTTGGTGTCGTCGTTTTGAAATAAGCATGGACATTTCTCAGAAAGATGTAGTCTAGATAACAGCTCATTTTGCTCAGAAAAGCATTCAACATAAAAGGTGCCTATGTGCAAGGTACCAACTACTATCCCCAACATCATGACAGACCCTGGCTTTGGTTCTTTTCTTCTTTGGAATAGAGAACACAACCATAAACAATCTACAAGGTGGATTTATCAGGCCGTAATAACTGTTCCCACTGTGTATCAGTCCATGTTAGAAGAATTTCAGTTCAGATAGTTCAGCAGTGTTTCTGGATAATGTAAACTTGTGGATGCTGTTGAGCACAGTACAGTCCTAACTTAATTCGTGGATGCAGCGACAATGTTCACTGACATTAACCATGTGATAGCATCCATCATAGAAATTTGCTGGTTTTAATGTAGAGCTATCTGAGGGATTTACAGTCATGTCAGTGCCCTTTAGGCACACAGCTTTCTATGGTTTCCTTGAAACCAAAAAAACAAAACCTGATTTTATATTATGCAGCATAGAAAATCCTTGTAATTACTGGTTAGGCACCACCGCCATGGAAACTTTTTTGCGAGCATCAATTACAGACCAAATTATATATGTTCAAAGAAACTATATGTATGTATGTATGCATGTATATGTGTGTGTGTGTGTGTGTGTGTGTGTGTGTGTGTGTGTGTGTGACTCCATCATGGACTTTTCACACAATATAAAGAACAGCTGCTAAGCTCAAATTTTGCCAAAAAATGCAGACTTGAGCAGAGCCGTAGCAATATAGGCAAGAAGAACAATGAGAGCAGTATGTAGTAACAGATGTGAATCTCCAAAACAGGAAACTAAGGAAGGAATGTTATTCACTGTTTCATAGCTTTATAGCACTATAGAATTCCTTCAGGCTCCAACAGTATCATCTACAGTGATCGTGATGGACATTCAATTGCAAATACAGTATAAATGTTTTAATGTGTGTTGTGTGTCATACTCAAACACAGAGTTCTTTGCATTCCATTCCATTAGATGTTCAGCCATCCATTTACAGAGCCAACAGAGTCAGGGGTCTAAATACCCCTCAGGACAAAGACTCAGAATGACTGGACGACATGAGCTGCGCTGTCATTAGGCTGCTTGTTCAGACACCCTTATGTGAATCCGGGTGGGGGTCTGGCACCATTTGACCAAATCAAAGCATGTAAAGAAGGGCTGGACAAGACGGGCTATTTCCTATCCATGGATATAGACCACTTTATCAGGAACAAACCACTTGACCACAGACTCTTGATTCCAACCTGAGAAGTTGCCTACTCAGCCAAAAAAGAACCTGAATTGATCATAAAATCCTTGACAGTACGATATCTTAACATTGACTAAAGCTACAAGTCAAGGAAACCTATGCGTCAGCTCCAGTTAGCCCAAGCACAGCAATAAGAGGCCCGAGATAAGACAAGCTAATTCTCTCTGTAATAAAGATCACGCGACTTTCCCGCCTTTATTCCGTCGAGCCCCGCCCCCTCCGCTACGATTGGCTCTTTGCTTGTGTTCACGGAGAGACCACCAAAACAAAACGACATATCACGAGCTTATCAAATCTACTAGCCAATCGTAGCGGAGGAGACGGGAGCCTTTGAGCCAATCTTGACGCAGGGCTTGACGGAATACGGGTGTGGGGGGATGGGAGGACTGTACTGAGGGGCGGAGCATCCTTTCAGAACTCACATAACAAGAAGACTCAGTCAGGGAAGCGCTCACTTCAGGGAACTTACTAAGCCGAGTTAGGAGGTGAAGTAACTGGACGCCTAGTCAGGAGAAATGGGCTACGATTATGAGAAAAACAAGGCGGAGCACCCCGAGCCTATAAAAGCGGAGGTGAAAGGTAAGACAGGGGTCTGCACCTCCACACGTGCGCCGGTACTGTAAGTGCTTGTTTAAAACATCCATAGTGTTGACTTAAGGCATTGATCCGGTGTCCTTGCCTTTTGTTCTTCTTTAACATATGGTCTGCTTTCCCCTAAGTGGACAGATCATGAGAAAAAGAATGTTGGTAATAATGAGAGTAATAACAGCTTATAGCAGCTTATAAGCATGGCAATGCAGTAGAACAGTTAAGCCATGTGAATAAATCATAAAACCAATAGCAGGTGAACAACATTAAAGCACTTGTTCTCAAACAAGAACCAGGGCTACACAGTTTTAGCCCTTACCCTAAATGTAGTCAAAGGCCAAGACACCATTAGTGTCTAAAGTCTGCTTTATTACTTTTGCACTGCAGCTGTAAAAGCTAGAATGATAAGTAAAAGATTTTGGGTGACATATACTTGCATTACTACAGTGGCATGCCAAAGCTAAACTTCCATAACTATGAATGTTCAAGTGGGTAGAAACAGAAGTGATCTCCAAGCAGCATAAAATTGAAGTTTTAGCATTCTTTTTTTAACCATGTAATCAAGACTAGTGTGCCATTACGGTTCTGGAGTGGGAAAAACCAAAAGGAACACCATGCAAAAGTTGGGGCACACCCCAAGGGATTTGAGCTCTCAGATCATTTGAAGCTTAATTAGCTTATGACGGCTATGACTCGTCCCCATTCATCATCAGAAACAGCCAGGGGTGCAAATTTTAAGGCTTTATAATTTCTTTGATTCCTTAAACCGCTATCCCACCAATCAGCAACCATGCTCTAAGTGGCTGTCTCCAAAGTGAAACAACTGATGCTTACAAAGTAGGAGAAGCTTAAAGGAGATAACAATGTGCTAAGAAATGGCAGGAACGGTTGGATCAGTGGAGGTCAAGTTAGGGTCTGGAAGGCTCATAGGATGACTGGAAAAGAAGATCAAAACCCCTGTTTAATTGAAAAAGGCTGTGTAGGTGTGTATGGGTGCAAAACTTCATGGTAAGAACGCCTCTCCAACTGTTAAGCACAGGGATAAATTGATCATGCTTTGGAATTGTGTTGCAGCCAGCAGCACAGGGACCTCTTACTGGTAGAGGGAGGAATAGATTTCCTGAAGAGAAAAAAAACAGATGGTTGCAGACATGCAGGTTAAATGGTTCCTACTGTATGTTAGGCTGTGCTTGATATGGGAGGAATAAGGGATGAATAAATGATACACGAAGGAGTTTGGGTCAGTATGTCTGTGGATACTCGGACACTTTATTATTAATACTCTATGTAGCACTGCTATAACCAAAATCATATATAACAGGAATAGACATAAACATACATATTTATATTTATATTTAGCTCCACTCTCTCTCAGACTATACCTGTCTCATAAATGTACATATCAGAATTTCTACAGATCCCTCCTGTCTTTGTATATTCTGTATTTTGTGTTTATTTGATATAACTTTTATATATCTTTATTTTAATGTTTAGTACGTATATAGTTTTGTCCTCCCGTAGAGTACCATCCTGAGCCTCACCACAAGAATTTCAATGCATAAATGACCTGATGTTGTGCATATGACAAATAAACCTGAAACTTGAACTTGAAACTTAGTTAGAGTTAGTAGATCTGCCCTGAGTGAGTACATGCAGTTTGTTGGTTGCGGGTTAAAAGAAACTATAGGGTGTAAATTGAATGGGGGTGTAAATGAATGGGACTCTATGGGTGGGAAAGAGGGATGAGAAAAGAAATACAAACAGACTGGAGTGGGGGTTAAACCAATAATAAATTTGAGCTTAGTGGTCTAAAATGGTGTATTTCCTGGGTAAAGCAGAAGTACAGTAAGAAGTTCAGTTCATTCTCAGTGGGAAAAAATTCCTGAAAATCCTTTGCTAGGCGGAATCTCTGTATCCGACCAGAAAGCTGTATAGATAGATAGATAGATAGATAGATAGATAGATAGATAGATAGATACTTTATTGATCCCCAAGGAAAGTTAGCAGCCAGTAGCGGTTTCACAAAAAACAGCACAGATACAAATACAAATACAAATAAAAATTAAAAAATAAAAAAAAATAAAACCAGGGTTGTGCATTATGAAAAACCTAAATGGGTCGGTACCGGCAGCAGTATTATTAACTGTTAACTATAAACTATACATAGTACAGGTCACAATGCGTAAATATCTAAATATAAATATATCTCACTTCACAAGGAGGCAAGAAATATATACAATAAAATACAGATACAAGCACATCATTCCTGATCAGACCAAACATTTTGGAGATTGAACGGTTTAAGCTAGTTAGCAGACAAATATGTATACCAAGAAGAAGATAAAAGATAACTATAAATCTGCACACATCACATTGTCTATAACAAAGCTTATGAAAAAAACAGCCTGGCTTCTACAACAGGATAATGATCTAAATGCACCTTAAATTCCACAGTGTGCTATCTCAAAAGGCGCAAGCTGGCGTTTCACCATGACCCTGGACCTAAACATCATCAAAAATCTGTGGACAGACCTCAGAAGAGCAGTACATGCCTGAGTCATGAAATGATAGACTGACTACCAACTGTCTGATTCACTCTAACCAGAACCACACACACTAACACACCACCACCACGTCAGTGTCACTGCAGTGCTGAGAATGATCCACCTCCCAAACAATACCTGCTCTGTGGTGGTCCTGTGGGGTCCTGACCGCTGAGAAACAAGAAGAAAGGGGGTTATCATGCAAAGAAAGTGTGCAACTACAGTCTGTAATTGTATAAGTACAAAGTGCTCCTATATGGTTAGAGCTGATAAAGTAGACAGTGAGAGCAGATACAAAGAGGTGTACCTAATGAAGTGGCTGATGGGTGTATTTAAGGACTGTGCATTAACGGATTGTGGAAATGAAACACTTTGGAATGAAGTAAATGCTTAAGATGTTGAGTTCTCTGATTTTTCTGTAGGTTCTATTCCTGAGTGGCTTCAGGGGACTCTCGTGCGCAATGGCCCTGGTCTATTCTCAGTTGGTGAAACCTCATACAATCACTGGTTTGATGGAATGGCGCTCATGCACAGCTTCACAATCAAACATGGTAAAGATCTCCCCCCACGCACACACAAACCCAGTTTATGGCCATAAATTCCAGGGAAGATCAACACTGGTCTGGAAAATGAGTTTTTTAATATCTTTGTGGCCATAAAACACTTCATAGGTTGTACAGACAAGAACCACGATGTAAAGTTAGAGTGAAAATCAAAACAGCAAGTGATATAACTAATGTTAGCTGGTTCTGTGTTAGCAAACTATCGCTACAATTGCTGCTGCAATGTTAATGAGTTGTTATCACCAACATTACAAAACAAGGCAACACAACACTGGCATATTGGTTTATACAGACCAACACAAATAACTTATCCACCTGCCAACCAAAAACAAGGCAGCCTCCACAACCATTTTAAAGCTTGTGAATGCTCTGTGTAGCTTCTACTTTAGACAGCTTCAGGCTAGTCATCTCCAGGCTAGTCATCTCCAGGCTAGTCAGCTCCAGGCGGTCTCTCCACTGCTAAATTACCCCATTGATATTAACATGGAACTTCTTTCCCAGCTTTTATCTTTCTTGGTGTCTATCTCTCCTAATCCATGTGGATTTCAACATGCAGCCCCTTCCTTTCCCCCTGTACTGTGCACGATGAGTGCTGTGCGGCCTGCCCCAAGACTCTTTACGTCATTTTCCATTCACAGAGTCAGGGCTGTGTACGAGCAATATCTTTTTCTTTTTCACTGAATTACACAACAAGTGTATTGGATTAAAATCACGTACTGTGTCTTTAAGGGCCTGTACGCTCATACAGGTTTTCACTCTCATGACTACATGATCTAGAGTAGTTACTGAATAATATGTTTTAAGATTTCTAACAAAATAATGAGATAAATTAATGTATAATAATAAAGTATTCATTATTTCAGATTGCTTCTAATGATATTGAATATCTTGCAGGTGAGGTTACCTATAGAAGCAAATATCTTAGAGGGGACACCTACAACAGCAACATGCAAGCCAACAGAATAGTTGTATCCGAGATGGGAACCATGGCTTATCCACATTCATCTAAAAGCATTTTTTCCAAGTAAGTCTTATTAAGTTTTTTTCAAAGTTCAAAGTTTCAAAGTTCAAAATGCACTGGGCCATTCTAATGAACAAATGATCTTCCTTTTCATTCCAGAGTGGTCACCTTTCTCAACCACACCATTCCAGACTTTACAGACAACTGTGCTGGAAATATAATAAAATATGGAAATGACTACTACGCCACCTCGGAAACCAACTACATTCGCAGAATTGACCCCATGACCCTGGAGACACAGGACAAGGTGAGAGGTGTTCTTTACAATCTGCAAATGTTTAAGTGAATAGCCAAAAATGTGTTTTTCTTCTTTTACCACAAACCACAATTACTGCTCCACCTATTACTACTACTATTATAACATTATTAAAGTATCGTGTTTATAAGCTATACAGTACAGTGTTTAATAGGTTATTCAGCATTCAGTTAAATCAGGTAACTGTCAAACTAACACTTTTATGGGACGCTTGATGTGATGGCATTCCCATTCCTGCTGCACATTACTGACATATTGGCAATGGACAAAGTTTAAATCTCACCCTAAATAAGATTACAGCATACTTTTATTACAGATAAATTAGAAGCATGTCTGCCTGTAACCAGTGCTCATGCTGCATTAGGTTTTGGTTTGAATTGTTACACTTGTGCATGGTGCTCTATCGCTGCCTTTGTAAGCATCAGATAAGCTCAGATGTTGGGTGGCCAGATATAATTTTGTGTGGGTAAGCAAATCTTCCTGTCAGATGCAAATAATTAGCCATACAGAAATCATTTAAGGATAAATCAGAAATATGTGAGGGGCTGGTTGAAGCTGTCTGGGGGGCTGGAGTGTAGTTTAAGACTTGCTCCAAAGTGGAAATCAGTACACTATTACCCACCACAAGCTTCCATAGGGAACAGAATGGCAGAAATAGTATTTTAAGGAGTTACCCAGTGCTGCCAGAGTCTCCTGCATGGGATGGGAGTCATTCTCCAGCATAGATGCCAGCTTGGCTAACATCCTCCTGTCTCCCATCACCTTCAAGGGGCTTCCCAGGACAGACGTTTGTCTAGTCTCTTCCTGTCTGCAGCATACCACTCCATAAAAGATATTACACGAATATTCTGTATATTAATATGTAGTTTGTATTAGTAATGTATTAGTAATCTGGCTTACTTTGGATAAGCTCCACTGAAGTCTATTGGGTATGTTACTTTTTCTTCCTGCCCCCGGCCGTAGACGGAGGTCAGTGGAACTTAGTTTCAGCTGTAGTTCCCTGGGCTAGAGCTAGCAGCTCTAGGGTAATACCCACACCTTTTTAGCTCCACACGCTTACAGTAGTGAGTCAGTCTGAGACCGTCTGGAAGTCCAAGCACAGCGGCATTTATTCACAGCTCCGTTGGGGTGAACTCAGTACAACACCAAAAAAATAATAATAGAAAGGAGAGCCGTGGAGTGACTAAAGCTAACTTGTATACTAACAAGGCATGCTTTAGCAGCCAAAAAAAACCTAACCCAAAACAAATTATAAGTGAGGCACGCTCCCATATTTCTTAAAGGAGCATCGCCCTAATTTTGCAACAGGTATCTAATTTTGGCAACATTACTTTACTTACTTTGGAAAGATGTATTCAAAACAACAATAAAACTCTTATTTTATGGATATCTGGGTTTTTTTGTTCAGGTGGATTACCAGAAATTCCTCCCTGTAAACCTTGTCACATCACACCCACATTACGATAAAGAAGGGAATGCCTACAACATGGGGACATCAATTGCAGAAAAGGGCAAAACGAAATACTTGATATTTAAGGTTCCTGCAGTAGGGAAAAAAGGTAAGTACATAGTGGAGGGTCCACTGACTTTGTTGAGATTCCCCATATATGATTATTTTGAAACTGGTTGTTTGCTGCCTGTAAGCAGGAATACTCCCTGTACTTGATCTCTTTAGGTGGCTCTGAGTGGTCTCCAGCCTTAAAGAACGCCGAAACCATCTGCACTTTGCCCTGCCGGTCTCTCCTTACCCCGAGTTATTACCATAGTTTTGGCATGACTGAGAACTACTTCATCTTTATTGAGCAGCCCTTAAAGATGGACATTCTCAAAATGGCTACTGCCTACATGAGGGGAGTCAACTGGGCCAGCTGTTTAAAATTCCATCCCGAGGACGATGTAAGCATTATTTGATGTTGTTTGCGGAAGTCCATACAGGCCATGAGCTAGATGTTTTCTTGAGACCTCAACTTATGTTCTTGTGATCTCAATATGAGGAAAGTTGTTTTCTCAAGATTACAATGTATCTTGGAAACACAAGACAAATAAGCTGTAATCTCAAGATAACTGTCCAGAAAATAGTAACTACCTTGTGACTGTCCGTAGTTGTTGACTATGGGTGTGTATACACTCAAAAATGAAGGTGCTGATTGCTTTTATTATGAATGCATAATGTTTAAGGGCCCATGTGTGCTTTTGCATGTACACATTGTTGATGTTTTAAAATGTTAATTTCCCAGTGAATGGGATAAACAGCAGTTTAGCATTCATTTTTGTGATGTCCACACACATACATACATTTAACCCTTCAGTCTACAATCAGAATCAGAATCAAGCTTTATTTGCCAGGTATGTTAACACATTGTCTTTGATTACAGTAGCTCACAGTGCACAGAGACTAACAACATAACACACAGTATACACACACACACACACATCCTAACACACACACACACACACACACACAATACCTTATATACCTGTATACCTTACAGTTTGTGTAGCTGTATATGTATATTAAAGTGCATAGTACAGCAGTCTGGAATATAATATAATATAATATAATATAATATAATATAATGCTGCCAGAGTCTCCTACATGGGGTGGGAGTCATTCTCCAGCATAGATGCCAGCTTGGCTAACATCCTCCTGTCTCCCATCACCTTCAAGGGGCTTCTCAGGACAGAGCGTTTGTCTAGTCTCTTCCTGTCTGCAGCATACCACTCCATAAAAGATATTACACGAATATTGTGTATATTAATATGTAGTTTGTATTAGTAATGTATTAGTAATCTGGCTTACTTTGGATAAGCTCCACTGAAGTCTATTGGGTATGTTACTTTTTCTTCCTGCCCCCGGCTGTAGACGGAGGTCAGTGGAACTTAGTTTCAGCTATAGTTCCCTGGGCTAGAGCTAGCAGCTCTAGGGTAATACCCACACCTTTTTAGCTCCACTCGCTTACAGTAGTGAGTCAGTCTGAGACCGTCTGGAAGTCCAAACACGGCGGCATTTATTCACAGCTCCGTTGGGGGGAACTCAGTACAACGGCAAAAAAAATAATAATAGAAAGGAGAGCCGTGGAGTACAGCAGTGCATAGTACAGCAGTCTGGAATATAATATAATATAATATAATATAATATAATATAATATAATATAATATAATATAATATAATATAATATAATATAATATAATTCAGTTCAGTTCAGTTCAGTTCAGTTCAGTTCAGTTCAGTTCAGTTCAATTCAATTCAATTCAATTCAATACAATACAATTCAATTTAATTCAGTGTTAACAAACTGAAAGGAACAAGATGTTTTCTGTCCAGTTAGAGGGAGATGTAAGATTTGGGTGATAGTGACGACACTATGTTTTCTGTAGACAAAATCACACAAACATAAAATGTGGCACGTGACCTCACTTTGATTCCATCCTTTTCTATACCTGCACTAGACTCTGATTCACCTCATTGACCGAAAGACCAGGAAAGAAGTTGGCATTAAATACCACACTGGTGCAATGGTGGTATACCATCAGGCCAATGCTTATGAAGAGGATGGTCATGTGGTGTTTGATGTGATCGCTTACGATGACAACAGCCTGTATGACATGTTCTACTTCGACAAGCTAAAGGAGAAAGATGCATCTGGGCCCTTTTGCAAACCTAGGTGCAAGCGGATTGTACTTCCACTTACTGACAAGGTGCTTTGGTTTTGCGTCAACATACCTCTAGTGCTGCAATGTAAAGCCTCAGGATAAAGTGTGAGCGGTAACATGTTTGTATTTATTTGTAGGGTGAGGTAGGGGAAGATCTGGTCAAGTTAAAATACACAAAAGCAAGCGCTGTAAAGGAAAAGGAAGGGAAACTGCTCTGCCAGCCGGAGGTGCTCTGTGAAGGTAACTTATCATTAAAGCCGAGATCAATAAAATCAGTCAAATGAATCCTACTCTGTACTATGATTGTGTTCTGACTTTTCCAGATGTAGAAGTTCCCAGAATCAATTACAACTACAATGGACAGAAGCACAGATATGTTTATCTGACTGTTGTGGATAAGGCCAAATCCAATATGGTAAGGAAACTAACATTCATGTTAATAAGACGCCTTGGTAAATAATTTATTTTCACACTAGTGTAAACAAACTTTGGAATACAGCTCTCTGGTGGAAATATATTTAATATCTAACACATCATTCCAGCCATCTAAGGGTGGCATGTTCACAGAGCTTTTACCGTACGCTGTTGACTGTGGGGTTTAGAAGTCTAGTCCAAGAATTTACTTGCATGCCAATGGCATTTCTGCCTAAACAGAGAATCAAACTTCTGATGGTTCACGTGTAGGGCGGTGGTATCCTCTCTGCAGGAGGTCGTCAAATCCAGGCCAGTTTTATATCTGGAATATTATAATTGCTACTAAATATGACATTAGGTGGCAGTTCTGTTAACCACCCATTAGTTTAGGATCAGAAACTGGATACAAATGTGAGGATCTGCTCTATGGGATAATTCCATCATTGTGTTAGCTCGGACTATGGAATTTGGGATCTCAGCCTATTCAGTAGAAACATTTTTTGAGCGTAAGTGTAATAAATAAATTAGATTAGAGGAATTAGAGAAAAGGCTTCAATTCTGTCCATTAAAGTTAAAACTTTATTCTAGAAGTGTGTTAGCACTAGTTATCAGCAGTTTGCATTATGATTTCTGAGCAGTTCTACATCAAACACGGACATTTTCTGGGGAGCAATTTGTACGTTGTTGCAACCTGTTAAATTCATACACCAAACAATAGGGGGCAGCATAACACCAGAAAATGTGCAGTCCCTCCTACTCCTTCTTCAATACTTACCAGTCCAGAAGAACCATAGCAGGTCCAGCTTTATCTTTAACCTATAACCCCAGTTTCTATCTTAGAGGAAAGCCTATTTCACTTCTCTTTCTGCTGGGTGTGAGTGTCAGTTGGCAGTCATTATAATGGTCACATTCAGTAGACCCTACAGTCAGGTTTTTATTTGGTTGGCTCCGTTGTCACTTAGTAATTATGCTGAGAGTTAATGGTGATTGTACTCCTCTTCAGCTCTTGTAGTCTTAACCAATAAGGAGAGCATACCTAGCTATCTCTATCTAGATACCACAAAGGAAATCAATTCCTGATTGGCCAATTACCATTTTCTACAGGATGTTTCAAGAAATCTAAACTTCTACATCAAAGCCAAACCCAAATTCTAATTTTTTCTCTAATACTAAAGCTAATGCTTCTTCCTTTTATACAAAAACATCATATGGTGCCCCAGTTCTGACAAAGAGGTTATTTAAAACGTAGTAATAAACTGAAACCTTTGTACAGATCACAAAGCTGGATGTTGAGACAAAGCAACGACTTGATTGGACGACAGAAAACTGCTGTCCTTCCGAGCCTGTGTTCATTCCCAGGCCAGGTGCAACTGAAGAGGATGATGGTGAGTGATTAAGTGCTATTTCAATGCATTTACATGACAAAGCAGTTTTTGTTTACCTGTGTCTGTCTGGCTGTTTGTGTTCAGGCGTAATCCTGACTTCAGTCATAAACAGCAATCCTGACCAGTCTGACTATCTTCTGGTGCTTGACGGAAAGTCCTTCAAAGAAGTGGCACGGGTGCACATCAACGCAGAGCTGCACATAGACATGCACGGCTATTTCATACCACAAAACGATTAAGTGTTGCACCTGCTGGTGGAGCAGGTGAAGAGTGAGCTACGAGCTGTTTAAGAGATAAGAGACAAGTTTATTGAAGTAGGAAAGAATCAAAACAGTCGTTCTGGTGTGCACAAGCGGCTACACACTGTTATCAATGTTTACAACCATGAAACCACAGGTGTAACACCAATTTGCACCAGTCACATCTCAGAGAAATCTCAGTGGCACATAGCTGGGAGAGCAGCACTACAGAGACCAGGATATCAGTGGATTAAACTGATCTTCTGTCATTTTATTGTTTGAATGTATTTCCATTTCATGGTTGTTCTTTGGTTTCGCCATATACACTCATTTTCTATGAATTAGTTGTACCCAGAAGGCAGTGTGGTATTGCTACACTATTCTGAAGGAAGATATAATAAAGATGATCAGGAACAATAAATGATGACAGATTTATTGAGCTACACATACAGAAGTAGTGTCTCTCAGTACAGTGTTGAGCAGCCATGTTTGCTAACGCAACATGCCAGACATGGTGTCCTGTAATAATCCATCCCATGCAGCTTGAATATTCTCACACAGTTCCTGCAGATTTCGCGGTAGGGGTAAAGGTGGAGTGACACCAGGCCTTCTGGATGTCTGACACGTGATAACTAACTGTTCATCTTGACGCTGGTCACTCCACACACAAATTCCATGGTCATCTTCATATACACAAAGACGGGACTCGTTACTGGAGATGACCCGCTGCCACTCTGAGTCACTCCATGACAGTCTGGTACAACACCATTGTAATGTTTGGTGACACTGACATGGTGTTAAGGGCAGTCGTCGTACTGGTCTGTGTGCATGTGGTCCTGCATTGTGCAGCCTTCTGCCAATACTGCTGTCACATACAGTGTGACTTATGAAGGGCATCACTGCTCACTGAATTGATTCCTTCTGGGTCCAACAATTTGTGCAACTGCAACTGTTTTGATGATGAGCGTGTTTCATAAGCGACACAGACATTTAGATAGAGACATACAGGTTTGTTTAGTGAGGTCTATAGATTTGTGAACAGTGGTCTGTAAACCTGAATGAATGAACTGTGGTCTCTCCTCGAATTTGAGATATTACCTATCAGGTTGTTGTTCATACATTTTTACGTATATCCTTAAAAATCAAGAGGACAAAGTGTTCTGTGGAGATAGCCATACAGGAACCACTTTGGAGAAGCTCCACATAATGGCAAGCTTCCCTAGAACTGTATGCAGGAGCCTACAAAGAGTGTATCTGTATGATGACGCTCTTCCATGCAGCCTTCAGTAAGTTGTTCTCATCTGACTCATCACGGCTCTAGTGGTATTTCACAAAACAGGATTTCTTCTTTATGTCGTTAACTTCAAGTCAAAAGCCAAAAGTCAACATTTGCCCAATATGAATATCATATAACTGCCCTCCTGCTGGACAAGCTTGACTTTTGGGTTATCTGACTAACCTGCTTTGCCAAACCCTCCACCGACATCCACGTTCCTACTTTTGATTTGATTCAGACAGCTTAGCGGCTTTACAAGTCGTCACATTTGAAAGGGATTTTAGGTATTTACTGATGCAGGTTCTGAAGAAATCTTATTCTGTGCAAGTTTATTAGGCGGACATTTTCCGTCAACTGAACACTAATTTTTCAAGCTGATTGTAACTTAAGGAGCGAAAGCTCTGGTGAAAGGGCTCTTGCAGTTTGGGATATGGGTTCAAAGGTCAACTGCCCAGGTCCACAATTTGTCCACTATAACTGTATAACCTTTCTGTCCAACAAGAGTGAACTCATTTAAATATACCTTAGTGTTAGACAGCTTCTGTCCTGCTACACAATATCCTATATTCCCTATTATGATTATGGAGCTTTACTGATTATAATGTGCTGTGTCTGTTTAAAATGTAATACAATGGTTGATAAATGGAATCTGTGTGTGTGTGTGTGTGTGTGTGTGAGAGAGAGAGAGAGAGAGACAGAGAGAGAGACAATGTCAATTTTGTACTGTTTTAAATAATGGGACAAGAGAAGCACTGTGTTATAATCAAACTTCTTTTGTAAGAATTAAACAAATAGAAAAATCTTCAAAGTTCAGTTTGTGTCATGCCTTATATGTAAAAATTTAATTACTTAGTAATAAATTCATAGAAACATGTAACGATCACAGTGTAATTATATAATTATTATATGTGACCATATACCTCCTGATGAGCTGACCAGTGTGTTCTGATTTGTCAGTTCACCCATAAGCTAGACTGGAGCAAAACATTTAGAGTAGTAAGATTTAGCTTGGTTAGCTCTCTGTATGTTGTATAACGAAGTGTCAAGCGTGCTGGTAGGCAGATGGTAATGACCATGGGTGTGGTAGTGGGGGGAAAAGTGGACCTGACTACCCAGGGCCCGAGTAGGGAGAGGGGCCCATTTTGCTCACGTTCCTCGTGTACTGGCATGGATAGAGGCCCACTGACATTGAGAGTGTACAGGGCCCAGAATTTGCTGCTATGCCCCTGGTAATGACTGTGTCATTAAACGATGTCACATTGTAACAGAGCAAATGACTGGAATTCCAACAAGGCAAGGTGTCTGTGGGATAGAGTTTCTCCTTTCTGGTGTGTACTTTGGGCTGTACAACTTTGCAGAACGTTTGCATGCACAGAAAGCCATATAACACACAAAGGTAAGAAGCACAAAGGCATAATAAGGCAAAAATAGCTCCTCCCTTTAAACAGAACTGGGAAACGCCATCAGTTGTCAGGTCTAATTTCAACTAGTACCGTTTAAATTTTGGCATGTTAGAGTTTAATGGAATGTAATTAATTATCCAGCAGTAATGGAACTTAATATGCTGGCCATATTATATATGTTGTGCTTTGGATGCTGATATGCTGGTTAACTAGCACCAACAGAAGCCCAAGCACAGACCAGCTTAGGGATGGTGATGCTAAGGTGCTGGGGCAAGGAGGCAGATGTAAATAAAAGCGAAAAGAAATAAAAGCGAAGAGTTAACACTTAAGCAATGTTTACATATGGCATCAAACTCAATTTCATTTCAAGAAATCAAAGCAAATCAATTTTCCATGATTTAAGCCCTTTAACAGCCTACATGGTTTGCACTTTAATTACTGGACTGAAATAAAGTAGTGAACTTCAGTTTCGGCAGGGGGCGCCAAAAACCAGCAAAAAAAGTTTTGGGCTGCGGATGACGTAATATTGCTGCGACTCCCGAGTGACATGGGGCATGACTTTTGAAAGCGAGCTGTGAAATTTTGCGGATACATACACTGTATAACTTAAAAAAACGATTCAGTTCCACGATGTCAATTTCCAGTCTACTAAAATGCAAAGTAACGTTCTGCTTAAAGCTTGTTTATTTGCATGACATTCAAATCTGGCGCGGTTTAACCGCTAGTTAGCTAGTATTGCTAGCAGTGTTAGCCACTGTTGAGTAGATAAGGAGATTGTGTTTGTATTTGTAAAAGGTCTTTTATAAATAGGTTTGTTTCCGGCTGTAAAAGCTCTAGCTGAAGGCGATGGCCGTCTGCGAGAACAAGATACCAAAGAAGCTGATGTCAACTTGCTATTCGCCAGCTTCTTGTTCGAAATCCCCCGTTCCACCTTAAAAAGTAACACTGATGCGCCTCAGGCTCACAACTTTGTTGCACCATTTAAGGTGGAACGGGGGAATTCGGTCAGGAAACTTCACACAACGGCTTGCTGCAACAGTATCAGCACACATATGATAAACCAGGCTTAATACGAGCTACTTACTCATGTGTCTATCCACACACAGACTCTGGTGCTGTTACCGTGCAGATCCGTGTTACGCAGCTTCTCCACTAAAACAGACGGAGAAGTCCGGATAGCAAAACTCCTGAAAGAGAAGTTTCCACTCGCGTCCTCACTGAAGGTCGTGGACATATCAGGTAAGCTGTATTCATGTCCAGGCTCCTCTGGCCTTCTGTGCACCTGCAGTATGTGGCTGTTGACCTCAGCTTTCTGTGTGATCTGTTTATTTCAGGAGGGTGTGGGGCGATGTATGAAATACACATCGAGTCTGATGAGTTCAGAGGGAAAAGAACAGTGCAGCAGCATCAGTTAGTCAATCAGGTATGGTCCAAGGATGGAGTTGAAGGATTAAAGGGGAATTCCACCTAATTTTCATATTTCTGCTTGATTGAGATGCACACAAGTGAGCCATTCTGCAGAAACGGAATCAGTGGTGGACAGTTAGGCCTATATTAAGTTAAGTTAAGCCTCACCCACAAAAAACAAACAAACATGTTTACCTTGGTTTTTCATGAAACCTCTAATATGTATTAGTAGTGCCTATAACAGTCCAGCCTGGGAAGTCTTTAGAAATTATTATTATTATTATGATGATGATTTTTAAACCCTTTAACATTGTGCAAGTAAATGAGCTCAGGTGTTTTAAAGATGATCTGATGAAAGATGTGTGCCATTAGTCCACATTTGCTCCTAAATCAACAGTGTAGCATTTGGTTTACTGATACGCTTTTTCAGCATGTCAGGCACACTATTGTCTAACAGTGTTTTTAAACCCTGGTCCTGGAGTCACCCTGCCTCGAACATGTTGGTGGATGTCCTGCTTTAACACACCCCCTGCAACTCTGAATGGGCTTATTAATGAGCTGATTAGCTGAGTCAGGCGTATTGAGTACAGGGAAAGCACCCAAATGTGCAGGGCAGGGTACCTCCAGGACCAGACACTGAACACTGCTGTTAAAGGGCTTCAATCCTGGGATGGGTTAGTAAAACTTTGTCCACTAATTGTCATTTAACAGGCACTCAAGGAAGAGATTCAAGGAATGCATGGACTGCGAATATTCACTGATGTTCCAAGAAAGTAGACCCAGCTATTGTTCACTACACAAAGATCTGTTTTATTCTAGTCAGCTCCTAGACCATACCATAGAGTATATTCCATATTCCAGTGCTTCCTTTTAGGCACTAAATTAAATTATTAAAAGCTATTTAAGGAAGTACGAAATATCAGGGAAATCTTTTAGAGAAAATGTGTTACATACTACATGCCTACAAGCGTAATCCTTTGCGTTCTGTTTAGTGGATAGCGGATGCTACAGCACGCACAAAATGTGTCTTGAACGCTGTAATACGCACAAAATGATACAGTATAATACAGTGCAGTATCAGTCAAGACTAGACACTGTTGTAGCCGGAGCAGGAGAGGACCTAGCAATCAGCAGAATATGCAGGGTATCAATGATGTACACCCATCAGCCATAACATTAAAACCACATCCTAGTATCTGTTCATTTTATCAGCTCCACTTACTGAATAGGAGCACTCTGTAGTTTTACAGTTACAGGCTGTAGTCCATCTGGTTCTCTATGTACTATGTTATTCTCCTTATACGCTGTCCTTTCATAGTCAGGGCCGCATCAGGACCACCACAGAGCAGGTATTATGTGAGTGGTAGATTATTCTCAGTACTGCCGTGACACGAAAATGCTGTTGATCTATTTGTGTGTGTTGTGCTAGTGTGAGTGGATCAGACACAGCAGTGCTGGTGGATCCTAGTCTCACTGTCCACTCCATTAGACACTCCTACCTTGCTGGTCCAACTTGTGGATGTGAAGATGGAGACAGTAGCTCATCTGCTGTTGCAGAGTTTGTGTTGGTCATCTCTTAGTCCTGCAAGCTGCCCACAGGATGCTGTTGGCTGGATAGTTTTGGTTGGTGGACTATTCTCAGTCCAGCAGTGACGCTGAGGTGTTCCAGCAGCACTACTGATCCACTGTTCCACTCGCACCAGCACATCAGTGTTAATGCAGTGCAGAGAATGATCTACCACCCACATAAATACCTGCTCTGTGGTGGTCCTGGCTATTGACTGAAGGGGGTGTTACAAAGTCTGCAGAGAAACGGCTGTACCACAGTCTGTAATTGTAGATTGTAGAAATTGTAGACCTATGTGGTAAGTGAAGCTGATAATGGATAAAGAGTGTAGATACACTGAGGTGGTTTTAATGTCATGGCTGGTCGGCGTATGTAAGACCAGTGATATTTGACAGACTTTATTGTTTTGTTATTACTTTAAAAGAGACCTAATCTTATGTTGGTGGTGTTGTCATTGTTGTTGTCTGAGAATTGTTTTTCTTTTGTGCTGTTTTTGTGATTAAAAGTTAAAGCCATTAAATCATACATAATTTATTCCTGCTCAAGATGGTGGGTGTCATTTCTTTGTGACTGAATCTGAAGGTTTATTCTCTTTGGGTTTACTGCTGGTTAGTCAAACAGACCTTCACAAGGTCTAGAAAAAGTGGTCAAAATGATCTGAGTAACTTTGTTAACCACTAGATGGCAGGTTTTCCTCAACAAAGATAAACAGTAATAGTCAACATGTGCTCAACCACTATTCAGCTTCTTCCTAAAGGTAAGCATCTTTTTTCCTGTTTTATTCCCATATGAGCGTGCACACTAAAGTTGAGGGATTAAAACGGTAAATCTACCTTTGTGTGAAATATGGAGGAATAAGAAGGGCCAAAATAATGTTTGCATGCTTTTCCTTTTGAGAAACAAGGAAAAGGTTCAGAGGTTTTCCTAAATATTTGCATCATTCAGAGTGATTTGATGGGAAATGCTCCGTTCTCCAAATCAGAATTGTTCTAAATTGCTCAGTGATGGTGATAGGAACCAGACGTGCTAATTATTTAAAGCAGAATTCCAGCAATTTGTGCCTGCATAATTCAGTCAGGCAAAGTGGTTTGATGAGAAATGTGCCGGTCTGGAGAATCTTATTGCATCAGAATTGTTCAGATGTCTGAATATCAAACTGCTGCATGGAGTGGTTTGCCTGATGCCTGAGATGTATTTTTTATAAAATGATTAAAAAACAACAACAAATAAAAACATGCAGGGTGTTGTATGGCAAATATGTCCCTAAAGCACAATAGTTTTTTCAAATGTACCAGCCAGAAAGGACTACATGTAGGCTCACTGGTCCTTCCTACATAGTTAATAAGACTCATATTGTACACTTTGCAACCTCTGGTGTCCTCAGCAATTAACCATTTTATATTAAAACACTGACTTTTAATTTTGCAGACTTTTGGGAACCTGTCAACTTCATCCTGCATTAGTAGTGTTTGTCACCACAGTAATGCATCATCAAATGTAGTCCTATTCCACAGGCTTCACCACCCCTATATTAAAACCTGCAACATTTTCATATTTTGAACCAAATGGCACAAATTCAGCTACTGAACCTGAGAAATTCCGCACTTAGGAAGTTAAGATAGAATGGGTGTTAATCAAAGTAATCATACCACAACACAAAGCAGCAATCTGCTGGTCTGCCGTATGCAGAATCCCCTGGGACAAAAAACAAGAACACCTGTAATCATAGACGGATGCTGTAGATCTGAAGGATCAGTTTTTATTCTATTCACTTTGCTTTATCCAGTCGTATTACACACTATTATTCAGTAACTACAAAGACTACAGAAAGGAGCGATTGTGTTTGGGTGTGCCAAAGGCCATAGTGTGAAGGAAGTAACTGACTTTGCAGGCGTATGGAAGTGTACAGTCAAACCAGCAGTGGCAAAAATCCCAGTCTACAGGAAACTCTCCTCAGCAATGTGCCAGGGAAGGAAGGCACCAAATCTGGCCAAACTGACCAATTCTTTGACTCAAGATTGGCTGAATACTGATGTGGCTTACATCCAGAAACTTGTCCAATCCACTCCAAACTGAATCTCAGTTGTTATTCATGTTCATGGAATTATTACACGCTATTAGATGGGTTTCAGTCACAGATGACTATTTTTTGGTCTTGTTTAGCTTTGATGGTCCCCTGAAAACTCATATTTGGTTTTGCTGATATGCTTCTGCTTTTCATGCACCAAAACAAAAACGTAACAGTGTTTAAATCAATACCCCATTACAGAATGGAGGGGAAACAATTGACGCAGCACTTCTCACGTTGTGAATTCAAATGCTGATGCAGAAGGAGAGGATGCTTTGGGCCTGAAGGATCAAGCATCAGTTTTCATTCCGTTCACTTTATTCCATTGCCCAAATAATCTTATAACCTTATTACATACCAAGACTTATTATTCAGTAACTACAAGGACTAGAGGTTGCATTATTCCTGCCCACTGGTTGTCCCTGGCCTTTGAAAGGGTTAACAAAGGCCATTTTAAAGAGCTTTATTTTAGAGGATTTTTAAATCAATGGAATGTCCTATTACAAAGCTGGTTATTTTATTGCACGAATAATATTAGTAATATTGAGAGACTGTCACACCAAATTTAAATTTGAATAGCCTAGAATGCTATTTTTGATTTATATTTGATCTCTGAGAAACGGGTTGACCATGTAATAATTATACACAAACAAGATTTTTAGGAGTTCTTTCCTTTGGATGCCTCTACCGTAAGTCTGGTAGAAGAAAGGCTGGGTCCAATTATGATGGGCATTACGACTCAGTATACGGAGTCGATTCTTTTGAAATGAATCGAACGACGCGAGTGTGATTCGGCACCCACAGGTTTGGGGTAAGGGAGGCGCGTTTATGTGTATTTGGGTAATACTGTGAATCGTTTCGCCCGGTTCATTTAGAAGAGTCGTTCAGAAAGAAGAGCGATTCGTTCACGAATCACTCATCACCAGGCAAGTAGCGGCTGACTTGCCGGAGAAGCATCGGGAAGACCGTTAGTGAGGTTGCGGCTCGGTTACTGGTCAGCATAGCAGACCTACAGAAATGGCCAAGGAAGGACCGGAGCTGACAGAGGAGACTGAACACATGATAGAGAAGAACGGCGCGAGGGAGCCGGACAGCGCCGTCTGTGCGGCGGATTCGAAAGAAATGCGGGCTGTGCTGCTGACGGGCTTCGGGGGGCTCAACAAACTCAAAGTCACCAAGAAGCCAATGCCTGAGCCCCAAGAGGGAGAAGTGAAGATCCGAGTGAAAGCATGGTACCTGTTTTAGCTTTTATCTCGAACTGGCCTTTATTTCATTGTTTGTGTTTGTGTGTGCGTGTGTGTGTGTGTGTGTGTGTGTGTGTGGTCATTGCCCATAGGTGTGAATGGTGGGCTATAAAACCAGTGCAGGGTCTCAGTGGCAGCAACACGTTGCAGCAGCTTGTTTGCAAAAGCAGCCATAACCATCAGGTGCTTGGTGATGCGACAGAGAGAATCATTTCCCCCTGTTTTTCCAGTTTCTGAAGGGAGGCTGTAATAACAAGTTCAGCGGATACCAGGGGTCTTGATGGAAGTGGCCATGCAGTGGGCTTTGTGTGGTAAACTGTAGGTCTGAAGAACAAAGTCTGAACAGTGCAGTGCAGCTCGTTTCGCTCCTGTAGTTAACACTGACAAACGGATGCTGACTGTCCTGCGGTGGCTCCTGCTAAACGCTGCACTTCTCACGTTGTCATGTTTCACCGGGGTGGTGACCAGAGCCCATTAATTTAATAACAAACACATTACATTCTGCATTGAGGGCATGAAGCATGCTGACGCGGTCTACTCGAATACTCGATTATTCGTTCAAACAGATCACCGATTAAAACGAGATTTCTCGGCTAGTCGGGAGGTCGCCCGACCATAAAACGTTTATTTTGGTTTCCTAACAGTCAATAGACTGAAAGACACACCAATTTACATATATATATTTTACCATATGTCATTTTAATACACTGCCTGACCAAAAAAAAGTTGTTTTGTGGATGTTAATAAATATTTATATATATTTATATTATATTTAATATATTTTATTTAAGGGAATTTTATTAATGCAGTGATGAACATGCTTTAGTTGGCAGTAGTTTTTTTCTATAATTGATGCAGTGATTAGCTTATCAACAGCCATGTGGAAAGACGTATCATGTGGTCAAGGAAAATCTAGTACTTCGTTTCAGAAGTAAATTGTTGGTCTGCTGCAAGCTAGGAAAACAGTTAAGGAGGGGCGGATATGACTGGAATTGGGTGAAGAACTGTTCCACGCGTTATTGAAACCTGGAAGGACAGTGGTAAATCGTCAGCATCACAGAAGAAATGTGGCCGGAAAACATCCTGAATGTGATCGGAACACTCTGTGAAGCCAAGTCATAAAAGTGTGCATAGAACTGCTGCGTTTTATAGAGAAATTATGATCATTTCCACACGCACAGAGCAATGTGACGAGAACTCTCAGGACTGAGACTAAACAGCACCCTGACAATAAGATTTTTTTTTATTGAGGCTGATCAGAAAAAAAGGCTTGGCATAGTCATATTCCAGGACGGCAGTGCCGAGATTCTTCAGGCTCAGCCTGTGAAAAAGTGGTTCAGGGAGCGTGAGGAATCATTTTCACACATGTATTGGCCCCCACAGAGTCCTGGCCTTAACCCAGTTAAAGGTCTTTGGGATGCGCTGAAGAAGACTTTCTGGTCCGACTCTTCCATTATCAGTACACGACCTCAGCCAAAAAAAATACTCTGGAGTCAACTTGTGTGTTTATGGTGGTAGTAACCTGAGACTCCTCTAGATGGGATGGTTTGAGTATAATGAGGCCATATATACCTGCAGGTGTGTGCTGGGATTTATAGACTGAGAAGAGGTGGGACAGTGCAGTAAATGTCTCGTTCCATGTCTGTAAAATGGGTCCAAAGCAGATGTTAATGGTTGGCTAAATGGCGTGATTGTACTTGGGCGTGCCAAAGACCATAGTGTGATGGAAGTAGCTGAATCTGCAGGTATATGGAAGTATACAGTCACACAGGTCTACCAGCAGTGGCTACGTTTACATGACGCTATTATCCAAAGTGACTTACAAGGTTCTTCGTATCACAGGTAGGCCAGTGCAGTGTTAGGAGTCTTGCCCAAGGACGCTTGTTGGTGTAGCTCAGCATTTGCTGTGTAGACTGACATTTAATCCCCCGTCTCCCACATGGGGTGGTAGCTTGCTGGTGGGTAGTGGTGTTAACCGCTGAGCCACATCAACCACAGCTAAAAGCCCAGTCTACAGAAGTTTTGCCAAACAGTGTATTAAGTCATTTTACAGTGTTCCTTGATAATCTTTTTGCAGGTAAGTGTTTTGTAATCTGTGAAAGGCTTTGCACGCCTTGTTATTTTTCAGTTGTACATTCATTTTTGCTATTTTGTGAAATCTCTAGTGAGTCATGAAAGATTGTTCACTTGCTAATTGAATGAGTGTGACAGCCCTAAAGCATATTTCCATGCAGTAGAAAAGAAATTAAAGAAATTAAATATAAGCGAGTATATATAAAGTATATAAGCGAGTCATTTGGTTGGATGAGAATTAGTGCTTGTCGAAAAGAGTGTGGGTGCCTCCGTTCAAAGTTATTGCCCGGAAAGGCACAGATTGCTGCTGCTACATGCAAAAAAACAGAATCATGCAGTCTGAACATCTTGTCTGGGTAAACTGACACTGAGGCAGAGAGTTGTTGCTGAGATTGTGACCCTGACATTTCATTTTACAGTGGGTTGAATTTCCTGGACCTTATGGTGCGTCAAGGGAATATTGACAATCCTCCTAAAACACCTCTTGTGCCTGGATTTGAATGTTCTGGAATAGTGGAGGCTATGGGAGAAAACACTAAAGGCTTTGAGGTAAGTGGCATGGTAATAGACTCATATGCAGTTCTTGTGATGTAGGCTTTTTGAAATGTGAGTAGTCAATCTGTTCAGTTTACCACGTTATGTCAGTCCCACCGAATTTAATCAGATCTGTTCCCAGTTGCAAGCCTGGCCATCAGCATCTGCACTGACAGACATGGTGCATTGAACATGCATGATTTCAAATGTCTCAAGCGGTGGTGCATGAATAAAGTGCGTTACAGCTGCTGTCTTTTCATTGATGTCCTTAGGCTTGGCTTGTGTTGCACTAGAATAAATTGTCATTTGTTTTATTTTTGTGAAACTGATTGACATACACTCATCATCAAACGAATAGCTGCACCCATAAGAAAATTGCCGGATTGCCGTTGCTATTGGGAAAGAAAATAAATAGATACATTTTGACTGATATGGACAATATTTATTGAGCTACACATACAGAAGTTGTGTCTCTTAGTATGGCATCACACCACATGTTTGCTAACGCAGCACGCATACATCTCGGCATGGAGCTGTAGAGGTTCCTAATGGTGTCCTGTGATAATCCGTCCCATGTAGCTTGAATATTCTCACACAGTTCCTGCAGATAGTGTGGTAGGGGTGGAGGTGGAGTGAGACCAGGCCTTCTGGACATGTGCCGCATGACCAAAAAAGCGTTCACCTTGACGTTGACCACGGTGCCTCCACACACACATTTGTTTGTCCTCCTCACAAAGACAAAAGCGGGACTCGTCACTATAAATGACCCACTGCCATTCTGAGTCACTCCATGACAGTCTCACACGCCACTGTTGCAGCCTTTGTGACTCTGGCATGGTGTTAAGGGCAGTCACCGTAACGGTCTGTGTGCATGTAGTCCTGCGCTGTGCAGCCGTCTGCCAATGGTGCTGCCACTAACCGGATGACTCATGGAGGTTCTCACTGCTAGCTGAATATCCGCAGTCATGGCTGTTGGGTACAGGGATTCTGCCCAGCGATATAAAACTTGAACCACTGACATTTTTTACAAAGTCAAACCTACTCACCATGTTTCCTGTCAGTCAATACCTTCTGGGTGCAAGCATTTCTATTTAAATTATTTATTTGATGATGAATGTAATTAATTTTTCGGGTTTGATTTAGTTATTGTTATTTGCTCTTAATCTAAAAATGCTAACACAGTCAAAAATGAATTAGATACCTGCTAGCTGTGCGAATAAAATCACACTAACCGGTCCCCACATTTAATGAGTTTAAAGTCTGTCTTGCCTGCTTTCAGATTGGCGACCGAGTGATGGCCTTTGTGAACTATAACGCTTGGGCCGAAGTGGTGTGTACACCACTGGACTGGGTTTATAAGATACCTGATGAGATGACTTTCCCTGAGGCAGCTGCCTTCTGCATGAACTTCGTGGCCGCCTACATGATGCTGTTTGAAGTGGCCAATCTCCGGGAAGGGATGTCTGTATTGGTTCACTCAGCAGGAGGTGGAGTGGTAAGCCTGTCAGCCTGAGGGTGACTCCGGGGACAATAAAATAGCACCTGAGGAAAAAAATCATATTAGGATTCCATCGTTTTTGGTATTTTGGAATGGCTGTAGACATTGCTTTCATAATGTAAAAAAAAAGTGAGGTTCAGCTAAGCCAGTGCCAGTAACAGTACATTCATATAAAGCTTCTGTAGACTGGCCTGTTAAAGCCCTGTGGCTCCAAACATATGACTATTAGAATAGAAGAGCAGACACTGAGGGCCAGATGCACTAAGCCTTTTACTGCATTCAGTAAAACACAAGTAGGACACAACCTGCCCATGTCTTGTGTGCAGCACTGGCATATAAGCCTAAATGTGTGGTTTATGCACAGGTTTGCACTGAAAATGGATGGAAATGTGTTGCTGTTGCTTCTGATCTGATCCAGTCCTGCTTTGTGACTACAAGCCCTGGTGTGGTCTGTAAAAGGCTGCCTGTAGTGTAGTGTTTTTATTATTGTTGTTTTTTCCAAACCAAATTAGCATGACCCTTGGGAAGACCTGGAAACAGTTTGAGACTGTGAAGAGAAGTGTTGGGGCTGTGGTTTTATGGAAACGATTTGCGCTGTTTGGGTGACTATTGAGTTGTGCAGTACTTGGCAATGTTAGCCTCGTAGCTTTAGTTTCGACTAACAAAAAGCCAAACTTGTCTTAGATGATAGAAATCTGGCATAAGTGAAAACTGGGAATATCAGTTTTACATCAGTAAATGGATTTTAATGTACATTTATCTGACGCTCTTGCGACTTACAAGGTTAATCATATTACAGGTGGGCCAATGTAGTGTTAGGAGTCTTGCCCAAGGACTCTTATTGGTGTAGCACAGCATAGTCACCTAGACTGGGATTCGAACCCCAGTCTCCCACGTGTGGTGTTGGCTCTGGGGAAGGTAGTGGCCTTATCCGCTGAGCTACACCAATATAATGTACTGTAGATGTTTTTACATTCTGTTCACATATGCACATCTGGCTCTTAGAACTGACGTCTGGGTTCAGTAGACAGTAGTTTGTTTTGCTTTTGTGCTAATTCACCCTTACTGTATGGATAATCAGACTGCGGTCAGGCCTCTGAGATGTTAGTTGTATTTGAGTTGCATAAACATTGTACTATCACCTCAGAGATTTACACTCAGGCTTTCTGGCATTGTTTCAAGCTGCCTCAGTGACATTCTTCATTCTGCAGTCCTAGAGACTCTAACTGTCTTCGTCAGGACCAAGCTCTTGTCTCTTATTTTTTGTTCTCCAGGGTCAAGCTGTCGCTCAGCTGTGTTCCACTGTTCCCAACGTCACCGTTTTTGGCACAGCGTCTCCCTTCAAACACGAAGCCATTCGACACTCCGTCACTCACCTGTTTGACAGAAACGTCGACTATGTAGCAGAAGTCAGAAAGTAAGAAAGCCCCACCGGACTATTACTGAACATTTGCAGTTGTCTTCTAATAATAGGTTGATGTTGCAATGACGTTGCATGTACAAAGTACCAGTCAAAGGTTTAGACTCATCCAACTAAATGGATGTTGTTGGTGATCCTAAAGACTCTACAGGCCTAAACCTAACAGTTCCAACTGATCAGATATCCGAAATAATAAATATATCCAGATACAGGGGTTGGACAATGAAACTGAAACACCTGGTTTTAGACCACAATCATTTATTAGTATGGGGTAGGGCCTCCTTTTGCGGCCAATACAGTGTCAGGTCGTCTTGGGAATGACATATACAAGTCCTGCACAGTGGTCAGAGGGATTTTAAGCCATTCTTCTTGCAGGATAGTGGTCAGGTCACTACGTGATGCTGGTGGAAGTTCGTCCTTCTTGGTGGTATGCTGACATTACCCTGGATACCGTGGCTCTTGATACATCACAAAGACAGTTTGTCCTCTTTTGAACTCTGGTATGTCACCCATAATGTTGTGTGCATTGCAGTATTTTGAGCAGAACTGTGCTCTTACCTGCTAACTGAACCTTCACACTCTGCTCTTACTGGTGCAATGTGCAATTAATGAAGAATGGCCACCAGGCTGGTCCAATTTAGCCATGAGACCTCCCACACTAAAATGACAGGTGTTTCAGTTTCATTGTCCAACCCCTGCATATCACATATACTCTTAATGTATCATAATACTATATTTTGACCATGTCACCACCTCAAATAAATATTTTGTTGCCCCAAAACCTCTATTTGTTGCACAGTTTAAAAGCTCTAGTTACAATTTCAGTTATGTGAATATTGATGACTAGATGAAAATGGTTATAATAGAATTGGTCCAAAATGACTTCATATCAACCTCCACTGCAAGTTAGGAAAACCTGGTTCATCCTCCGGTGAAGTTCCATTTTGATATTTTTAAGGTGGACTGCATAATTCCATGAGTGCTATATTATAGTTTGATGTGTTTACTTTTAGTCTAAGGTAAAGCATTAAAATCAAAAACGGAAACCTTCTATGAGTAGCTGTGTCTAAACTTTTGACCGGTAGTGTAGATACTATTTAAGAAAACGGCTAACATGAAACTCTCTAACATGGAGCTAAACATTCAGGTGACCAGTAATATAAGCTGATATAATCAAATATGGTCAGACTCCAGTAGTTAATTAATCAGTGTGATTAATGACTGATCTAATGCCAGATGTGATGCCAGGTATGGTGGTTAGTTTAAAAGGGATGCTACAGATGAGAATTAAATGAATACAGTGACGGTTTAAACAGTACCAGTTATGTTACATACAGAGCAGAGGAGCATAGCTAACCCTTGGGATGCTGGGATATAAGAATGTGCATGATTAAGAAGCCCACCTCTTCTCCTGTTACGCTATGCTTTGTACCCTTGGTGAATGGGGACTGCAACAACCTGTCTCCTGTAAACCTGCCTTAGTGGAGAATCAGTAAACTGGAGTTGCTGGTGGTGTTTGAACCTGCTCAGAGGTCTAGCTATAGGACACATTTAGCATCACATCACAACAGCAAGAATTTACTTCTGGAGGGATAACAAATACACCTCTGTACTGGTGCAGCAGGATTTCATGTGAATCCCTAGATACTGGCCCAAACATGAACCCACTGAACCTACAAGCTCAAGTTCTTATTCTTAGTCAATTTCCCACCTGCTCAGGAGACAGCTGGAGCCATTTATAATAACCACGACTGATGCTTTTTTCGGTCGTTTGGTCGCTTTGCAGTGTCTAATTTAGCTGATCAGTCACCTTGCTTGCCAGTTCTGTGCACGGGCTAACTCATATCTGTAGAGTGTACACAGAATTTAGATGTGGAATCAAAAAGAGCTTCAGTTTTTCCCATTTTCAAATGTGAAAATATAAACAAACTTCACTTACTAACACTAACACTAACACTAGCTTTTAACTTTTGCTCTGCTTGGCAGGTCATTATGCGTTCTCTCCATAGACTACATCAGAGTCTTTCTAAACATAATGCTTGGGTTCTTGTATATAGCTGTTGTTGTCTTGTGTTGACTCTCTACAAAGTGATCATTTTAATAATAGCATCAACATACCATCCCAGTTTAAATCCTGTAGTGCACACTGCAGATGAAGGGCAAAAAGGATTTTCTACGTAGGGAGCGCCTTGGTACCGAGGTGGCCCCCAAGTACTAATAAAAAAGCTTAGCATTCTTTCGTTTTGAGGATGTCTGGAGGAGCCAGTATTTGCTTATGTCTGTTATCCTCGATAGTGGCCAAATCTTTTAGTTTATTTGAGAAATCCTTCAGATGTGATGTTTTTCCTGTTTGTAGCTTCGCCTTGTAATATCTATCAGCATTTGCATTGCCAAATTTCCCATCCTGCTTTTGACTACCTGCCACTCATCTGGATTTCATGGATCATCTGGATTTCAGTATCACTTGACCGCAAACTCCTTGGTTTTTCTATTGGTTTCGGCTGCAAGTGATACCAAGGGCAGAGGACCCCTTAGTGGGCTAAAGACTTACAGCAGCTCTGGCTGCATTAGAGTCTAGATTCTAAAATCGCTAACCTTGTTTTATCGGTTGTGTTTAAATGTAGTGTATAATTGTGTTGTAAATTAAACTGCTTCCCCATTCCCTGGATGCAAGACATCCACTTCGAAGTTTAGGCTATATTGTAAAAGCGTTCTAATTTAGACTATGGAGAGAACAGTAGGAATGACTCATCATATAAGGAGGGCAACAAGCAAACAGCTGAAGTTAATAAATCTGGTTAGCCAGTTAGCCTGGTCTACCCGGCTAACTAAAACCGCATCTCATTTTGCTCACTCTTCTTGAGTGAAAGAGTAAAACACCTGTTTTTGGCCCCCAGTCTGTAAAGTTTTCTTTGCAATTTGGTTCAACAAGCGATATAGGAGTGGAACTGCTCGCTTGGTCATTAGCCCATCCTGTAGATGTTCTGTTTGCATCATCTTTGTATCTTCTGATTTGTTAGGCACTTTGAATGATCACAGAGCAAAAGCGTGCACATGATACACAGTTCTAAACTTGTCAAAACAATAAGGCTAAAGCATATAGATTTGTGCTACAGAATTAATAATATTAATTATACTACATTAATAATATAATAATGATATAGTTTTGGCCCTCAGTGCCACACACTCTCTTATCTTATTGCCAAACATTTTGTGTTATAACGTGTTATTATCTTGCCCAACTTTTGTTATTTTGACCAGCCGTTTTATGTTAGTTCAGCCTGTTTTGCTTTCATAGAAGTTGGCAGGTGGTAATCAACAGCTAGATTTTTTAAATGTTAAGAATGTTTTTTTTATTCTTAAGCAATCTGCTAATCATTAGTGGGCAGAATTTTTGCTGCTATCAGTAAATCCATGGCAACTCAAAATAAGCATACATAGTACCAGTCAAAAGTTTAGACACGTAGACACAAAATATTTCCTTATTTATAGCTGAATGCTTTACTTTAGAATAAAAGTAAAGCATGGAATAAATCAGGCCACCTTAAAAAAAACTCCAAAATGAAACTTTACTGGAGGATAGAATAGCTTTCTTGACTTGCAATAGAGGTTGATAGAACAAGATCTTCAGGATTCTCTTGGTCTGTCCATCATGAATATTCACCAAATCGAAAGGGGAACTAGAACTTTTACACAGTCCAAAAAGAGAGAAAAGTTTATTTGCAACAAAATACGTATTATGTAAATATGTGTGTATGTGCTCTATATTGTTGGGCTGTTGTCTCTGTTTCTATAGTTGCCGTATGTGCAGCGTCAACACAGCCACAGTAGAACATTTTCATTGCTGGGCTATTGTATCCGCTGGAGGAGTTCAGATGGGCCTGTGCAGGGTTTGCTCTGGGCCAGTAAGAGATGGTCAGCTCATGCGGGAATGGAGCAATTGGATGAGGAGGATATGATAATATGAGTCATGCTTGGAGGCCAGTGCTGGTCTGAGGAGGCAGAGACGTCACCAGTTACCTTTTCTGGAGCTGTGCGGCTACGGTCCCCATGGCAACACTCGGCTCGGCTGAGAAACTAGTGGCTTAATGGGAGAAGGCAGCAGAAGGCTTTCTTGAGCACACACACACACACACACAGGCTGGAGGGCTGGAGCTGCGGAGCGACTGGCCCACAGCGGACTTCCCCCAGACATTATTTAATGTGATTTCAGATTGGAAGAGAAGGTCATTATGAGGGGTGGATCATTAGAAAACGCTCCCGTCACCATGTAGCTTGTTACGGTTCTTGTTACCGGTACCAGCGGCACACAGCTTGTTGTACACTGGGAATATATCTCTGCAGTTCTCCTTTCATCACATTAGCCGAGAGCTAGACAACAGCCTTCGGAATGATTTCAACCAGCGATAGTGCTCCTTACAATTAATATTAAAACCCTGAGATACACGCTAAGCTTGGGTAGCTCTAAAGTGCTGATTGATACAGCCCAAACGCAGCCCCGGTGCATATTAGAGTGCTAATAAATCGAAGTAAAATGAGTAGGAGAGGGGAGATTAATACTCCTTTCATCTCCGTGGCCCCACATTCCTCTCAGGATCAGGAGAAAAGCAAAATTAAATTGCTCTCAAGTCAGTCCTTTTACAATAGTGACTCTGGGCATCACAAGACCGCTACGCAGGCGGTCTGAGCAGCAAACAGAAAAGAAGGCATTAGGACCACTTGATCTTAATGACATGGTTCTCGTTCCTTTTCGGTTCTTCTTGTTGTTTGCGCGGCACTCCACTGAAAGCCCACTCGCCGTTAATCATGCTCTGTTTCTGATCCGTATGTGCTTTGCCGGAGAAGTAAATGGTTCCACACGAGTGGTAACTGATTTTCACTTGGCGAAAAAACAAGGCTGGCAGAGACCGTACATAAAATTAAAGTCTAATTAAGTGGAAACGTTTCAGGGTCAGAGCTACACCGAGCGAATGCAGAGAGAATGCCGATAATATTGGTTGGCTAATAATATTGGCTGATATGAGCTCTCATGGTAATTTCCTCAAATAAACACTGTTACTGAGTAGCTTTTAGTGGTGTCTTAGAGTTGTTTAGTGAGCAGACGCCCCCGTTCTCTGGGGCAGTTCCTGTTTTTCCAGAGACTGGAGCGGTCTCTAGAAATATCCATGTGAATTGGAACCACACCATCCTAAGGATGGCTTGGCAGTAGAGCAGACAGGCAGACGTTCAGGCCATGCAGCTATCTACTAACCACTTCTCCCACTTGCTCGTCTAGTTTTACAGATAACTGCTGTGTAACTTTTCACCAGAAACTAGCCAGTGTTGAGTGAGCCCACAACATCATCACAAACGTCTTTCTTCGGGTACTTCAGGGATTGAATTGTACTACCAGGTGATATGTACAGGGGTTGGACAATGAAACTGAAACACCTGTCATTTTAGTGTGGGAGGTCTCATGGCTAAATTGGACCAGCCTGGTGGCCAATCTTCATTAATTGCACATTGCACCAGTAAGAGCAGAGTGTGAAGGTTCAGTTAGCAGGTAAGAGCACAGTTCTGCTCAAAATACTGCAATGCACACAACATTATGGGTGACATACCAGAGTTCAAAAGAGGACAGATTGTTGGTGCACGTCTTGCTGGCGCATCTGTGACCAAGACAGCAAGTCTTTGTGATGTATCAAGAGCCACGGTATCCAGGGTAATGTCAGCATACCACCAAGAAGGACGAACCTCCACCAGCATCACGTAGTGACCTGGCCACTATCCTGCAAGAAGAATGGCTTAAACTCCCTCTGACCACTGTGCAGGACGCAGTATATGTCATTCCCAAGACGAACTGATGCTGTATTGGCTGCAAAAGGAGGCCCTACATACATACTGATAAATGATTGGGGTCTAAAACCAGGTGTTTTAGTTTGTCCAACCCCTATATATGTCTGATTTGACTTGAGTGTAGCTACCAAGCCATTTACAAGTAATAAGTTTTCCTACTGTAACCACTTCTTCAGCATCCAAGTGTGACGTGTGATATGTCGATAACAGCCATCTCTGTCTCTCCAAAGGTGGAGCTGGCCTAGAGGTGTATTTATGGTCTGGCTATTAAGCTATAACCACGGGTCTCTTTTGTCTGCAGCCACAGGTTTCTTTTCAGTTCCATATGAATATGAATTATGGCCTCATACGACAAGGACAGTAATAAATAGAGTGCCAAACTGGAAATGTCCCTATGTCCTTACTGTTTGTATATATCTAGTCTTACTGCAAACATCAATTATGACCTCATACAACCACTGGACAGTGGATATTGTGAGGAGAATGATGTGTAGAGCACCAAACTGGAAATGTCCCTAGTTTTCATTTTATAAATTTGGTCACCTTTTTTACAAAAAAAAAAAAAAAGAAACCTGTTAACTCATCGAAATCATTATTAACATCTGACTTTTCAGTCAGTAAAGCCAAAAAGGTTTGATTTTATACATTTTCTCCTCGATCTAGTTGTAGCCCGTTCCTTTAGCTTGCCGGGTCTTCACATGATGGTTAGCACATACTTTATGAAGTCACTGAACGGCTTTTGGAAGTGCTTTTGGAAGACACTGCTGACTTAACCCAACATTACTGGACAGCTCAGAGTGTGTGAAAGAGAACACTGATGATTCCGTTACATCAGCTAACAGACACCTGCATTGACTACAGGTGATGGGGGGAAGATGGAGGGCCAATTATACTGTTTCGGCCCTCCAGACATGGATAGCTGTGACATCATCAGGGATCAATATGACAATGTGACAATCCCCTGATAATAAAGCCAACACTTAGATAGTTACTACATTAGGTAGACTGCAGAGCACTGCTTGATGAACTCTGTCACACAATCAGAATGTTTATCTCGGTAATATTGATATCAGTCTTTCTGTCACTTCGGTTACTCAGGAGTAGAAAGCGTAATAATGGCTAACTACTTTTCTCATCTACTGTAGGATCTCTCCGGATGGTGTGGACATTGTTCTGGATTGTCTGTGTGGAGAGAACACAGGGAAAGGCTTGGGTTTATTAAAGCCTCTGGGCACCTACATCCTCTACGGTTGGTCGTTTTCCTTTCTTTGTATTGGTTCCTCTTTTTTAAATGTGATTTTGAGCATGATGGTGCTAGTAAATGGTATTGAAGAATTATGTTTAGGATTAATAGGTGATAAAAAGAACATTTCCAGGCATGTAAGTGGATCCATTAGGCATGTCTGATTATGACAGAAACATGTGGTGTCAAAGTTGGCGAATAAAAAGGGAAATCTTAATGCAAATGAGTCCTCTCCTGAGTTGATAGCAGACGTTACCGAGAGTGAATTTATCACCTCTTGGCCCTCATTTGAAATCAGTCACATGCAGCACTTAAGGACAGAATTGAGGTTAATACATGTTAAAGGCTGGCAGAGCAGTTGATGCTTTAATAGCTTGTAATGCCTTAGTTTTAAGTTCTAGGCAGCATTTATAATTGGCTAGGAGTCTCCTGGGGCTGAGATAAGGTATAATTTGGGTTCAGCCACATATGGCTGCGAAATGAATCAATTAATCTCAGTAACACGTGCACAGGCCCATTAATATAAGGCCGGGTATTGATTCACACGATTTCGGGGCTTCAGACAGCACATAGTAGGTCAGCTCTGAACATGCCTAATGTGTCTGACTATTGCATTAAAGCCATTGTATAAAAAACTCAGACCTTGTTATCGAACTTACATGCTTACAGGTTCTTCAAACATGGTGACGGGAGAGACGAAAAGTTTCTTCAGCTTTGCCAAATCTGTAAGCAATGCGATCTGTTATTGATTAAGTGTCACGGGTAATTATCTTAGGACCCTACCTCAGTTTTCAGTGGGCTTTCTTTAATGAAACCACTTCACTCGCTCTCTGCTGTTCAGGTGCTTTGTAGTCAGTTTGTCTCTTCATCTCCAGTGGTGGCAGGTGGAGAAGGTTAATCCTATCAAACTCTATGAAGAAAACAAAGTCATGGCTGGATTCTCGCTGCTCAACCTCCTCTTCAAACAGGGGGGCTGCAGCCAAGTGAAGACTGCCGTACAGAAGCTACTTTCGCTCTACAATGAAAAGAAGATCAAGCCTTTAGTGGATTCTCTGTGGGCTCTGGAGGAGGTAAGAGATCTGGTTGACCACCAGCGTTTCATGTGATGATGTGTTTGGACAGTTTTGTTAAACCTGTGCTCTGACAGATCCATCTAGAGGGTATGCATGTGGCGTCATTGTGGAGATAGTCGTACTGAGGGGCAGAAAGACTAACCGGGTGGCAGCGTTAGCGTTCGGTGTGAATGCATCAGTGTGAAAACTTCTAAAATGGGAAAGAGCTGTAACGCAATTGACTGTACACATAGATTTTGCAAGAATTTGGGTTCATCTTTTTACAGACTCACGAAAGCTTGAGTAAAGAAGAGCTGATGGATCAGAAGGCAGCTTCTTATTGACCTTCGTCGTACTCGTTTTTTTCTGTTCCACCTTAAGTGGTGCAGCAGTTGAGCATTCTGGTATCTCTGATCGGTGACATCTGCCCCATTTAAGGGGGTACATAAAAACGTAGAAGCAGCAATCTGTCATATAAGAAGCTTTTTGTCAGCATCTATTAAAAACGTCCATGGTGATGAACTTTGTGTCCTACAAACAAAGAGAGGGATGGTTAGACAGTGTTAGCTCACCAGAACAAACCCAGATTGCCTTATAAGGAGGAATTCAACAGAGCAAGTTTAGATAGTTAGCCAGATAACTTTGTTGTACGAAGTTGTACTAAGAACAGAGACACATTAAAGATCATGATGACCACAAGCGTTTCTATTTTGCTGTCCAGTTGCCTTTAATTTAAACGTTGCTTGTTTTGTCCCGGTTTCTGAGGTCATGTAATAAATGAAGCCTGTTTGTAGATTATTTTGTCTCTTAGGAACAAGACACATCAGTGTACACCATCTACAGCATTAGAGTTTACAAGTTATAACAACACACAGATGTCTTCCATTCCCTAATGCTACATGTACACAATAGCCCATGCTGTATTTGTTCCAGTAAGCACGTTTACAATTAGCACATTTACAGCATTTAGCTGATGCCCTTACCCAGAGCGACTTACAAGAGTAATCATATTACAGGTAGGCCAGTGTAGTGTTGGGAGTCTTGCCCAAGGACTTTTGTTGGTTTAGCACAGCATAGCTACCCAAACAGGGAATGGAACCCCAGTCTCCCACATGGGGTGGGAGCCCACTGGCAGGTAGTGGTGTTAGCCTTTGTGCCACACCAACCACACAAGAGATGAATCAAGCAGCACCAATGGCTCTGGCAAGTCAAAGTGAGTGGTTCTTGGCTATGTAGAGTGACTGAACTTCAAATTTTTCTTGAATAGCAAGACAACAGGCTTATTAGGCCAGGAGACAGGCAGCTAGAAATAGCTCTGTGCTCCATTGAGATATGTAATTCTTCTGTGTGTGTCCAAAGAGGATCCATAAACTCATGAATTCCCAATTTTACCACAAGGAAGTTGCACATGAATGGATATCAAAGTGGCAAATTGACCCTGACCAAGCAAACACAACCAAATTGGTAGTTATGATTTTGCAGCATGGCAGTTTTCCAACTTTATGAGCTGTTGACTCAGTCAGTTAGAGCTAAGAGACCTGGGCCCCCGAAGCCCACCTGTTGTCAGCTGAAAGATAAAGTGGCATTGTGGCGCTTCCAGGCTTATATGTTCCTTGGTGCAATCAGGAGCTGTCACCAGAAGCGCTTCTCATCCGGTGACAGGTGGGCTGTCCGGCCCTGTTCCCTCTACCTCTTTGATAAATGCTGTTTTATGTTATTTCCCTCCTACGCACCTTCTAGCCAGCCAACCCTCCATCACTCTCTATTAAGGCTAACAGACCCACTCAGGCTGTGAAACAGTAGTCCACGACCAATTATGCCTTTAAGAACTGGCTATGTGTCATTTGTTGTTTCTTGCATTCTGGCATTTGTCAGCTGTATATGGGCAATATAGCTTTGATGACTGCACATACTGACTGTTGTGAGATTTCATTTTGTCAGCAAGGCTGCATAATGTTCAATTCTTTAACTGTTGTCTGGGAAGACTGCAATTTGCAAATTAAATTTGTGCCCCAGGGGTTCTTAGGCATTTTGTAGCCATTATTAAAAAACACTCAAAAAAGTCATTGTATAAAAATGATTCATCTGTTTATTGCCTTTATTTAATTTAACAATATATAATATTATTGGTCTTTATGGTTGTATTTTGTTTATTTATATACTAATTACAATGGCTTTTTTCTCAGTGGTGGGCAGGAACTTGCCATCTGTACTTAAGTTGTTTTGTGGTGTATGTTCAACGAAGTATTTCCATTCTGGGGACGTTTCACTTTCACTAAATTTCAAACTCAAATATCTTACTTCTTACTCCACTACATTATGGACACACCTGTCCCTTTTAGCCTCTTTGTATAAAAACATAACAGAAACACAAAAGAAGTGTGAAGCGAGTCCACCGATCAGGGGACAGTTTATGTTGAGTTTGTTTTGACTTGTTGGACAGAGCTTGCTTCTAGCTAATGGAACCTGTTCTCCTTCAAGGTCCTGTGCTTATCATCATTTGAATAGACATCAGTGTCAGACTAATGAATGACCTATTAAAGACTGGTGGACCAAGAGACACTAGAATCTCTTCACCTAGAGTGAGTGGATTAAAAATCTTGTTCCAGAAATGATAATAGGACATTAGAGCTATAATAAATCATGCTCCTGTTACTCTCCATACCTAACCCATAAGGGCCCAGACCCATTTCCCCTTAAGGGAAAATAATGAAGGGTCAGTTATAAGATCATAAAAGATCAGTCTTATTGTGACAAAGAGGTCACATGGCGTCTTCTGTAAGTATTATAGAGTCATAATACTGGTAGCATATGTCACAACAACAACAATTTCATAACTGGTATTCCATCATGGTGTTCTAGAAATGGCATCAGAATGGGTATATGTAATATAGAATATGGGTATATGTAATATAGAATATGGGTATATGTAATATAGAATATGGGTATATGTAATATAGAATATGGGTATGTGTAATATAGAATATGGGTATATGTAATATAGAATATGGGTATGTGTAATATAGAATATGGGTATATGTTATATAGAATATGGGTATGTGTATTAAAGATATGGGTATATGTAATATAGAATATGGGTATATGTAATATAGAATATGGGTGTATGTAATATAGGATATGGGTGTATGTAATATAGGATATGGGTGTATGTAATATAGATATGTGTATATGTAATATAGAATATGGGTATATGTGATGTAGAATATGGGTATATGTAATATAGAATATGCGTATATATAATATAGAATATGGGTATATGTGATATAGAATATGGGTGTATGTGATGTAGAATATGGGTATATGTAATATAGAATATGGGTGTATGTGATGTAGAATATGGGTATATGTAATATAGAATATGCGTATATATAATATAGAATATGGGTATATGTGATATAGAATATGGGTATATGTGATATAGAATATGGGTATATGTTAATTTAGATATGGGTGTATGTAATATAGAATATGGGCGTATGTAATATAGAACATTGGTATGTGTTATATAGAATATGGGTATATGTGATATAGAATATGGGTGTATGTAATATAGAATATGGGTGTATGTAATATAGAATATGGGTATATGTGATATAGAATATGGGTATATGTGATATAGAATATGGGTGTATGTAATATAGAATATGGGTATATGTAATATAGAATATGGGTATATGTGATATAGAATATGGGTATGTGTGATTTAGAATATGGGTATATGTAATATAGAATATGGGTATATGATGTAGAATATGGGTATATGTGATGTAGAATATGGGTATGTGTTATATAGAATATGGGTATGTGTAATATAGAATATGGGTATATGTAATATAGAATATGGGTATATGTGATATAGAATATGGGTATGTGTGATTTAGAATATGGGTATATGTAATATAGAATATGGGTATATATGATGTAGAATATGGGTATATGTGATGTAGAATATGGGTATGTGTTATATAGAATATGGGTATGTGTAATATAGAATATGGGTATATGTGATATAGAATATGGGTATGTGTGATTTAGAATATGGGTATATGTAATATAGAATATGGGTATATGTGATGTAGAATATGGGTATGTGTTATATAGAATATGGGTATGTGTAATATAGAATATGGGTATGTGTAATATAGAATATGGGTATGTGTAATATAGAATATGGGTATATGTGATGTAGAATATGGGTATATGAACATTAGAGCTCTTAAAGTGGTTGAAACCTTATAGGTAGAAAAACAAGACTGTAAAGTGAGCTGGTTTTGTGTCTAACTGCACTAACCAAGCACATCGCCATTTTATAAATGAGGTCATATGTTCACCAACTGTCATGTGACTGCATCCAGGATGTTCGGTATAGGTCACTCAGGGATATCACAAGTATGGTTTTGCACTCCCATAAAAGGAAACATGATCCAGATGAAGTTCGACTTATATTCAGCTTATTCAGCTAACAAACTAAAAGAGTTAATAGGGAGGCTATTAAGCTTTTCCAGGTCCTCCACTGACCCCTCCACTGTTTCCTCCATTTCTCCATCCACTGTTTCCTCCACTGTTCCCTTCATCGCTTCCTTCACTGTTCCCTCCACTGCTCCCTCCATTGCCCCCTCTACTGCTCCATCCACTGTTCTTTCCAATGTTCTATCCACTGTTCTCTCCATTGCTACCACCACACCTTCATAGAGTTTCCTCCATTGTTCCCTCCACTGCTCCCTCTATTTCGCCTTCCACTTCCCCCTCGCCTCCTCTATCTACTGTTCTTCCGTTGCCATCCCACTGTTCCCTACATTGCCCCCTCCACCTCGTCATCCATTGCCCCCTCGACTCCCCTAACCATGGTTCTCTCTATTGCTCTATCCTCTGTATCCTCCATTGCTTACTCCACTGCTCCCTCCATTTCTCCTTCCTTTTGTCCCTCCACTCCTCTATCCACTGTTCCCTCGATTGCCGCCCCTCCACTGTTCCTTCCACTGCTCCATCCACTGTTCCCTCCATTGCTGCCAACATCCCTTTATACAGGGTTTCCTCCATTTGTTCTTGACTTCTCCCTCGCCTCCTTTATCCACTGTTCCCTCCGTTGCCATCCCTTCACTGCTGCATCCACTGTTCCTTCCACTGGTCCCTCCACTGCTCCATCCACTGTTCCCTCCATTGCTTCTTCCACTGCGCCATCCATTGCTCACTCCACTCCTCTGTCTCACATACCTCATTTGTTAGCATAAGCTAGTGAAGGACCTAAATTTCCATTGGTGGTTTTGCAGGCTGGTATTGATCCCTCCTAAGGAAAGGTTTTGTCGTACTGCTCCAGGGTGAAAAAGAGGCGCCAGAATGCAACTGCTTTAACATACGGTAGAACTGGAAAATCTGATTGAGAAGCTGCACAGGTAGCCTGGGAACGCCAGCAGCATCCTTGTTTAGTTTGCCAACCTATTCCCAGTCTGTTTTTGCTGCAGTGGTGCTGGATGGAGCCTTTTTCTGTTTGACCTGTCCAGTTAACTTGTGTTAGGCAGTGATTCACTTTGTGTTTTCGTCTTGCGCTCACACATGCCCTCACAGCTCTTCGCTGTTTCCTCACAGCCGGCTGGACACGCGGCAGATATCCCACTGCTTTATTGAATCAACTGTGAATATGCGTGTGAGAGCGTTGAGGATGTGAGTGCTGGGCTGTCAGCTGTCTACTGAAAGCACCTCAGTTGAATTCAGTTTCTTTGTTTATGCAGCATTTCAACAGACAGCTGCTGCCAACACAGGCCTCACTTTTCTTTTTTTGGGTTTCTTTCCCGTGTGTTCTGCTGAAGATGCTGTCAGGGGCTCTGTCTGAGCACCAAGAGATGACTGAAGTAGTGAGTTTTTACCTGTGTATGTGTAGTGAGTGCTAGGGAATGTTCCCTACCAGTGATCATAGTGTTCCTGTTCATCTTTGGCAAGGGTTGTGCAGTCTTGGTGTAAGGAATGTTAGGCGGTAGTCTTTCTGTATCATCTTCTCGCAACAGTTTTAGGTTCTACACTGAAATTCCAGATGTTATTTGTACTGGAATGATTAAGCAATCGTAATGGTAGACAGAATACTCTTAACACAAGCAGTGCTAGAAATAGGCTGGTTTAATTCGGAGAACAAGCCAAGTAGGCAAACCAGAGCACACACGCCAAAAGGGGATAAGATAGAGGCAAAAACCAAAAGACAAGCCAGGGTCAAAAACCAATACAGACAGAAAACACAAGAGAGCTGCTCATTAGCACAAGGTTGGCAATACCGCAAGGGATGAACTGATACAGACTACTATATATGCAGGGAGAGTAATGACACAGGTGAGATGAATTAGAATTCAGATGATGAGGAACAGAAAGGTGATTTGTGATTGGGTGATGTGTGCTTACACTTAAACAAGTTTAAAAAGTTTAACTCCAGTACGCTTAGTTTTTAAAGCTTAATCCAATTAAGGGAGCGAATTACTTCAAATGCTTTGAGAACACTTGTTAGGGTTTATATTGTAATTGTTATATACAGGCATTGGACAATGAAACTGAAACACCTGTCATTTTAGAGTGGGAGGTCTCATGGCTAAATTGGACCAGCCTGGTGGCCAATCTTCATTAATTGCACATTGCACCAGTAAGAGCAGAGTGTGAAGGTTCAGTTAGCAGGTAAGAGCACAGTTCTGCTCCAAATACTGCAATGCACACAACATTATGGGTGACATACCAGAGTTCAAAAGAGGACAAACTGTTGGTGCACGTCTTGCTGGCGCATCTGTGACCAAGACAGCAAGTCTTTGTGATGTATCAAGAGCCACGGTATCCAGGGTAATGTCAGCATACCACCAAGAAGGATGAACCTCCACCAGCATCACGTAGTGACCTGGCCACTGTCCTGCAAGAAGAATGGCTTAAAATCCCTCTGAGCACTGTGCAGGACGCAGTATATGTCATTCCCAAGACCAACTGACGCTGTATTGGCCGCAAAAGAAGGCCCTACACCATACTAATAAATGATTGTGGTCTAAAACCAGGTGTTTCAGTTTCATTGTCCAACCCCTGTATATCGTCACTGTCCAATGAAAAACGTGCTCCATTTTTGTTCATTTTTACTTTTATGCCTCATTTGATCACATCAGCTGCTATTTACAGTGTGTGGGAATTTCATGAAGAATGAACTAACAGAAATGACCCAAAACTGCTTGGAAAGACGTCTGGTTCCATTGACTTCCATTCAAATGACACAAGGTTTCGAGTTGTCATTTTGGAGATACCTGTTTTTCTTTGGACAGTGACGATATATACGTATAGGTTTGAGAGCTAGTAGCATCTTTTCCAGGTGTCACAAGTGCAGCGCCATTGGCAGCCAAGCACTCACAAGAGGCAGACTTTGCCACTTAGGTATGCCACTAGTACACAGTACTCTCCAATGATGTCTCTCACCTGTAAAACACAAAAACTCAATCAAATTGGCAGAATTGGTTCGTGTTGCTGGCCTCAATCAAGCCGTCATTGTTTTACCGGTAAGATATCAGCTTTTGTTCATGCATAAATTGCTGTCACACTTTGGCCCTGACATTTTGACACTCCTTTTTAATTACCGAAATGCCACCGAACAGCCCAAACTGACAGGCACTTAAGGAAGGGATGCTCAGACAGAGCCATTTATGGAAGTAGAAGTATACAGACTTCCATTTCTTACTTTCGTTGCATACATTGCATAGTAGTTTTACAGTACTCATTAGGTTGTGTGGTATTACTGTCACTTGCTGTCCTGTGTTGTTTTTAATTATAACTGTGTTTTAGTATTGTTACTGTGTGCTTTAGTAAGACAAGTACAAAATAGACACGTTCAAAAATTGTTCATATAGAGGAACATAATTCAGAATTAACAACTGTGACAGGGATTAGCATTCTACACAGCAGTACTGTATATCGATGTTGTATTTAAGGAAAACCACTATCAACTACTATCAGTTACTGAGAAATTGATAGTGTTTACTGGGTAATGGGCTTAAGTATGTAAGGCTTTATATAAGAGTTTAGGAGTGAACTGATTTGGGATATGGTAGTATTGAGAAATGCCTTGTATGTGATGAGAACGTCACATTATAATCTGGTTCACTTTGACAGCTGCATGAAATCTGTCACATCTCTGTTATGGGCTTTATTGACTCTGAGGCTTTTACAGTGTTGACAGTGTGTGTCAGTAAATGCCTGAGACAGCCTGTAACGCTCGCTGGATATCGTTAGCTCCGAGGGGGGTTAGAGAGATGGTGTTTGCACTCCGATAAGATGACTTGCTTTTGAATGATGTGTTACTGTATGACCATGCTAAGCAAAATGGCGCCATCAGATTCAGAGTTTTACAGTAACGTAGTAACATAGCAGTAGATTTTATTGACCAAATGTTGCAATTTTGGAAAAATATTTGGAGCCAACCTAAACTGTAATATTCATAAAATGTTATTGATATATTGATGTTTGTGAGTTTCAGGCATCAGCAATTTAGACTTGAGAACAACTTGCCATTCCTGTCTTCCGTATTTGACTTTTCTGTGAAGTGAAACACCCATGCATACTAGTGAACACACACACTAAGGGCCACTGAGTGCACTTGGAGCCTGGAGTGGTGGGCAGCCTTACCCACGCTTCCTGGGGTTTAGTTGGTTTGGGGTAGGGTGCCTTGCTTAAGGGCGCTTCAGTCATGCCCTGTCAGTTCAGGGAATCAAACAAGCAACCCTCTGGTCAAAGGACTGGTTACCTAAAATCCAGCCACGACCGCTACCCCTTTTTTTTCTTTTTTCGCATTTCTTGAAAGCACAGTCTGCACTTCCATCTGACGTATCAGTTAACATTGTTTAAAAGAGACAGCTACAGTTTCATTGCTAGTTCTACATGTCCACGTGCCTGAAAAGCAGGTGAATGTAAAAGAGTGATTTAATGTCGGATATGAAAAGCACTGTGTGTCTGTACTAGGGACTAATTCAGCAGACTTGTGTTCAGTTAATGTTAACAGGCAAACTGTAGGCATACTGTAGGCTAAAGGGACCATGTTGGCCATCAGACACCAATGATGTATGGAGACAAGGTTTTAAACTGTACTGAAGGAGCCAATCTCCAAACTGTAACCTCTAAAGTAAAGACAGCTGTCACTTGTCTGTTATAAGCTTCAGGTGCCTGCATTTAACCACTTACCCAGAGCGGTGGGCAGCCATATTCACAACACCCAGGGATTCGTTAGTTGGGGGTTAGGTGCTTTGCTCAAAAGTACTTCCGTCACATCCTGTCAGTTCGGGAAATCAAACTAGTGACTCCCCGGTCAAAAGACTGGTTCCCTAACGTCCAGTCCACAACTTCCCCTTCTTCTTCTTCATTTTTTCACATTATTTGGAAGCACCGTCTGTTCTTTACATTGTAAAATTGTATGACGAATGAGCATAACTTAGTTAACATCACTTAAAAGAGACAACTGCAGTCTTGTTCACAGATATTGTCGCAGTTCTTGTGTCTGCATTTGTGTGATTTCTATGTGTTTGCATAGTTTGAGTTCACCAGATACCCTGTATACTCAATGTGTAAATATTTTATGATGAGTGGACCAACAGAAACCAACATAAAATCTCTTTGTGCTGACTTCCATAAGAAGCTTTTTGCCCTTTCTTCATTCCCTTTTACAGAAAGCATGTCAATTTCTACAAGATGTTAGAATTCGTTGTTTGATGCTGCATCACAGGAAGCAAAAGTCCCAGCATTTAATCTGGGGAGTTGCTATAAAGTATTAATGTTAACCACCTCCATTATCAGGCTTGTGGAAATGGCTGTTTTCCTATTAATGGAATAAAACCAAAGCGAATAGCGCGGTTTCTGTGTTCAATGGTTCTGCATTTCTGTGTAATGACAAGCTTAGCTGGCACATGATTTAGCAACTGTATCTGGCGCTCTAGCTTAATAAGGCAGACCTCTCTATTCTGTGCTCAGCTGCAGACATTGTTAAGCTTTCCAACATGGCACAATGAACCCTCCCATTTCTACGTCCTCTCTACTGAGATGGCCGATGAGGACAGTGGTCATTAGCATTAACAAACCAGCCCCCAGAATTTGACCTTTTCTTCACAAAGCAGTAAATGACAGGGTAACAAACATTAGACAGAGATGGATTTAATGGAGGGCAGCACAGTGGCTTGGGTTTAGCTCTGTTGCTATACAAGGCCTGGGTGTGTTTTCTGTGTGGGTTTTCTGTGGGTGCTCTGGTTTCCTTCTGCAGTCCAAAGACATGCAGCATGTCTCTCTTCCTGCCCTGCAGTGGAATGGCGGCCTGTTAAGGGTGTCTCCTGCTTTCCCTCTGTTGAATGCTGGGTTAGGCTCTAGGACCCCCACAAGCTAAAAGGTCTGAGCTGTATAGAATATATCTGAGAGAGTGAGTGATTTAATTTGGCCTTCCGCCATCTGTACTTTTAACTGCCAGCTAAGCTGCAATCCAGTGCAGTCGGTGCTGCAATGCTGTTCTCTGATATGGATCAAATGGCGAGCCTTTCATTTCTATAACAAATCCTTCAGTCTGGGCATTCATATGGAGTTTTACTCTTCTGGAAAAACTTTCCAAAGATGTTTGGTGTGTGCCGTCTGTGGGAATTTGCACCCATTCAGTCAAAACAGCATTTGTGAGCTCAAGCGCGGACATTGGACGAGAAGGCCTGGCTCATGATCAATGTTACAATTCATCCCAAAGAGGTTGAGGTCAGGGCTCTGTGCAGGCCACTGGAGTTCCTCCACCCCAAACTCATCAAACCATGTCTTTGTTATGGACCTTACTTCCCAGGGCTTTTTCAAAACTACTGCTACAAAGCTGGAAGTGTAAAATCTAAAACGGCTTAGTCTGCTAAAACATTAACATTCCCCTGTAGTGGGTGTAAAGGCCCGGGCCCAAACCCTTACCAACAGCCCCAGATCTTTTGGCCTATTCTCCACCTCACAGTACTGTTGGAGCAGTGCATTCTGGGGGCTGGCTTTCCGTGGCATCTAACCTACATCCATTTAAACCCAGCAGTGTCCAGTGGTGGAAAGCAATGTAAATGTGTTCTCCTGCTTCACTTCTCTTTATATCACTTCTTTTGTTCGCTTTCAAATGTGGTTTCTTGAAGGGAGTGTGCAGCATCAGTCGCCTGCTGAGAACTTGTTTGTTTACTGGTCCCTTCATTGGCTATCTGTCCTTATATTGTCTAACCAGAAGCAGGACGTTCAACAAGATTGACCAGAGGTTAGAATACGCAGCAGCAGCGCTACATCTTCATCCTTCCATGTTGGTCAGTGCTACAGTGACTCAGTATCGACTGTTGAGGTACAGAATGGTCTTGGAGACAGGACGTGCTGGTGCTAGCTGTTAGCAAGCTAACCTCAGTAGATATATTTGCAGCACGCTACATAGACTTTTTTGACTTACCATCAACTATGTTACTGCTTCATATTGTGTTTGCTCAAAATATCATGGATAACCTTATTCCAGTTTGGTTTAACGTTTTAGTTGCACCCAGCCTACAGGTGCATAGGTCTGACAATGTGAGACATGTGGATGATTCTGGTTTCACACTCGGCTGCGCATGTGCCATAAGCAAAGACAGGCCTTGTTGCTGTACCTGACTGACTATAATGTTGCCCTGTTGTGTGTGCTTTCTGTTCAGACTTATGCTAGTGTTCTTTGCAAATGGAATATGCCTTGAAGAAGAGTTAGAAAGCACTTGACATATTATATGGCATACCAGTTGGGTGGATATTACCATAGCACGCGTTGGTAGCAGTAGATAGAAGAAGACATGCACCGGTGACTTGATGCCTACACAAGCCACTGAAAGGGAGAACCGACATGTTGTCCAACATGCGCACCCATGAACCTCAACCACTGCATGCCGAGAGGTCTGGCATGTTGCGTTAGCAAACATGGCAGCCCGATGCCATACTAAGAGACTACTTCTGTATGTGTAGCTCAATAAGTATTGTCCATATCAATCTGAATGCATCATCATTTGCAATTCAAAAACTGTATCTGGGTCCAACTTTTCTTTTGATGGTGAGGGTATTTGTATAGGCAGTTTTAAACTGGACTCAATTTGAACTTAACTTGGACTCTTATGAACATCTCTGGTTTATAATAATGCCTATTTAGACCTCTCTATTCAGCCAGTTGTGGTTGATTATACCCAATCTAATATTTCGTGGGGCCGCCTTCAGCTTTGATCACAGCAGTCATTAACTGTGGCATTGTTTCCACAAGCTTCTGCAATGTCACAACATTTATTTCTCTCCAGAGTTGCATTCATTTTCCCCAAGATCTCGTACTGATGATGGGAGATTTGGTCCACTGGGCAGCACATCCCAAAGATTCTCAATGGGGTTTAGGTCTGGACTCTGTGGTGGCCAATCCATGTGTGAAAATGATGTCTCATGCTCCCTGAATCACAATTTGAGTCCGATGAATCCTGGCATTGTCAGTTTGAAATATGCCTGAGCCATCAGCAAAAAAAAAAAACCTTGATGGAATAACCAGGTGGTTCAGTATATTCAGGTAGTCTGCTGACCTCATTCTTTGGGCACATAACGTTGCTGAACCTAGACCTGACCAACTGCAGCAACCCGGGATCATAGCACTGCCCCCACAGGCTTGTACGGTAGGCACTAGGGATGCATCACTTCAGCCACCTCTCTTCTTACCCTGATGCGTCCATTACTCTTTATGCTCCCTAGCATAAAGTCCAATCTTTATAAAGTCCAATCTTAGCATATTGAAGCAGTTTTTGCCGGTTGGCCTCACTGACAAGTGGTTTTATTAAGGCTACACAGCTGCTTAGACCCAATCCCTTGAGTTCCTTTCGCATTGTGCGTGTGGGAATGCTTACTTTCACTATTAAACGTAACCCTGAGTTCTCCTGCTGTTTTTCAACTATTTGCTTTCACCAAACCATTCCGACCACATTCCTTCCTCGAAGATGATGTTCCCCATTGTCCTTCCACTTTTTAATAATGTGTTGGAACGGTCTTAACCCGATTTTAGTAGTTTCAGCGATATTGTTGAGCAAATGAGAAGCTACTCAGTGCGCCTTGTTGCCACCTGAAACATAATGACCCATGCAGTAAATATCCAATGGGAGGCTCATACCTATTTGCTTAGTTAAATCCAGGAGGTGAGCTTTTTTTGGCCAGGCAGTGTATCTGCTGGGCACACACGCACAAAAAGACGCAGCTTGTGTGGGCTTAATCTCCTGACTTATAATATTTTCCTTAATGACCACAATCTCGCTGCTTATCCTGTTATAGCAGGGAAGCACAGAAGTCTCACTCGTGAGAATCAGAGAGAAGAAGCGAGAGGCAATGAATAAGTGGCCTGAGGTGGCAGCCAGGCTATAGACAGTAATGTCCTCAGCAGGATAGCCTGCAATCTCATTACCTGTGTGCAGTCCAGCTGCTCTCGCTCGCTCTTCCCCCTTGTGGCATGGGATGAAGATATCTGTCTGGATGCTAAATGGAACGTTAGCATCGCCCTGAACCTTTTCCCAACATTCAGCTGTAGTTTGGTATTTCAGTGACAGTGATGAACACACTGACCAGGCACAGTGTTTCCTCACAGGAGTCTAAAGGAACGTCTCAGCGTTTTCCAGCTTAATCTCAAACTGCCGCATCTGCATCTGTGCAGCTGATTACCACAGACGTTTTAGTGAACGGAAAACCTGGGGACTCACACAGACTTAGAAAAGATGCCATTTTGTGCCCTATTTTAGCCCTAATATGCCCCTTTTGACAAATCTGAAGCATTCTGAATCAATTTTCCAGCTTGTTCTGAAGTGATTGAGGTCATAAATGATCTGGGAGTGTGACAGGAGAAACGAATCAGCCCTTAGCTCTCCGATCATGCTCTGAAGTGATCGGAGACCCTCTGATGTTTTAAACATTTCTGATATTTATGACTCGGAACGTTCGTGAGTCCTGTAGTGTGAGAAGGTCAGAGAAGTACTCAGTAAGCGATTCAGACAGCAGCCAGTCAGAGAGCTAGAAGGGGGTGGGGTGTGAGGGGCTATGAAAGCACACTGCCTGAACAGTGGAGCATGGAAAACCACATAAAATCCAGGTAAATAATATCTGCTGTCATGTCAAGTCACTCTCTTTACTATTTTAAGCCAGCTGTCAGTTTTTCCTGAAATATTTCACCAGTTCTCAGAATTTCTTGACCCCATATGAATCCCCAGGTGCATTTTACCGAACATACAAGGACAAACAGATCCAGTGCAGCACCTTCAGCTTGTTTTCATCATGTACTATCTGAGGAGATCTGGGATTATTGGGATTATAAATTCTCTTGGGCAGAACTCATCATGTGTGCTATATGCTCCCTTTTACCCAAAGTGGCAGCCCCATCCACGGTGCGGCTAGGATTATATGCCTTGCTCAAGGGCACTTTAGTTCTGGAGCTTATCCCAGCAGTCATTGGGTGGAAGGCAGAAAACACCCAGGACAGGCCACCAGTCCATTCCAAATCAGACACACAAACAAACACACCCTCTAATAGAATATTCAATTCAAATGGCTGCATGTCTTCAGGTTGTAGGCAGAGCACCTGGCAGAAACCCACATAGAAAAGACTCTGGACGCCGCACCTGGCAGTCAGGGTCACTTCTAGCAATGAGAAAACATCCTACATATTATCTTGTCATGTTATGTCAAGTCATATTGTAATAAAAGCCACATTCCTCCTAAGCTTTAAAGGGCGAGTTTTAAACAAGCAAGAAACGTTTAGACTTCCATCACAGACTGAATCTAGGCTTGTGATACTCTCTCATATACGTATGTCCTCCTAAACTGCATAGCCCCACCCATTCATGATGATGTTTCTGCCCTGACTGATTTTTCAATAAGGTACCATACATAAAAGGTCAAATGTGGCAATTTCTATATTTCATGTCAGGGGTCATGTTAAATTGCGTTCACACACAGCTATTTATAATCACCATAGAGAAGAATTAGAAAAGTAATTAGATGCTCTGGTCCAGCTGCACATGGATGGGTTAAAGCAGTGGACTAGAGAGCAGTGGGACCGAGTTCTGTGGAGCTACAACTTATGAGATGGTTTGGGTTCCCCTGTTAAGTCTTGGTTCCTCTTGAGGAATTTTCCTCATGCTCTGAGTGACTTTTCTCTTGCCTCTGTCACCCTTGGTTTGCTCATTAGGGGCTTGGACTTGGGTTCTCTGTAAAGCTGCATTGTGACAGCATCTGATGTTAGAGGAGCTGTATTGAATTAGTGATCCAGAACTAATCATCCAACATCAGTATCTGAGTGCAGTCAAACTCACACAGCAGTTTCAACATCTAATGTAAAGCCATACAGAACAGTAGAAGCCTCTTACTACACAAAGACGGACCATATTCATACCCTTAATATCAAAAGAAACTTTGCTTGGAGAGATGTCAACACAGTTTTGGACATATAGTGTAGGAGAAGGGGGGATTGGACTTATTTTATTAATATCATCACAAAGAATTCTCGCTTTTCAGATGGTCCATTGGTCCATTTTGTCCTGAATCATCATCATCATGTAGTGGCCATGTGGTGTTTTCACATGATGTCTATAAAGGAAAAATGTTTTTATGACAATAAGACTATACACTGTGCACAACAACATAAACCAGATGTTCACACAGTTATTGCACAAACTAAAGGTTCCTTAAGGGGTCCTAAAAATCCATAAGGGATCAGAAGGTAGATCTATGAACGCTCAAAGCACCATTTGAGTACATGGTTATTTGCATGGTTAAATGGTTCTTTGATGAAAAAGATGTATATGGTTCTCGGTACAACCTTTATAAAAACACTGATGCAAATTATAAACACTTTTTTGGTACTATATAGATCTAGATTTTTTGCTGACTGTACAGATTATTGTAGTGTGTTTATACATATGGCATAAAGAAATTAAAAAACAGAGAAATGTATGGTTTTAAATATGCCAGGGACAGTTTATGCATAATGCATGCGGTACACTGAGGATCCTGTTTCTCATTAGTCTGTAGTTTATCCTGTCAGACACCTGCTGTGCAGTACCACGTCAGTGACAGCTACGTGGCTGTGTTTGCAGCTGCTGCAGCAGTTGCCATGCTAACCCGAGAGCCGCTCTGACGCTGTGTCTGGTGACCTGGGAGGGAAGTCACTCTTAGTCAGACATCCAGAGATTCAGATCGGCTCCAGCTCTGAGACTGCGAGAGAGAGAGTGGCTGTAGCAAATCTGTTAACAGAGCTGAAATCATAACGCAAGCTGCAGAGATTTAGCTAATTGGTGTGCACCTGTGTAGAATGGATAATAAGCTTGACAGAAGCACGTCACATGCGATGATGGAGTTTTTGAGAAAAAATGGGAAGAGGAAGATGATGTGTAATTTCGAATAGTTTTGGGCGCATGTGGTTTTTGCAATCTGAAGTGCACACATCATTTGAACATCTTTAATTTTGCATTATGCTAATTAATTATTTGTATTAAATGTATAAGTTACATGAAATATGACGTTATATGCTGATAAGCTTTCTCTGTATCTTTCAATAGTACTTTGAATTCCAGTCTTATACACGTAGATTAGCTATCTATCTATCCATCCATCCATCCATTCATCCATCCATATCAGTATATCAGTCCCACTTACTATATAGGCTAATGTTGCATACTTTGTCACCCCACTTCACCCTGTTCTTTAATGGTTAGGACTCCCAGAGACCACCACAGAGCAGGTATTATTTGTTTTTATATAGAGGTTCATTCTCAGCACTGCAGTGGTCAGTGTAGATTGGACACAGCAGTGCTGCTGGAGTATTGAAACACTGTGTCCACTGATTGTCCACTTTATTAAGCACTCATACATTGTTCGTCCACTTTGTAGATGTAAAGTCACAGATGATAGCTCATCTGTTGCTATGTAGTTTGTGTTATTCATCCTTTTGTCCCTTCTCAATAGTCACAGGATGTTGCCCATTATTCTCTGTCCAGCAGTGAGACCGAGCTGAAGTGCATAAAAACTCCAGCAGTGTAAAAAGATAGGCTGCACAGCACACATATAACACACCACTACCACAGATATCTCACTGCAGCCCCCACCCAAATAATACCTGATTCATACCTGCGCTATGGTGAGCCCTTTGTGGCCCCCTTTTACTCCACCAACAGAGTGCAAGGGGCTAACAAAGGTATGCAGAAAAAGAGATTGTAATTATAGAAGTGAAAGGTGCATCTATATGGTAAGTGGAGCTGATAACATGAAAAGTAAATGTATCCTCAGTGAGTATACAGTTATTACATCATATACAATTAGCTTATGATAATCTGCAGGGAAATCACACAGTTCTGTATTATTGCTTGTCTGTTAGCATATGTTGCTTTGTATTGTAAATCACAACACAGTCTGACATATATACATTATAATGGCAAGGTACTACATGATATAAATTCCAAACATTCTCAGTAACTCAGTCTTTGATAGTAATTTAAATGTGAAATTATGAATTCTGTAGAAAGTTTTGATGGCAGGAACCAGGGGGTGTAATGTCATCCAAAAAATTGCTATCCTGTACCAAAACACTGGAAACAATCTAAACACAAGGATTTCTTTGAGGACTATTACCTACTATTACCCTGCAACACCCTGCCTGTACCCCTCTGCCATTAATGTGGGTTTATTTTTATTTATTTATTTATTTTTGAGGCTGAAACGTTATCTCCAGACTGTCAAAAAACAGTGGCTCAGACATCAGGCAGTGTATTCATAAGCATTTAGTAGAACAACTTCCTGTTAGAGGGCTTTTAGTGGCATTCTAATGTATCTGTCCCCACCGCTGTGGAGAATTCTGAACCAGCTTCCCAAATGGAGCATTTCACAACAAGCTGCTCGGTTTGCGTCATGAAAAAGATACATGTAAATCCCCTTTTAAAGGACTGCAGTACACATAGTTCAAAACCTTAACAGTATATCAGTATTAGTTTGCATTTACATTACATTTATGGCATTTAGCTGACGCTCTTATCCAGAGCGACTTACAAGGTTAATCATATTACAGGTAGGCCAATGTGGTGTTAGGAGTCTTGCCCAGGGACTCTTATTGGTGTAGCTCAGCATAGTCACCCAGACTGGGATTCAAACCCCAATCTCCCACATGTGGTGGTGGCTCCCTGATGGGTAGTGGTATTATCCGCTGAGCTACACCAATTTCCCTTGGTATTAATAGACACCACCACCATATTCACATATGTTATGATAGCAACATATCGCATGATATAAAGTAGAGTGAGCTGTTAAACTGTTAAATGCAGTTTGATATAATAGTACATACTCAGATTGCATAAATCACATCCCAAGCCGAAATGCACATGTTATTATTGCAGCGTATTGCATGATATAATTTAGTAATAAAGGAAACCGGGTTTATGAACAGCTGGAGTGACTTCCATGCTGCAGTTTGTACATTTTTACTCATGTGCTGCTTCCAGTGTTATTATAAATAATAAAGCCAGGCATTATTTCTTATGATTATACCCTCTTTTAAATTACACCCTGGCTGATTATCTCAGTCATGCGCTGTGCATTCTGCACATATCGACTGTTCCACTGTGCCCTCTTCCTCATTGCCATCGTGCAATAAACTTTGCACCTTTGCATTAATGGTATCCAGTTTGCCCACAGCTTCGCCTCTCCATTGAATCCTTCCCTCCCTATAAACCTGGAAATACAGACCATGCACATAACCCCATGGCCTGAAGCATTAGCGAATATTATACTGTTTTGCTGCAGGGTGCCATTAGTGGCATTGTTCTTGTACGGCTAGGCATCGTCTGAATTGCCGCTTTTGTATTTCAAGGACACTGTTGCTTACAGCATTATCTGAATAAAGACGTGAACGCTGCAGGAGTAATTTTCCCTTTTTTTCTTCTTCTTTTTTCCCCCAATCAGCAGCCGTCCCCAAGCATCATCACAGCAATCATCAGGGCAGTTGATGCTGTGGATGTCTTTATCTCGGTTTTCCTCGCTGACAGCTTCTCACTCGGCAGCTATATTACATATGACAGCAGCACCATTATCTATGATCCATAAAATTGAATTATGCCAGTATTGCTTTTCCTTCTAATCTCATTCCACAATTCTGATACTGGATCTGAAGCTGTTACAGGTCAGATGGCTAGGAGCTAGCGATACATTGATAATAAATACAGGATGTGACTATGGTGATGTTGCTCAGCTGATGTTTATGTCACTCCGAAGTAGGTAGGTTATATGTGAGTAGAGAAACAGAGACAGAGAAGTGCGGAATCTGGGAAGATTAGGTACCACTGCAGAGATTTTATGAAGTCTGGAGGCACATTTCCTGGATAGACGCCATGTGGAATCCAATATAAAGGATATTAGTTTTGCATTCTTCTTAATATTACTGCACGTTTTCTAATCTGCAGACTTCTGTTGGCATGTGCCATTAAACATGAATCACATCCACGCCACATTTTATCATCTGGAATTGTGTTAAAGGCTTCACAACATGGAAACAGACTTATAGTAATAGTGTTGACACACTGCTCATTTCCCCCTGCATACACCATTTGAAGACTAAGCTGCCTGTTTTGAATTCATTATGGTCACAAAGTATTTTAAAAAAGTCATTATTATTAATTATTCTATGTGAATTATTAAATATTATTCTATGAGTAATTTATTATTTCAGTATATGTATTAAACTACTAAAGTTGTGAATTTAATTCAATATCATGTGGATCAGATGTGTCAGGGACAACGAACCAGGGCCGGCGCGCGCATAGCTAACAGTCGGATGGGCTTTATTAAGCACACAAGTAACTAAGCCCAGCAACAATACATGGACAAACATAGAGGGAGAGACAAGGTCAAAGCAGCTGGGCTAAAACTCAGGTGACCTAGAGCGGTGCTGATTGGATGGCTGGGGACATGTGGGTGTGATGTCATCGGATGATGCACTCTGGGAAGTCTGGAGGAGCGGAGGAGCTGAGGAAACTCGGAAGCATGACAGTGTGTGTACTGTCCCTATTTTTCTTTTTTCTTGATTTATCACTTTTTACAGGTAGTCTATTCACTTTTTGTGCGTTTTGATGTCACAACCATTAACACATTGGCTGTCCATTCTCCCTACAGCAGTTTAGCCCACCTATTCAGGCTACATAGGTGGTCTGTAGCAGAGGTGTGGGAGTTGTTTTTGGTCGCCGGGAAGGAAATATGTCCTTTCCGGACATTTTCATGGATACAGAAAGTTTGTATAATGGTTATGTCTGGTTTTGGATCCATAAGAGCATGTGGACTTGCAATTACATACAAGACAAATGTGGAATATTCACACTTTCAATAACTCCATAAGCACATTCTACTTAACAGAGAGCGATGCACCCAGTGCAGCAGTTCAGAGCTGAACTTTCCTCTTTATATGCCGTTCATGGCTGGGAGTCACCAAGATGGCAATTAATTGTGCCCTCACTAGGAGCGAAGCAAGGCAGCGTTCCTGACTGGGTGCATTTGTGTTAGGCAATTAGAGCTTTCCTTTAATTGTATGTTTGTTTCGTCTTTGGGGATTTGTTTCGAAATCACTCAGAATCTGACAGTCTGCATGGTGTGATAATAACTCAACATCACTTAATTTATTCACCATGTCTGCTCGCTTGTACTAGGAGTTTGTGGTGAGGAGAAACAAGTGTAGAAAATGTCTCTTTAGAGACATTTAGAGACAAAGTCTGCATTCTTAAATAAACAGCATACATAAAGATCAGGAAAGTCAAATATATATGTATATATGTATCACAGACAGCAGTGCTTTATACTGCTTTATGGTGGTCCCTTGGGGGCCCTGACTATTACAGACCAGGTAGAAAGGGGGATAAGAAAGTATACAGAGAATCAGATGGACTACATTCTGTAATTGTAGAACTTCAAAGTGCTCCTGTGTAATTAGTGGAGCTGATAAAATAGACAGTGGGTTATGTATATGTGTGTGTGTGTGTGTGTGTGTGTGTGTGTGTGTATCTGTAATCTACAAATGATTGTGTTTACTACAGTAGGGAGAAATTCTGGATTGTGTCTTTTAAAGCCATGGTGTAGCCATGTGTATGACTAGAGTAACTTAGGTACAGTAATTCAGAATAGATATGAAAACAGTATGTATTAAAACAAGTGTAACTGGAGCAGCGTCTCATCCAAATTGAATGTTATGTGTGTTTAATTAAGAAATAGCTTAAAAATAAAGAAATAAAAATGTATATAAAGCGAGAATTGAAGATACAGATGAAATCACAGTTGTAACAGTATTACCAGTACTGACTTGAACCTCATAGAAAATCCTTGGTGGGATTTGAAAAGGGGAGCGCAGCATGTAAAGCCAGTAATATTGGTGAACTGGAGACTATTGCATATGAGGAATGAGCTCATATTCCCCTGGAGTGTTGCCAGAAACTGGTTTCTGGCTATGCATCATATTCGCAGCAGGTCATAACAGTAAAAGATGCTCTTCTAAGTACTAAAGATGCTTGTCAGGAATGGGGTGAGTAGTTCTGCAGTGGTCATTAACAGAGGCATTTTGTGCTGAAGTTGGAAAACCTATCTGTTGTACACTTCGACAATCGTCAAAAAGATTTAGACTGATATGGGCCATATTTATTGAGCTACACATACAGAAGTAGTGTCTCTCTGTATGGCGTAATGTCGCCATGTTAGGTAGTGCTACATGTCAGACGTGTCTGCGTGAAGGGGTTCCTAATGGTGTATTGCGATAATCCATCCCATGCAGCCTAAACATCCTCACACAGTTTCAGCAGATTTTGCAGTAGGGGTGGAGTTGGAGTGACACAAGGCCTTCTGTGTGACATGTGACAACAAACTGTTCATCTTGGCACTGACCACTTGTGCCTCCACACACAGATTTGTTGGTGGTCTCCACCAAGACAAAAGCACGATGTTCCTCATAACGGTCTGTGTGCATGTAGTCCTGCGTCGTGCAGCTGTCTGCCAGTGGTGTGGGAACAGGATGACTCATGAAGGGCATCACTGAGCACTAAATGTCTGCTATCATGGCAGTTGGGCCAGTCAGGTACAGTGAGAAGACCCATCCCTGCCTACGTCACATGCAAGTCTCATGATGTCAAACCTACCCACCAAGTTTCATTCCTGTCGGTTGATTTCTTCTGGGTATAACTATTTCTTTGTGATGAGTGAACATTGCCCACAACATATGTACAGTTTATAGGCTGCACCTAAAGCCCAACATTTGATTATAAGGGACAGATTCAGTCAGTTCTCTTACTAACTACAGTTTGCTCTAGCCACGCTACAGTTGACATGCAATTTTTCAGGGACACTGGCTTTGTCTCCTGAATAAAAGCGTGGTAACTTTGCCAGGCTCAGTGGAAACCTGCTTTTATTGGGTTGAGTCTCAAAAGAGCACAGCTAGTCCCCTCACCATTAACAGAATAAAGGTATGTTGTAGTCGCAGGGACCCGTGTGCGGTTCAGTGTTCTATTAGTATCTTTTTATTAAAGTTCCTCATGCACTTTGGATTCTTCTGCAGAGATCTCACATAAAAGAGCAGGCCATTAGCTTGAGACCCAGCTCTTAGTGTCTGTAGACAAAAAGTGCACTATGGCAACCTCTGTCTTAAAGCAAGAGCTCAGCAGAAAACCTAAATCTATGCCCTGGTTGCTTCAGTTGCAGTCAATCTGCCAAGTCAGGTTTGTTGTCTAAAGCTTGCTTCTTTAGTTTGGCTCTAGAGCTGTATAGCTAATGTAGCTAGCAAGTAATGGAAGCTTGTAGGCGCTAGTTAGCTTGTATAGACTGCATGCATAAATCATTAAACTCTAGCCTCTGACATTGTCCTCTTCAAATAGACTACTAGTGTGGTTTCTGACATTGTAGGACATACTGGTGTCTAGAGAAACTGGCAGAGTAGAGTTACATTTCAGCATGCCTGTTCTTGCTGATTTTGGCACAGTGGCTAGAGTAGGGTGGCCACACATCCGGTTTTAACTCTCAGTCCAACTCTCAGTCCTCCTTCCAGCGCAGTACCTGGACTGACACCCATTTAAAGGGGATTTTAAATGTCCACTCACAAACAATAGTAAGTGCCGAGGGCTCACGTCCATGTCTAAGACATGCCTTGAATTTCATTGGTTTAACAAGCTCATGTGACATCATGACTTGCTTACCGACTAACCAAAGATCAGCCCTCTAAACTGCTAGTCAGGTAAGCTAAATGCCTCTGGACTCAATTAGATATGATATATATATATACATTTTTTTTTTATTTAGTTATGATTTTAATTCTGTACTAGTACAGACATGTAGGTAGTACTCCCTCCTGATACGGTTCGGTTCATGAAAATAAAGTTTTAATTACATATTACATGCACATCTTCTTACTCATGGTCCCATAACTGGTTTCCTATCCTGTAGTACAATATTACAAACAACTTTTGCAGTTTGAAGTGTTTTATAAACTTGCATACTTTAATGCCATATTTAATTTGCAAAATGCACTTTTCAAACTAGTCTCTGGATTTTAATCCTAGATGTTTAAAGTCAGTCTAGAATTACTCTGTGGAGTCCCTAGGTAAAAAATTATTAGAAAGTTGATTGTTAAAAAAAAAAAAAACGTTGACTGGAGACTCATTAGGTCTACATCTGTCACTTGAAATTTGTGGTAATTGCATATGCCACATGCAATACATATGTAACGCAGCTGCGATTCATCTGTTTATCTCAATTTGCACAGACATATATACACTGAGATTCTGATGAGGTGGGCGAATTTTGGTCCAGATTTGCTTTAAGGGGTCTTAATGGGTGACCATTTCAATCACATCCAACATGTTGACCTCACGAACTGACTAATATATCCCAGATCTTGTTCCATGTCGTTAACAAGAAAATAATTGTTGCTCTTTTTTGAGTGGTCATAATGTTTTGGCTCATTGGTGGTATAGCCTGATTGACATACTACTTATATATATAATTATAATAATATTTATGCATCTTGTTCAGTCAAACCTATATTTATTATCTGATCATGGTTGTTTTAATAATGACAATTTTTTTGACAATTTTGAAAATCTGTTTATTACTTAGTAACTACCGCTGTCAGTTGTGATAACCCTGCATTCAATAAAAAGTGCTTGTGGAGGGACCAGCTAGCAAGTCAGGCACTATGAACACAGCCCCATATGATTTCATTCAAGATTATTTGTCATCAGCATGTTCTGATAAAGGATTTGAGTATAACCCATTCAGTCATTACAGAGCCTCAGTATTAGCTCCCACAGAGCTTTGCATATTGCAGGATTTACTGGCTGTAATGAAATCATGGAAAGGAAATGGAGCCATTTTCTTTTCACTGTTGTCCCGAAGACTGAACAGCTCATTGAAAACTCTCATCAGCGCAAGCGGCCAAGAAATGTCGGAGGATGTATCTGGCCCTATGATGTGTCTCACAAGAAGCTAATGATCCTCGCAAGCTGTTGGAAAGGCTGGCGCAAGCTGGTACCTCACACCAGGGAGCACGTTAATGCAGGGTCTCACAGTGTTTCAGGTCTGAAATAGAATATTTGGAAGCAGTTTCTTTGGTTACCAAATGTGAGTTGTAGCCAACGGCCATTTAGCCATAACGATCATGTTCATTTTTCTTAATGTACTTTTGCAGTGGTCATGCTGGCCCTTTGATGTGTTGCGTGGAGAGGATATACCTAAGAGTGGGCGATATGGTAAAAGTGTTATATCACATTACTTAAAGACATTTACACTAATCACAGTATGCATCACAATGTTTAGGTTTTCTGAGATTTAATAAGATGTAATATTTGTCAGCACAAAATATCAGATATACCTTGTAGTGCCACATATAAAAATACCATAATAATACCAGCAGTGATAATAATTAACATTAATAACTGCAGTGATTTTCATTCTGTATTTTACAAACTGTGTTGCATCAAATCCAGTTACCCAGGCCTAACTAATCTCACTTTTTTTTATTGGTAAAAGGCCTTTTGAAAGACCATGGGAGACAATATCAAATTACAGTCATGCATTAGCACCTCAATTCTTATTGTCTAAGGCCAGCTCAAATATAGACCTATTCAGCTGCTTTGGTTTCAATGCTTGTATACTTTTATGTACCTAAGTACATACACACAAACCTCTTTTCTTTTTCCTATTTCCAAATTAGTATACTAATCTCACTTTTTAGTGTAGTCAGGCATTTTTAAAAAAAAACAGAGGACATGTTGATATGTCAGAAAAAGCCCATTATGACATAATGATCACCTCAGATTTATAGTTGTTTCTTGAAGCATTTTTAGAATCTAGACCGATACCCATCGCGTAGCCATATATATATATATATATATATATATATACACATATGTTGTGGCGTGCGTAAGGAAGGCTTGACAGAAGGCAGCATGTCCACAAGACAAAAATGCTCTTTAATGGCTTATTGCACACTCACAGCACTTGGTGAATGAAACCAACTACAACACACGTGGAGAGAGGGTGATATTACAAGCTGAGTAATTGCTGCTCATGGTGAAACTGTATAATCTTTGTAAACTTCCATCGACAGCGGGGCGGTAAACTTTCTAAATATAGTGTCATAAAGTGCATGAACAGTGCATAACCAGTTATTAGCAGATTGTAATTCAATGGTGTTTAACAGTAAGGTACAGTATATAACACAATTGTAAAACAAATGGGGAAACAATGCGTGCATTGATGGGAGAGGGAGACCCCGCCTAGCTGTCCCACCCCCTTTCTCCACACACACGCAATGAACTGTTGCTTCTGAGAGCCCGTGGAAAGGTTCGACACAATATATATATATATATAGTACAGTATGCATCATATTTATATGTATATTATAATTTTATCCCTTATAATGTAAAGATAAAAATGGTAAAATGGTCACGCAAAAAATTGATTATGTTAATAATTATTTTTGGATAGTAAAACAACCCAAACCTCACAATGGACCTGTGGGGAGAAAATGCAAAGGGGAATTGCAAGGAAAGTGTAGGACATGCGCCGTATATTCCCTGGTTTGGGAAAACTCCAGCATTGTCATATGCCCACATCTGAGTCGAATGGTTGATTACCATGAACAGTCATTTCAGTGCACTTCCATGCAGAAAACGTGTTGACTCAAGCTATAATAGAAACCATTGGGCATCTGCCAAATTCTGTCAGTAAACGTGTGTACAAAACCCATATTTTTGGAGAACACTGTCATAAATTGTTTACTCAAAGAAAAACACGTTGTCCGTGGTTAATTGGCTGTGTGATAGCTGAAGCTGAAGCGATTCGATTGGAAAATGGTAGACATTAGACTGAAACACAATATTACATTCCTCCATTTCTTTTCTCCTCTGCTTGGACATTAAGGTTTATCTTTGATTGGAAGCAGTGTTCTCCGAGCCAAGACTGCGTAGGGTTTTTATTAGAGGCTGAGTTGAGTGCCGGGAGCCTGGGCTCCACTGGAGTGAGCGTGTGGGAGGAGGGTTCCAGTGTTTGTAGGGTGAGACAGAGCTGACCCTCCATTCAACCATGCTGAGCCTCTATGGTACAAGCTAGCTACCTTTTTATGCAGGGTTTGAGAACAGTAGTTACCTTTTCTTTTCCATTAATTATGATTATGAAATTGCTTATGCATTGTAACTGTGATCAGTAATACATCTGTGCACACCTGTCCTTCTAACATTTATTCTAATATCAAAGGTATTAATCAGGACTTTACCCCCAAATTCATTTAGCCACAAGACTCATTAGTTGGTACTTCACCACTTCAGAGAATGCAGTTCTACTGCTCCAAAGCCCATTACTGGGGGGCTTTATACCCCTCCAGTCGTTACTAGGCGCCCAGCCTCTTAAGTTCTGTGCTTATTCAGGGAGATCATACAAACTGCGACAGAATTCACAAATTGGGATGGCTGGATACCTACAGGGCCTGGTTTGTGGACATGGACAGGCCTAAACTGCATTTCCAGTGGCCAATAAAAAAAAAAGATAAAAAGGAATCCAATAGGACACTGATGACTACTTGCAGAGGCCTAGGCCTTGGCATATAACCCTAGACTACGTCAAATCTCTAGTCATGATGTGTTAGATGCGCTGTGGTACATCAGTATTATTAATATAATATTTATGTTATATATTATTTAACGCTGCTAAATTACGCAATTATGTACAATAGTCTGTGCAATAATCTGTGCAACAATCTCACTGTTTATTATAATCAAGCACTTTATGTGTGCAAAATTATTAAAGTATTATCACTTGAAAACATAGCAATATCTTTCTATACGAATGCAATATTTCTGTGTAATGTTTAATTTCCTATTTGTTAACCCCCCCCCTTTTATATTTATCCTTGTGTCTTGTCTGCACTGTTACGTTTCTAGTATGTCTTGTGTGTTTGCACTATGCTTACATATGCACATTGGAGTTTGGAGAAACGCAATCTCGTTCAGCCTTGCACACCTGTTGTAAAGTCTGAATGACAACAAAGTTCACTTTGACTAGGCTTAAATCTGGATCTGGGAATCCAGGCCATAGAACGTATCTGCATATTTAAGAATTTCATATTTAGATAAAATTCCTATATAGTGTATTTGCAGAACCACTCCCAACACTGTTATGTGTCATGTTTTCATAAGGGATACTGCGTTCAGGTATAGGCTTGTGTTTTTCCCCAGCTCTGGTGCTTGGCTGTGTACCCTCAGCTGTCAGCCCAGTACGAGTCTCACGCCGTCTTCGCTGTCGCTGCACATTCAGTGGGATTCGCCCTACTTTTACACAGATTACCTCACATCTCATAAATACTGCATGTGAATAGAGGGCTAAACACAATGGCTTCTATTCAGTTCTGTTTAGAGTTAATCAGGTAGGGATGCACATCCACAATGACTAGCTCTATTTTACAGCCGTGGCTAGCTGTAAACAAGACTTTTCATGTTATTTTAATAGTTACGGAGTGGCATAGTTTGGAACATGGACAAGTACTGCTTGGACCTGATCTGGATTATGAGCACACTTTATGCATGAGTTGTCTTTGGAGCTCTTCATAACTTGTGAATAGACTCAGAGCCCAAATCTACTTTAATAAAAGATTAAGAACCGAGGGGCTGACGAGGGAGAGAGAGTCTCAAGTCTGGAAGAATTAAAGCTGTACTTTAGACTGAATTAGGTCTCTCAATAACCCTTTGATTTGTCATCTCAGTGATGGGCCCCTATATCATCTTTGTAGATCATTTGGGTGCGTGTGTGGTTTCCTATCACTGAGTGAACACTTCTGTTTTTTAGAATATTGCCTGACTGGTTAAACACGGGTTAGTTTTTCTTCACTAAGAATTATGGAACTGTGGGGGGTAATGGCAGATCTAGAAAACTACAAAAGCTCTCGTATGGAATTACTGATAAGCTAATTAGAAATGCAAAGCAAAACCCTTATATGACAACCAATGACATGCAGATGTAGTGGAGTGCAGTGTTGTTCCACAAACATGATCTACATATAAGTTCCAGCAGAAGGAACTTCACCTGTAATCAACATCAACATAAGCCAGAGACATTTTTAAAACATGTTCTGGATGTGGAAAAAAGATCGTTGTAAATATGCTATGTTTGCAGATTAGGCTCCATTATTTCCCTTTGGACTAGGGGGTATACGCCACATTTTGAACCTTTTAATGGAATTTACACACTATATCAAAATATTGTTTAAAATAATTTAGAATCAAAGTTTACTCTTTAACTGCCAGCTCAACCTTTCGGTAGAGCATATCTTGAGCCACTATATTTTAATTCAGAAGCATTTGAACTAATTTCAACCTGATTGTGCCATCTCTACCGATCGGCAGAGGAATGTTAGGCTAAAAAATCCACTAGAGGCCACTGAGTCTTTCAATAAAGATGTCTTTACTGTTCTTATTCATAGAGGAAACGAACAACAAGTAAATCACTCCACACTTGTGAACTGTTTTTGGTGAAATATTTAAAGGCAAGCTAATTTTTATCAGGAAATCATAGTTTCAGAGGTTTTGATGAACAGAATAATGTAACTTTATATAACAAAAAGTCTAATATTGGTAGAACAGTTTTTTTAAATAGGTGTTTACCAAACAGTATTATGTTTTATGTGTATGCTAAGCCAAAAATGTGCTTAATTATTATTGCCCCAAACAAACAATTTAAAATATTCTGTTTCTTTTTTCTTGGTGAAGACGTTAAAGGGTTAATGTCTGTCTTCTGCAGCGTTTTCCCACTACAAGATGCCATATTCTGTATTTTACATTCAAACCACTGTCCAATGTGAGGTTTATCATTTATTGATGTTCACGGTGAGATCATGTTGCAGCAACAACTGCACTGGTGTTTTGAATGGAGAACTGGAAATGATACGTTTTTCATTACTGATTACAGAGTCATATGGCATATTCATAATGAAAATCTAACGCGGGCATATGTAAATGTGTTGCTTTTGAATTTGCATACGCGAGGAGTGGATGTATAAACAGCTATGAATCCTCCCAGCATAAGAGCTGAGTGATCCACATCCCCTTTATTGCAGCTATGAAAGAAGTAAATCTGATTCCATTACTTGTTTTTCAAAGAGCTGTAAAAAAAGGAGAGCTGACTCAAAAAAGCAAGCTTTCCAGATGAGGTTGAGCTTTTGCTCTGCTAAGGGAAGAATCACATTCCTCATTTCAGCTTATCCCCTTATATCCACCATATTACCAGCGAGAGTGGGTACACGTGAAATACGCCTCGTGTCCTGATTTACAGTATGTACATGTGCACTGAAGAGACTCATCGCTCTAAACTTTGGTCACGAAGAATGATTCAGAATCGAATGATGAGTCATGATCATGAAGATCAGCCTTTCAGATAGATGCCTGAAGCAAACATGACTCAGAGTTTTGTTGGAGTTGCAGTCATTGCCAGATAATGATTCCACTCATAAGCTATTTGAAACGTGAGAAATTATAATGAAAGTGTGAATTCCAGTCGATACACATTAGCGTTCAGAGCTGTTTTATTATGATGTAAATTTGATGAAAAGTTAGTTATTTTTGTCTGCACTTTTGTTTTGCAGAAAGGAAAACTTTCCATTACAGTTATTACAGTCATACAGTTATTCCCATTACAGGAAAGTGCAGATATCAAGCTGTTGATGCAGAATGTACACAGAATGTGAATCTTTTTGAGTAAATATTGTGCAATTAAATGTCATTAAAAAGCTGTATAGTATATTTGAATAGTATTGCAAAAGGAAATAACTCTCAATTTCTAAACATGATACCATCACAGTTAGCTAAAATCACTTCCCTCAAATCTATAGACATGAAATATTCTTATTTATTATTTATTTATATATTTATTATTCAATATTTATTCTATTTTCAACACAGAAAGATATTACGTTTTAGCAGAAACGTATACAGAAACTAACACAAAAATATAAAGCCCGTATTAGCATGCAGTATTTAGTGTGTCCACCTTTTACATGTATTACAGCATCCCCTCTTTTTCTAGAGACTTGTTTTGAAGTTTAGGAGTATCGAAGTTATCCTAAACACATTCAGTGATGCTGAGGGCTGGACACTGGGGTGGCCAATCCATTGTCCTGTGTACCCAGGTTATTATTTCATTATCTTATTAATTCATTTATTTAGTTTCTAATTTGTGGTGGGTGTACTGAAGCCCGACCCCTGGTTTTCTTGACTCCTCGACTCCATTCAGGGATGGTGATACAGCAGAAATGAAACCACCTTGATTGCAGTGGGGGTTTCTGCTCTGTTAGCACTAGAATGTAACTGCGTTAGAATGTTACGAGATCAGTAACTGCAGCAGCATAAACGGTGGAACAGAAATTCGAATAAGACGCTGTCTGGTTCTCTTTTCCACAACATGAAAAATGCTGTTTTTGTTTTTTTGTTCATTGTACTGTTTTTTATCTTTGTTTATTGAGAGAGCTAGGGTGACTGGAAGTTGAATGAATGGGTGGTCTCTGGAGTGTGTACAGTTGTCGTTAGATTAAATGTCAGACTTTGAGGTCTTCTCTGTCTGTCTGTTGGTCTGCTCTTTCATAACTCCAGTAAATCTCATAAGAAGAGATGAGAAATGACATTGAAACACGTTTAAGGGTCAAGGCATGTCTCTGTATATGGGGTGTTGAGGGCAGTGTTGTTCTCAAGAGCTTTCTCACTGATGCATTTTATTGAATGCAACCACAGCGCCAGGTAAGGTGTCACAGAAATTTGAGTTAGTAGCTGGTGAAGAAGAAGCAAATCTCAGCCTTATTCTTCTTTCAGGTTTCAGGTTTTCTCGTACAGTTTCTGTTTACAGTTTATTATTTATTATAATCATTTCTTTCAGGATCAGAAGTGTCAAAGGGAATACTATTGGGAAAGAAACAAAATGTTTCCATGAACAAAAAATGAAGAAAATTTTAGACTAATACGGGCAATATTTAATGGGACTCGCCACTGAAGATGTCCTGCTCCCATTCTGAGTCACTCCATGACAGTCTGGCACGATACTATTGCAGTCTTTGGCGATGTTGACGTGATGGACAGTCGTCTGCCTCTGGTGCTGTTTGTCGATTGTTTTGTAAGATAGGATAAGATAAGATAAGATAACACTTTAATGATCCCGAAGGAAATTGCAGTGTCACAGTTCTGTACATATTGCACAAGTAAGACATACATTATTACAATAAAAAGGGCAGAGGTTACAGAAGAGCTACTAATCACAAGATGATGAGTCATGATCATGAAGATCAGCCTTTCAGATAGATGCCTAAAGCAAATATGACTCAGAGTTTTGTTGGAGTTGCAGTCATTGCCAGATAATGATTCCACTCATAATCTATTTGAAACGTGAGAAATTATAATGAAAGTGTGAATTCCAGTCGATACCACATTAGCGTTCAGAGCTGTTTTATTATGATGTAAATTTGATGAAAGGTTAGTTATTCTTGTCTGCACTTTAGTTTTGCAGAAAGGAAAACTTTAAATTACAGTTATTACAGTCATACAGTTATTCCCATTACAGAGGTTACAGAAGAGCTACTAATCACAAGATGTGAAAAATGAAAATAACAGAAGAGTCTATGTGCATATAAAAGTGTTCTATGAAGTATGTCCATACATTAATCAGAATAAATAAATAAATAGAGCTGAATTAAGGAGATTTGTCTATATACATAAATGTGCATGTATAAGACATTGCCTATAACATAATAAATAGAAGAGCATGTACAGACATTAACGGAGCAGCATAAGTAATATTGCACTTAGGGATGTGAGGTAGTAAGGATTATACATAGAGTGACAATTGGCAGATAAAATAACAGTCCAGATTAGAGCAGTGCAGTAGAGTTTAAAAACTGGCCATGTACCAATATAATGGAGCTCAACACAGTTCAGACAGCAGGAGATCGGTGGTGTTCCTGCTATAAGGGGACTCGTTGTAACCCTGTTCCTTGTGGTGTTTTGCTTCCTGTCTGCCTACTTGTCTCTCCGTGTCACAATATATGTAACGTATTTCTGGCTAGTTTGTATTTTTTAAGTTAGTATGTATATTAATGCTGCCTTGTTGTAGAGCGATCACTTGTGCCTCACAAGCATTTCAGTGTTGTGACACTGGTTGAGACTTTTTTGAGACTTGACAGTGGAAGGAAGGAAAGAAACACCTATTAAGTTGATTTCAGATCTAAAGCAACAGTGGAGCTTAATTTTTCCCCTCTGTATTAAAGATTAAAAGATTTATGAGCTGTATATCTGATAGTTGGTCCGATCTTATACGGCTCTTAGTGGTGCTATATTCAATGTATCTGTTTACACGGTTCATTCTTTTTACCCATCTTATCAATAATACATCAAGATAAATCAATGACTTTAACTGAATGGCTGTTTTGATTGGAAATTGAATGAATGAAGGGTGGTCTCTGTTGTTGTTTGATTAAATGTCAGACTTTAAGGTCTTCTCTGTTTGTCTGTTGGTCTGCTCTTTCAATTACTCCAGTAAATCTCATGAGAAGAGATGAGAAACATTGACATTGAAACCTGTTGAAGGGTCAGTGATGTGTCTCTGGAAATAGAGTGTTGGGGGCGGTGATGTTCTCGAGAGCTTTCTCGCTGATGACTTTCATTGTCCGTCATTCCTCTGAGGCAGACGTGGTGGACTCGTTCAGAGGCAATCAAACCCTCCACATGTTTGTAGCACCTCTGAGATGAGGCTAAATTTTGAGGCGGGGGAGCTGGAGAAATGGCTTTTGGTGGTTTATGAGGCGAATGTTCCTCTAAAGGCATGCTGATTAGCAGCGGACAGCAAGGAGAGCGTATCTAATGTCCATGGCAAGAGCTGATGTGGTGGCCTGGTAGCTGAATATAAATGGCTAGCAAGACTGGAGCTCACTGTAGGAAAGCAATGGGTACAAAGCTGCAAGTGACTGGTGAGGTCATGAGTGTTGTTCAAACCCTTCACTTGTTTTTATTTTTACGGTGTCTTTGCTGATTGTGGTTTCATTGGTATCAGTGCAGTATTAAATCTATACTAGGGCTGCAGTATTCATTCGTTGGATGCAACAATACTAGGGCTGTACCCGACTCAGGATTTTGCCAGACGAATCAAATTCGCCCGTCCTGGCCGACTATTCGACTATTCGTTCATGTTTTTTCTCCATTAGGTTCTAAAATAACTTAATTATAATAAAACAAACGTATTCGGTCCATTTTTCCTTCACCGCAAATAGCCGTTATGTCTAAAACAAAAGTCAACTCACTCGTTTGAAGCAGTGTTGGATGTCTGACTGAATGAAGAGCAGAATTAGGTTTAATTTGTTCGGATTCTCTTCTTCAAACTCTCCTACAGACTTTCTCTGAGACATCGTTCCACCCATGTTTCTCAGCTTCACGGCTTTAGCTTCCTTCAAACGGTGAACCAGCAGCGCACGTTGTCACGTGGATTTAATTTTTTAGCAAGCATGTGTCATAGCCCAGCTGGACCCTAAATATATATTTATTATTCCCCTTTAATAATTATTAACTTGTCTTTTTACATTCTTAAAGTTCTTGTGCATTTTTGTAAGCTTTAGTTTTGTTTTACGAAAAAAAGAAAAGAAAAAGTTCACTGTTGTCAGTCATCTGGAAGGTTCTCAGTCGATACATATTTGATTTACCAGGAATGAAACTTGGTGAGTGGGTTTGACATCATGACACATGCAAATAATCCAAGTTTCACACTCGTAAACACGTAAACAAGGGCGGGCCTTATCACTGTACCTGATTGACTCAGACATTCAGCAAGCAGTGATGCCCACCATGAGGCATCCTGTTGGTGCCAGCACCATGGGCAGTTTGCACAATGCAGGACTGTCATAATTGGCAGTGGGTCATCTTAAGTGATATTTCCCACTTTTGTCTGGGTGAAGACGACCAAAGTATCTGTGTGTGGAGGCACCATGGTCAGGACGAAGATGCGCGCTTTATACAGAAGGCCTGGTGACACTCCACCTCCACCCCTACCATACAATCTGCAGGAACTGTGTGAGAATGTTTAGAATGCATGGCATAGATTATCACAGGACACCATTCGGAACCTCTACAACTCCAAGTTGAGACATCTGGCATCCCGATGCCGTATTAAGAGACACTACTTCTGTATGTGTAGCAGAATAAATATCGCCCATATCAGTCTAAATGTATCATCATTTATTGTTCCTGGTAACCTTTAGCACTGCAATCCCACACTTCCTTCTGGGTGCAGCTGTTCTTTTGATGATGAGTGTAAACACAAGTGCAAAGTGTATAACCCCTATTTCAGAAGAGCAGGGAAAGTTTGGTTGGTCATGATATGAACCCTTGAAAAATCAGCTTCAAGAAATAGAGCTAAGTGTGTGTGCAGAATTAGCGAGTAGGCATGCTTCAGCACGCTGCTTTAGTCAAACATAATGGATTTGAAACAAAGGCTAAACCTATTAGAAGAACTAAGGCTTACAAAGAGACACAGAATGGGATATATAGAGCACAGCCTTATGCTCTTAATATTAACCATCTGGTGCTAGTTACTAGATACATTTCTGAAAATCTGTGTTGCACTGAACTGGGGGGGAAGATTAGCCGTGCTTTGTTGGGAGAAATGAGCCATCCTGATAATCTTTTGCTTCACATGCGCTTCAAAAGCATGTCCCAGATGTAAATGCCTGACACTGTACAGGATGTAGCTGTCTGGTTAAGGGACATTGTCACAAAGGTACTTCACGAACCCTGCCTTTATAGCCATGTTCACTTCGGGCAGTCACATCAGCTGAAAGGACTACTCAGGGTCTTACCTCAGGCCTTTATTACTTTGCATAAAATGGAGAAGCACAAACGGCCTCCTGCCCATTGATCTTGATCTCAATAGCAACAGTGGAATCTGGATGTTGGAGATGCAAGTGTAGTAGGGCTGCACAGTATGTTGTTTCAGTATCGTCATCACGATGTGCTCATGCACAGTACTCACATCGCAGGACGTGCAGTGTTAAGTAAGACAAATTAAATGACACAGGTTTTTTTGCAGCTGGATACAAAAGAAAAACTTGCCCTTGTGTTTGGTGCACTGGACCGTCTGTAGAGCACTAAAGTTTTAAACCTGGTTTACACTCACAGGAGTGTTAAAAAGTCATTTCCGACTTTACAATTAACATTTAAATAATGTTGTTTAAGTTATTTCCTAAAACACCTGATATTTTTCCATATCGCACTATATCGTTCAGGGAAAAATATTGCAATGTCAGTTTTTTTTTTACTATCGTGCAGGCCTAAGGCTTAGCATTGCAGCTTCTGTCTTAAAACAGTTGTTTGGCACCCAAAAAATATGTGTGCATATGTTTTTGTGTCACATGTGAACAAGCAACATACAGGGGTTGGACAATGAAACTGAAACACCTGTCATTTTAGTGTGGGAGGTCTCATGGCTAAATTGGACCAGCCTGGTGGCCAATCTTCATTAATTGCACATTGCACCAGTAAGAGCAGAGTGTGAAGGTTTAGTTAGCAGGTAAGAGCACAGTTCTGCTCAAAATACTACAATGCACACAACATTATGGGCGACATACCAGAGTTCAAAAGAGGACAAATTGTTGGTGCACGTCTTGCTGGCGCATCTGTGACCAAGACAACAAGTCTTTGTGATGTATCAAGAGCCACGGTATCCAGGGTAATGTCAGCATACCACCAAGAAGGACGAACCTCCACCAGCATCACGTAGTGACCTGGCCACTATCCTGCAAGAAGAATGGCTTAAAATCCCTCTGACCACTGTGTAGGACGCAGTATATGTCATTCCCAAGACGAACTGACGCCGTATTGGCCGCAAACGGAGGCCCTACACCATACTAATAAATGATTGTGGTCTAAAACCAGGTGTTTCAGTTTCATTGTCCAATCCCTGTATGTGTGATGTATGAAGAGTGCTTTGTTAGTTTTGCGCTGGAGTTGTAAGGCCTGTACAGCTAACAAGCAGGGATGCAGTGGTTTACATACCATTACATACCATTAACATTTTTCAATTAGACATGGCCCGTGTTGGACTGGCAGCCTGTCCAGGGTGTTTCCTGCCTTCCATTCATTGATGCTGGGATAGGCTCTGTGACCCAGTAGCATAAGTGCTTCAGAAGTGGAATGAATACATTAAATTGAAATGACATTCACTCACTCAGTTGAGTTTTGTTCTTGTGAGGCCAGATGTGAGAACATCGGGGGACAACTCAAAGACTTTTTGGGCTAAATGTGGGTGGGAACAAAGATTTATTAGGGTGGGGACAAACTGATGTGAAGTTTCTTAACCCATCCAACACCTTGTTAATGTGGAGCTTAAAGATGTGTGGTCACTTTGAAGCCTCAGCTTAGGTTTGTCCATTTGTCCATGTCTATTGTATGCACAGTATCAGAAATCAAACAAGCAAGTCTACTTGAGATCGTACAGTGTGCTTGAGTTTGCTCAGTGGTAATGTGGTGGTCATAAGCATGCATTACTTGTTAGCGACATTAGCCTTGCAGCTCCAGTGGAGACCTTTAGATACTGAACCTGTCTTGGCTGACTGGGGACATCTGGCATAAAGGGGAAGAATGTGTGAAGTTGTTTTGATACTGAAGACCTCAAAGTCATTTATGCGTATGCAGAGTTTATGCATGAAAACTTGGGTCTCCTTAAATGTAAAGCAGTTGAGCGTATTCTGTCCGTGCTGCAGCCTGCTGCATCCTGCTTTGCACCAGCGTCCGAGGCTGACCTCAGTCCAGGCTGAAGTCGTGCCAAATTTGTATTGTCTTTGACTGAAAAGATCCATACTCGTCGTGTCTCACAGCAGCTCTAAATGGCACGACTCTGGGAGTGATTTAGTGCATCGCTGCCAGAAAGAGTTATTTTTTCCATCAAGTGTGGCATGATGGTGCTCTGTGTTCTTCGCTGGTATGTGTTCTGCTTTCCCCCGTGTCAGAAAACCGGTTCACCTCCGTCTAACTTTATTTCATGCAGCAGTGACTAAAAATGGTCAGCTTGTTTTTTTGCAATTATGTTGTTGCTGAGGGAGATTTTGAGTGACAGATATATTAAGAATGGAAATTTGCAGGCTTTGCTTGTCTTGATTATGTTGAGCTCTACTGCCACCCTCTGTAGGCTTTATAGAACTGTGGGCAGTGGTTATTTCAGAGGGAAGCCGTTTACTGCATTAGAAATGAGGGGCATACTTCAACACTCTTGTCTTCTTTCGCTTCAGGTGAAGGAGGCCATGCAGAGAATCCACGACAGAGGGAACATAGGAAAGCTGATTCTGGATGTGGAGAAGTCTCCCACTCCTTTGGTGAGTAATTTACTAGGACTGTATTTAAGCTGCAGACATCACTTAAATAACCAAATAATTATTATTATTATTATTAATAATAATAATAATAATAATAATAATAATAATAATATTGTGTATATATATATATATATATATATATATATATATATATATATATACACAATAAATGAATTTATGAACACCTAAATAGCTGATAGCATAATATTGTCTATATTAACAGCAGCATTGAACCGTAATACTCAGCATCAGTCAGAACAGTCCAAAAGCACAAAGAACAGTTGGCTGAGAGCAAACCACAAGGGAGCACTTAGCACACCTGTTTACAGGGCAAAAAAAGAAAAAGCCAAAAAAAAAAAAACAATAAAAAAAAAGCTTGGTGACAGTGATTGGAGAATCACAGGACAGCGTTTCCATGGAGACCCGACAGCATGATGCTGAGGGAATATGCAGCAGAAATAATGGTTTATGAAAGCATCCTTCCAGTCTCCACCCCAAGAACAACACAGAACAACTTACAGGAATAGTTCAGTGAAAAATCAACGACATGCACAAATGGACCCTTACTCCAAATGTCAGTCACCCAAAACGCTGTTGGCTGTGCAAATTTAGCTTCATTCAGTAAAATCTCACACACTTGCCTTAACGGAGCTGTCCCTAACTTGTGGAGGTGAGGCTACTTATTGTAACCCTTTCCATCTACCCAGCTCACCCTTCCCTGCTTAAAAGCAAAAACACAAAGTCACTTTCTACAGCTAGAGCTACTGGGTAATACTGTGGCTCTAAATGATGGCCTCTGCTGGAAGATGATCCAGTCCTGTGTAGACATATAGGCCTCATTCTAAGCCAAAGAAATACACAATTAGTCACAGGGAATTTGACAATAATGAAAACAGTATATAGCGCCCCTCCTCATATCTTCCAATATCAAAAGTGTGCCAGCTGATGAACTACATTTTGGGGGGAACAGGAAAGTTGTATGAGCTGTTCCACTGATCTGTCACTTTAAGAGACAGGTTGCCATAGTGCGCTTTCTCAGACAGATGAGTCTGAACATAACGACCTGTTCTTTTTGTGTGAATAGAACTGCAAGTGCATAGGGAAAAAAGTGTTAAAGTGCGCACGCATCACAATTATTATATTTATTGTCAGAAATTATATGACAAAGTCTATTTGAGATGTTTTAACAACTTGAAACAGTTTAAGGATGGAACATTTCAACCTAAATCTACAGTTTGTAGCATTATATCTTTCAGCCTCATCGTTTTGACAGTTTTCATGATTTTATAGTGCAGTCACGCTGTCCTTCATCACCAGGGCTTTAATAACAATACCCTGAATTCATTACGTAGATGTGCCATATGAGCATTGGACATCCCTGTGGTGTCAGATAGTCCTGGCTGCTAGACTAAGAGTATTAAAAAAAAGCAAGCCAGCATTACTGAGTGGTGTTCTGCACTAATGGGTTCCTTCCAACCCACAGCTCTGCAGAAATGATTTCCATCTGAATGCAGCTCATTAAGGTTTTGCTAATTAGCTGATGAATTGAATCAGATGTGTCAAATGAAGAAGAACATTAAGACTGTATTTGGAATAGCATACTACATACTCATACTCATGTACTAAATCTGTCTAAAAGTAGTATGTAGTATGCACCATCTTGAAAATCTGTAGCACACTGAAGATACTTGGATGGTGTTCTACTCTAGTCAGAGTTTCTAGTATACAGTTGGAGCTATCCTAATAGTTTACTGCATCCCATCATGTACCGCGGGCTCACCTGCTCTCAGCCTGCTTCAGCCAAAGAAAATGGTGGCGGGTAACACTGGGGAGCAAACTGCAACCAACTTAACAAATACCAAGTATAAATGTGGGTGTAGTGATTGTAGGGGGGTATGTTTTCTTTAGAATGATCCTCAGAATGTTAAAATATACAGGTCTGAAGTTTAATAAAAGAGGAACTTGCTTTAGAGGTTCAGTTGTACAGCTGAGGGTAGCTAACAGCTGGTGTATTTCAGGTGAACTGTGCAGTGATAAGTGAATATGAGGTAACTGGTCATGTGACTGTATTAGTATGCTATACTAAACGTTAAGACTTGTTTCTGTACCGTATACTGCACACAGGGGGCGTATACAGTACAGACTACTGCACTGTGCAGTATAGTAGTGGGTCATTTCAGGGTTATTCTCTTGAAACTGTTGTGGAAGTGTCATAGTGCCTCAGTGAATCAGTTGGTACTCCATATGGTCAAGCAAAAAAAGAAAATATTTGTTTTGCTGTTTCTTGTTTATGTGGAACACAGTTGGTTCGCACACCTCATATACACTACTGATATTTAGCATTTAATTTAATTTAATTTAATTTAATTTAATTTAATTTAATTACTATTTTTATTTTATTTTATTTTTTTAGTTATAGTTATAGTTTTGCACAGCATGTTATGTGACACATATAAAGAAAGAAGTACCTCATTGGCTGGCAATGTGTGATGGTAATAAGATGAAATTGCTATATACTATATTTTGAGGCTATTAAGGATATTATTTTGGGCCATGGGGCACACACTCAAGCTGGAACAACAAAGACCTTTCCCCAAACTCCTCCCACATCACTGGAAACGTAACAGTAATTGTCTTTGTATGTGTTGCATAAAGCTCTTTAACATTGTGGCAAAGGTGCCCTCCTGTGGCAGTGCCATGCTCTTCCTTACAGCCTATTCTACAGCCAGTATGTACCTGTGCTATGGGGATTGCATGGCTATGTGCTTGATTGTATACACCTGTTTGCTGTGGGTGTGGCTGAAACACCTAAGCTCTTTTGACCATACGGTGCAAGTTTGTGTAAAGCAAATGATGTAATAAGTATATCTGCTGTGCTCCAGATGGCCAGTGACAGCACAGAGACCAGTGAGGCAGGTGAGGAAGAGGAGGAGCACGAGGGAGACAATGACAACAAGGAGCGAATGCCTTTCATCCAATAGGCCTTTCCACTTCAGTCCAGACATGGACGCTCCCATGGAACAAGAGACTGTCACTGGACCGGGACCATCCACGTGACCCCAATGCTGTCGTGAAGTGTATGAATGTGCGTCTGTCGTTCGTCTGACCCGTGCCGTGTTTGAAAGTCTAAAACCCTTTTTGCCAATTGTCCAACACAAGTGCCATTCCTAGCACAGTATTGAAATGTTGCAGTGTTTTTTTCCCCATCCAGAAGTATTGTTTAAGGTTTCTGTGGATGTTCTATGGCAGGTTGACGGGAGAAAGAAAGAGACGAGGGAGGAAGAGTATGGGTTAGTTGCTATGGTATAGGATTAGTGTGGGAAAAAAAATCAAGAAGTTCTCAATTGAGTTCCTTTATGATGCTGTTAGTTGCTGGTACTCGGTTATTGCAGTGGCCACACGTTATAGAGTTTTAGAATACCTGGTCTCTGCTGTTGAGCTCTCACTGTAGATTTCTGTCGCAGTTCATTATCAGCTCTGTCCTCTCTGTTCTTTCAAAGGCAGTTTTCATAATGCCTTTGGCACACAACAAGCAGGAGCAGGAGCACAGCAAATTCCTTTCTTTTTTCATGTTGTATCTCATAAATAATTGATGCGAGGTGGTGCAGTAAGCTGTTTTGAACGCTCTTTGAAGGCAATTCCGAATGGCAAACCCCTATTAGAAGCAGCGAAACAGACTTGATCTTATTTTGCCTGCACATGTGTGCTGATGTATAGTGTTTACATAGTATGGCATGTGTTCAGTTGACTTAAATACACCAGTGGCCAGTTTATTAGGTAGGTATACTCTGCGGTCACTGAATCAGATGATCCCGGCATGTAGGTGCACCTTGTAGGTTTCCATTTAATGACTGTGAGTCTTCTCACAGGTGAAGGATGCACAGAACCAACCTGAATAAATGGAGGGTGGTCTCTGGCTTTTACACAGTACACAGTGTTGAACCAAGTGGACAGTGAAGTCTGAGACACTGCTGTGCGTGATACATTTGTACCAGCACGGTGCACACCACCATTTCTCAACAATGTCAGTGTCTCTGCTGTGCCGAGAATGGTCCACTGCCCAGTTGAACATCTGACCGGCAGTGGTCCTATGGTGGTCCTTTTTTCTTTGATGGATGGGATAGAGGGGGGCTGATACATTTTGCAGGAACAGATGGGCTGCATGCAAGGATGTAGATGGAAGGACAAGATGCAAGGATGGAAGAATCGACTGCAGAACACCTTTGCCAAATGAGATCATTCATCACGTAGGAGATCCACCAGTGTGACACGTTTATGTCCTGTTTTCAGATGAGCATGCTTTATTGAAATCACCAACCTTTCATCATTACATTTTATTTACTGTGCTCATCAAATAAAACCAGGAGTGGAAGATGCTGTATCACATACACATATAAGCCAAAACATTACCACCTGCCTAATATGCTAGTTATCACTTATGTGCCACCAAAACAGTCTACCAATGCATGTACTCTTTGACAGAAGGTGAGATACCTGGTCGTGAAGGCAACCTGACCTGAACTTTGTAGTGCTTTCCCTGCTCCCAGCACACCTGATTCAACTCATCGGCTCGTTAACAAGCTCTTTCAGACTTGCAGGGGGTGTGTTAAAGCAGGAAATCCACCAAGTTGTGCAGGACAGGGTGCCTCCAGGGCCAGAGTTGAGAAACACTGTTCTACAAGACCGCTGAAGGTGCCCATGTCCTCTGATTTGCAAGCTGGAGTTACTGTGGATCAGCAGTTGTTTCATATCATCCCACAGATGCTCGATTGGGTTGAGATGTAAGGAATTTGGAGGCCATGACAGCATCTATGTATGCAGCGTGGCATCTGGCTGAAACCATTGGTGCAATGTAATCTATCCCAGACCTGGGCATGCCTCGTTGTTTATGAAACAATAAACATCATTTGCTTAATTTGTGAGGATCATAAGGTTTTGGCTCATGTGTGTATGCCACGTGATACACCAGAAAACAACATCCTAGTTGGATGCATGACATTTGTTCACTCTTGGTGCTTCCTCTCTTATTGATTTGTCTTAGCACGTTAAAGATGGTGGACTCCAATAGATTTTCAGGCTGGAGGATGTTGGACAGAGTAACTGCGGACGCCTTCAGTTAGAGTTTGGAGATCCACCCTATGTATACAAAGTGCACCTACATGGTGGATGTTTCTGATGAACTGGCCAAAGAGTGTAGGTGCCTAATAAACTAGCCCGGAGGTGTAACATGCAAAGAGAGGGCCTTAACTGCACACAAACCTACAGAGTTCTCATGTGCCTACATAAAGTACTATGCTGTTCCCTGTCTGATAATACAAGATTATGGCTTGTGGTTGAAGGACAGATATTTACCGCTTACTACATGCTCAGTCTGACCACTAACAGTCGCCTCTTCTTTGAGCTCTCCGTTGATGTGCTAATGGTGACATTGATTAATAGGAAATAGAACTTATCACTGGAAATGACATGAGAGACTTTGCTCCCACAGCTCAGTGAAATGCCACACTCAGTAATGCTCACCGTATTCTTTCTGCGTGCTGCTTAGGATGTGGAGGAATGTGTGCTAGTCACAAAAGCAGTATTCGAAAGTGTCTTGATATCTCTGTTTCAGTGTGTAGATGATCCTGAAGTGTGCAGAAGGTCATCAACTTGCCTTAAAAGTAAACACCATGTGCGCAGTCAGTGTGTCCAATGTAGTCCCAGCCGGAGAACTGCATATGGTTTAGGTGTAGTAGTTAGTGATTAGTGCTTTTACTATATTGTGCATAGAAATGAAGTTCTGTTACAATAAAACAAGACCTGCAGAGCATTCAGTGGCATGTCCTTCTTTTCTCGGGTTGGATTTACACGCACAGGCCAGACCTCGCTTCAGTCTTCTAGTGACATTTTATCTGATCACTTTCAAGTCTGAGAAGCATAGTGTTTGATTGAATCCGTGATTGAGAGGTCAGAATAGATTTTTTCCTCCTCTTCAGTGAATCCCATGACAACACTGTCAGTTCTAAAATAACCTGAATCTATTCAGTCTACATAAATAACAGCCAGTGGCCTTTTCTTGTGCGTTGCTATCAAGATAGCTAAAATATGAGTTAGATATGGAATATGTTTGACCTTTTCCTTCGGATCGGACGACAAGTCAGACAGCCTGAGTGTGTTTTTTTCTCATTTTCATATAATGAATGCTTGTGTAATGTGGAGCTCATATCTGTCAACACTATCAGAGGTCTAAAAGTAACTGCACGTAAATGCAGTTTCAATGGCAAATGGTATGTGACAGAGCCAGTTTTTGAGGAGGCCAATTCCAGTTTTACCAGAGCCCACGAGCATAGAGCTACATAGCTAAATATCAAACATGTTTTTAGCCAGTTATGGAAGAACTATCTTTAAATTTAGATGTATGTGTTGGGTTTAAAAAATACACTCATCCACAAATAGCTTCACCCAGAGGGAATCAACCGACAGGAATGAAATGTGGTGGGTAGGTTTTACATTGTGAGACATGGAAATGATTTACGTTATGGCCATGCGCTCGGTGTAAGCAAGGACAGGCCTTATCGCTTTACCTGACTGACCCAACAGCCACGATGCGGACATTCAGTGGGCAGTGGTGCCTTCCATGATTCATTCTGTCAGCAGCAGCGCTATTGACAGATGGATACACAACGAAGGACTACACGCACACAGACCGTTACAGGCCGTTGCAATGACTGCTCACATTAACGTCACCAAAGATTGCAATGGTGTGGCGCCAGACTCAGGCACCGTGGTCAGGCCCGAGATGAACGGGTTGCTCTGACATGTCACACATCCAGAAGCCCTGGTGCCACTCCACCCCTACCGCAACATCTGCAGGAACCGATTAGTTGGTGAGCTGATCAGCCCATTGTTTGAGATAAGTGGTTTACCCATTTAGCAGGGAACGTTCCCTATAAGTTCTAATAGAGCTTTAAAGAAAATATTGTAGTCTAATATTAAAAGAATGTTTATAAAGATGTTTATAAGGTTACATATTAGCTAAGATGTAACATTTTAACTGCAACGTTCAGAGGATGTTTTGAGGATGCAGTCGGGGCCACAGATTATCATATGACAGAAACATAATAATAACAGGAAAAAAAATTCTCAGCACAACATTTGGGAAACGTTTTATGGATGTTACTGAGACCTGAGATGACCGATCTTTGGAAAAGAGCAACAAAGAAATCACGATTCGCTCGGGAGCGCCCTCTAGTGTCTGACAAACCCAGAAGACTGTATTGAGTGGCAGTTCTAGCAGTGATGGCCATGTAAGTCAACACATTCCTGTGTTTCATGTTAAACGGAAACCCTTGCACTTCAGTCTAATCTCTGTGTACTGCATCAATTATGTCAGTATGTCAGGCTGAAGGACTGTATGTCAGAGACTGTGGTCAGCAGCACAGGAGCACCACAGGGGACTGTACTCTCCCCTTTCCTCTTCACACTGTACACCTCAGACTTCAGGTACAACTCTGAGACGTGCCACATGCAGAAGTTCTCAAACGATATGCTATTGTGGCCTGTGTGAGGGGAGGGCAGGAGGCAGAGTACAAAAAAACCTGGTGGAGGTGTGGCATGGTGCCATGGGAACAACCTGCTACTGAACACTTCCAAGACTAAAGAGATGGTGGTGGACTTTCGCAGGGCGAGGTCACTCACACAGCCGGTCTTTATTGAGGGGGTGGAAGTAAAGATGGTTAGGACCTACAGGTATCTCGGACTGCACCTGGATGAGAGGTTGGACTGGTCAGCCAACACTGATATCCTGTACAGGAAGGCGCAGAGCCGACTCTACTTCCTGAGGAGGCTGGGGTCCTTTAACATCTGTAGGAAGCTCCTGCAGATGTTCTATCAGACTATGGTGTCCAGCTGTCTCTTCTATGCTGTGGTTTGCTGGGGAGGAAAGAGAGAATCAAGAAGAGAGATGAGATGCGTCTGGACAAGCTGGTCAGGCGAGCAGGGTCAGTGGTTGGTGTGGAGCTGGACTCTGTGGTGAAGGTGGCGGAGAGGAGGACATTGCACAAACTGCTGTCTATTATGGATGACGATGGGCACCCACTGCACACCATCATCATGGACAGAAGGAGCAAGTTCAGTGGCAGGCTGCTGTCGCAGAGCTGCTCCACGGACAGGCTCAGGAGATCCTTTGTTCCGATAGCCATCAGGCTTTCCAACTCCTCCCAGCGGGGACGAAGAGGACTGCTGAGGACTAAACTCTCTTGTTTAATCAGAGACTCATTTATGCACTATTCACTTTACTGTATATACTGTACATCTTTACCTCCTGGACACTCTGACACTTACTGTATATACTGTGCATCTTTAACTCCTGGACACTCTGACACTTACTGTATACACTGTGCATCTTTAACTCCTGGACACTCTGACACTTACTGTATATACTGTGCATCTTTAACTCCTGGACACTCTGACACTTACTGTATACACTGTGCATCTTTAACTCCTGGACACTCTGACACTTACTGTATACACTGTGCATCTTTAACTCCTGGACACTCTGACACTTACTGTATACACTGTACATCTTTACCTCCTGGACACTCTGACACTTACTGTATATACTGTACATCTTTAACTCCTGGACACTCTGACACTTACTGCATACACTGTGCATCTTTAACTCCTGGACACTCTGACACTTACTGTATACATCTTTAACTCCTGGACACTCTGACACTTACTGTATACACTGTGCATCTTTAACTCCTGGACACTCTGACACTTACTGTATACACTGTGCATCTTTACTCTGACACTTACTGTATACACTGTGCATCTTTAACTCCTGGACACTCTGACACTTACTGTATATACTGTGCATCTTTAACTCCTGGACACTCTGACACTTACTGTATATACTGTGCATCTTTAACTCCTGGACACTCTGACACTTACTGTATATACTGTGCATCTTTAACTCCTGGACACTCTGACACTAACTGTATATACTGTGCATCTTTAACTCATGGACACTCTGACACTTACTGTATACACTGTACATCTTTACCTCCTGGACACTCTGACACTGTATATACTGTGCATCTTTAACTCCTGGACACTCTGACACTTACTGTATACACTGTGCATCTTTAACTCCTGGACACGCTGACACTTACTGTATACACTGTGCATCTTTAACTCCTGGACACTCTGACACTTACTGTATACACTGTACATCTTTACCTCCTGGACACTCTGACACTTACTGTATATACTGTACATCTTTAACTCCTGGACACTCTGACACTTACTGTATATACTGTGCATCTTTAACTCCTGGACACTCTGACACTGCATACACTGTGCATCTTTAACTCCTGGACACTCTGACACTTACTGTATACATCTTTAACTCCTGGACACTCTGACACTTACTGTATACACTGTGCATCTTTAACTCCTGGACACTCTGACACTTACTGTATACACTGTACATCTTTACCTCCTGGACACTCTGACACTGTATATACTGTGCATCTTTAACTCCTGGACACTCTGACACTTACTGTATATACTGTGCATCTTTAACTCCTGGACACTCTGACACTTACTGTATATACTGTGCATCTTTACCTCCTGGACACTCTGACACTTACTGTATATACTGTACATCTTTAACTCCTGGACACTCTGACACTTACTGTATATACTGTACATCTTTAACTCCTGGACACTCTGACACTTACTGTATATACTGTGCATCTTTAACTCCTGAAAACTCTGACACTTACTGTATATACTGTGCATCTTTAACTCCTGGACACTCTGACACTTACTGTATACACTGTGCATCTTTAACTCCTGGACACCCTGACACGTACTGTATACACTGTACATCTTTAACTCCTGGACACTCTGACACTTACTGCATACACTGTGCATCTTTAACTCCTGGACACTCTGACACTTACTGTATATACTGTGCATCTTTAACTCCTGGAGACTCTGACACTTACTCTATATACTGTGCATCTTTACTCCTGGATACTCAACTCCTGGACACTCAACTCCACCGCGTACCTTGCACATTTATTTATTACTTTTGCACTGTCTTTTCTACAGCCTGCAGTTATATTTGTACTCTTGTATATATTTCTTGCCTCCTTACGAAGTGAGATATATTTATATATTTATATTTACATATCCATCGATAGTGACCCGCACTATGTATAGTTCTATAGCTTATAGCTCAATAGTCAATAATACTGCTGCCGGCTGCTAAATTTAGGTTTCTCTTCGGCACAATGCAATTTATTTTTGTATTACTATTCGTATCTGTGCTGTTCTTTTTGTGAAACCGCTACTGGCTGCTAAATTTCCTTCGGGATCAATAAAGTATCTATCTATCTATCTATCTATCTATCTATCAATTCCTCTGTTGCCTTACACAGTAAGCAAAGTCATTCATAGTGCTTTGATGTAACATTGTTCCTGGTAGAGAAGCTTACCACAGTGGTGGTGATAGGAACTAAAAGTCATGACATCTACAACCTAGCAATTTTATGCCCTAAAATGATCAGAGAACTGTAAATGTCTTCTGTGGTGTTGATCATGGTAAACCAGTCATACCATAGGTCTTTTTGTTTACTGTTATTCCTTGACAACACCCTGCATGTACCTCTCCACCATCAATGAATAAAGAAAAGACTATTTGTATGGTAACTATAGTAAAACAATATCTTTAGGAGGCGTGTTTATGACCATTTTTATGTATCACCTTCCTTTTAGTGAGCTTTTAGAGACATCTGGTTCCTATCTCCAGCCAACTGTGAACAATTTAGGCTTTGTAAGTTTCTCTGCAATAGCACATTTCATATCTAACCGCTCTAAACGACTCTGTATACATCTCAACAACAGGTCCAAAAAAAAGTACTGGTCTGTGTTTTTCTTTTGCTACCTACCGAATAGCATGTGGAAATGACTGTCCGTGAAGATGTGCCGTAGACGCACTAGACAGAGTATTCTTTGTGATGTCTCTTAGTATTTTATGCATTGATGAACAGACAAACAGAAACAGTGGCCATCTATGGGAACTCTCAGCCAACATCTGTCTTTTTTACACACTTCCCTTCCCTCCCTTCATGCCTCTCACAGCATCACAGGCTAAAAATAGGCCCGTCTGAACACACAGCACTGAACTGGACTTCCTCACCTCGCCACCAGCAGCCTCTCTGACTCCCCAACCCCAACAAACACAAACGTGCACTGTTTGCTTCCCTGAGCTGCCTGTAGCGTGGCTGCATACTAGTACACAGCATGGAAAACCACACATGAGCTTTATACGATATTGCTGTATGACTTTCTGTACTCGGATAATGCTCAGCCTCTCGCTAGTGCAACAATCACGGCATCATAATCAAGGGATCATAATAGCTAAACATGGGTAATATGGCAAAAACACAACATCGCGATGAGACATTTTCGTGACGTGATATAGTTTTCTGAAAGTCTGAAAATGTACTAGAAAAACAGAAGTAGATTTATTCAGGTAAAGTGCTTTTTAAAGGCCTCATTTTATGAATTTGTCTTTCTTTGATGGGATGTTAAGCATTGCTGAAGCTTCAAAATGTAGCATTCACACCCCAGTCCATACAGTCCATATATAGTCCCTATACAGCTTGTTTTGAATTTACTGTATTTGTAATGTCACAAAAAACAATGCATTTACATATATCAATGTTTTCAGCCAACAGCAGTTTGGCTCCACCTATTCATGTGTAAGCTATAAGGAGTGTTTCAGCTGCTCTTTGAATGGGATACAATGCAGGCCAGCCAATCAGAACAGCTTATTTACATATATTGGTTACAAAATAAGTCCATTTAATTGTACTGCATATCATCGCTGTCCAAAGAAAAACAGGTATCTCCAAAATGGCAATTTTACAGGAGAGGCCAAAAACCTCTTTAAATTTGAATGGAAGTCAATGGAACCAGACGTTTTTCCAAGCAGTTTTGGGCCGTTTCTGTTGGTCCATTCTTCATGGAATTTCCACACAGTGTAAACGGCAGCTCATGTGATCACATGATGCATAAAAGTAAAAATCAACAGAAATGGAGATACGTTTTTCTTTGGACAGCAACGATATACAGGGGCTGTTATGACTGTGCATAAAACCACACTGGAAAAAACTATTACATAACAAGAAAAATGAGGAGTACGGACCCTTTTTTACATCTACAGACTCTTTAACTCTATGTTTACTAAAATAAAGTATTTAAAGAAGTAACAGGAAAATCAAATCCACTGATTGTGATGTACAAATGGTCACTGTATCACTGTACGTAACCCACATCATACAGTATGTGTATAAATATATACTCAGTGGTGGACGAAGTACACAAACCATGTTCCTGAGTTAAAGTAGAGATACCCAAGGTAAAAGTAGAAGTTCCTCCCTTTAGACCTCCACTTGAGTAAAAGTAGATTCAGATGTACTTAAGTACGGAGAGTAACAGTAGCATGATTTATTATGGCTCTAATGTCCTATTATCATTTCTGGAACAGGACTCTTAATCAGCTCAGTGTAGGTGTAGAGACTCCAGTGTCTCTCAGTCCACCAGTCTTTAATAGAAGGTCAATCATTAGTCTGACACTGACGTCTATTCACATGATCATAAGCACAGAACACTGAAGGAGAACAGGTTCAATTAGGTGGAACTATAGAATACCTTTTTGTAAACAAGCAAGTTTCAGTTTAGGATTCATTTGCAACTTAGTTACAAGTTAAAGTTTAAAATAAATGTGCTTTAAACAGATTCACAAATGAATTTTCCTGTACTGTACTGCATATGTAGGTCTGGTTATAACCATATACTAGCCCAAAACTAATTTAGAATAAAGGAAATAGTGATGGTATACAGAGGAAAAGTGCATGTGTACATGTTTCTATACTGTGGTCTATTTACCCACAAAGTCGGAAACAATAGGTTTATCTGTTTACTAATTCTTTGATGTGATTATCAGTCAGTGTTGCATTAACTCCATCCTGCTTTATCCACCTTCCTCCAGGTGGCCTCTGGTGTACTTCAGGCCTGAAATGGGCATTTCCCATTAAGAATCCATGAATAAGCAAATAGAGCACATTATGTTTTACAGCACTTAAGCCAAAAAGAACAACAGATTTGCATAATGTAGTGGAGTGAACAGTTAGTTGAGATATTTGACTTTGAAATTTGGTGGAGTTAAAGTGAAAGGTCCCCCAGAGTGGAAATACTTCAGTAAAGTACAGATACAGTTATATGTGGTCAGTGTTGACAACAAATCAGAAAACCATTGTTCCATTTAACAGCATCTGCTAAATTAGATATATAAAAACATGAATGTTAATTTTGCAACTTGCTTACAGAAAATATTTAAATAGGTACAGAATGTACCGTGACACTGAGCCAGTCAATGAATTTCTGGCTTGTTGACTTGTGAATGGGAAAGCTACTAAAAGAGCTGCATGCTGGGCCAGGTAAATATTTATGAATGGATGGAAACAGAGAAATGGTTGTTGTTGAACGCTGGTATTCCAGGCCCCCTGGTCTTGGAGCTCTGCACTTTTAGCCAATGGGCTGAGAGCGTGCAGGCAGAGTGCTGGGCTGGATTTGGTGAGTTGTCTGCTCTCTCAGGGGCTTCTGCCACTAATATAAAGGTTGCTGCTGTTTGTGCTGGGCGCTCTCTGCTTCAGTCATGGCTTTTGCTCGTCTGCTTCTTGTCTTGCTGCTCGTCTGCACACTGCTCCACCTTGGATGTGGCCAACCATCCCGCTCCAGAAAAGCAGTGCCGTTTCGGCAGAGAGGTAACAGTGCATAACAGATGATTCCATAATATGGCGTATAGGCCATATATGGCGTATATTCTCTAAAGGGAATAGTCTGGTTTGTTAGAACCTGTATGCTGTATATAATGTATATACATAGAAGAGTACCAGTCATTTTCTTGGACTTATTACAGGAACCAAAAGCCAGATGACTCAAAGCACATTTATAATGAAAGCTGATGTGCCATTGTTTCAGCACCTGTCCAAAGAAAAACATGTATCTCCACTTTTCTACACCATTCCAGCCCATCAGATGTCCTTTACACTGTTTGGGAATATCATGAGGAACGGGCCTAAATAAATTCTCCAAATTGGCTTGGATTAACTAATTTACATTGAAAGTGATGAACGTTTTTGACCTCTCCTGTAAAGTAGCTACGTGGGATATACTTGTTTTGCTAGGACAGTGGCGATATGCAGCACAGACGCTTATTTCTTTAACAACCGGTTTACAGTCCATGTTAAAGTAAAATGAAGAATTAAATATTTAAAATATTTAAATTTAATAAATGACTATAAAAACTGTATACTCTAAACAGACAATAGACAGGTGAGGTAGCAGTTAGTTATTGCACATTCTTTGGATAGCTTATAGAAATATAATTATTGCACATTAATAGTTTTTTTTGCGTAGAAGAATATATACTGCACACTCGAGGACAAATAGTGCAGTGAGTGTGACTAGAACAGGGATGAAATGGAACACTGGAACAGTATACATTGCTCTACTGGAGTTCCTGTAAAAATCTTCATCTAAATCCGAAAATAATGCAGAATATAGGCAGTTTCCGTTTGCAGTTTCAGAGTTGTGAACCTGACTGTGTGAGGACGTTATGAGGAGGGGTGGGTAACATGATCAGTAGACACCTTCATTTATCATTTACCATGTTGACTGTCTTACTCTCCGGACCTGTTCCTCGATTGAGATGCGGTAGCAGAAGACGACGACGTGAGGGGGCAACTTGAAAAACTGTGGCAGGAGGTGAACTCCTTGAAGGAGATGCAAGCATTGCAAACAGGTAGAGTGAAGCTAAAGGCTTATTGCATTACATAAGCTCTTTCACAACTGTGTGTGTTTCCTTTCTTATACATATGGAAGAGTAAACCCTACTGATATGACCATATGAGCTTACAGACGTTGGAAAAGTGGACATGGTCACTTGTTTGTTTGTGTGATTGTTATCTTAGTGTAGTATGTCTGTCATTCTGTAGGGGGCACCATTATTATTCCAGAGGCTAAACGGTCTGAGTGTAGATGTAGTCTAGGAATGTGGCCAAGCAGTGCTCCGTGAGAAAACGAGGCCTTATGGAGACCGTACAACCACAGACTCATACAGTGTGCTTCTGTTGCATCTGAATAGCCCTACATTTTGCTCTGAAGCACATTTAGAGCCGTTGCCTGCTGTTAAAGCCTGCAAATCTTTACAGAGGCCTAAACCGGCTACTTCCTGGAGGGGGATATAAGAAATAATTAAGAGAAATACCACACTATCTACTCATAACCCATATTAAAGCAGCACTATGCAATATTTTTGCTGCTGAAAGAGGTAGTATTGGGGACAGTATAGAGAAAAACATGTCATAAGCACAGGCTGTAAAAATAAATCAATGTTTAGGTTGCAAACGCAAAATCAACATTATTATGATAAACATGTCATCGCTGTCCAAAGAAAACATGTACCTTCATTTTAGTTGATTTTCACTTTTATGCATTATTTGAACACAGCAGGTGCCATTTACATTGTGCAAAAAAATTCATGATGACTAGACCAGCAGAATGGTTCCTGGTATTAGTGACTTTCAAATAAATTAAGGTTTTTGGCATTTCCTGTAAAATTGCCCTTTTGGAGATACTGTTTTTTTCTTTGGACAGCACATAAAAACTACCTGAAGGAGTATTTCATTTGACATCCCATTTACCGGAAAACAACAGGAAGTTTTGGAAACGTGAAAATCAAGGAAAGGCACGTCCTGTACCATGTTTTGACTGAGTTCTCATTAAGTAATCTTAAAGCACGCTGGCAAAGTCAGATTAACCGGCTGGTAGGGATCCGAAGCGTAACTGATGTTAGAAAATGTTCTTTCACACGTCTCATGCAATTGCACATTTCCACCAGAGAGGTCTCCAAATTCCCACATCATATAGAGCGTTGGCTTAAAGGGTCAGAATCATAATAAATCATGAATTTTCCTCGCTTTTTTTTTTTATTATTTTTTTTAATGCCCTTTATGAAGTCTCAGTTTCTGTCATGTCTCAAACTAATACATTTGTATATACCCACAAAGTTTAGCCTCATCCACTCGCACCTTAGTTATAGGGAATGTTTCTTCTGTGAGTGCTTTCTGAATCAGGCACATTTCAGGGCAGCCCTTGACAATAGAGCTCATATATGTTAGAAGTTGAATGGGGTACATGCACACAGGGGTGGTGACGCATTTCCGCTAAAATCCCAGCCAGCTCAGCCACTTCCGCTATCCACACTGTTGTGTTGAGTTTAGGGAAATCGCGATAATGTCTCAAGCAAAGAAGTTTAAGTTTTAGCGAACTGACAGCGCTACAGCTGAACATTGCTGTGTACCTTTATGTCAGACCTCTAGTAAGTACAACAAAGTACTTAGTTGTCATACGTTTCCCTCCGATGCGGAAAACCAGCATAAATGGGTTGTTGCTATCCGGAGGGAGACCTTCACAGTCACTACGCATACCCGCGCGTGTAGCCAGAAGTCCAAGAGTCCAAGTCAGGACGGCGACTGTTAAAGAAGGGAGCGGTGCCGATGTTGTTTGAGGGGAACAATTTCCCCGTTCCACTTTCAAGACCGGGGGACTGGGAGAGGAGAAAGCGACCGACGGAGGATGACAAACCTGTCAAAGGAGGCTGATACACTCCCCGGGGACCACAACTACGCTACGCTACGCTACGCTGATTAAAATTCGTTTCCTGATTATAAATATACAGTGCAACATCAAAAATGAGAATATGGTGAAAAGGTTTTTGTTAAAGGGTCATATTTTATATTAATCACAGAGTTGATCGTTTGAATTTAATTATTAAAAGTGAACTTTTCCATGATATTCGAATTTTTTGATGTGGTACTGTATGTATCACTACGTTAGCATTGGTTAGTAAACAAACAGTTTAGCCGAGGGCTAACATTACAAGACCGGATCTTACCTTCATAATTGTGGACGTAGCTTGAAATGTAGAGTTTGAAGGCCTTCTCTGTCATTGTTGCTGACGTCTGACACGATGTCTGAATAATACGAGTGACGTCGTTGACCGTAATCCTGGTTAAATCCTGAAGCGAGCGAGTGAAAAACGCCATAGCTGCGCTGTTTACTAGCAAGACAGGAAGTGATGAAGCTGGCTGACTCGGAATGCGGAAGAGAGTGTGCATATAGCCCATTCTGAGAGATAAAAATGGCCGTAACAATCATTTATGACCTGAGGTCAGCTTATAACAATAAAACCATGATGGTGTTGTACATGGACCTCAAAGAAAAAATCGAGCAGATAATAAAAGTATTTCTACACTCATCATCACAAAACAGTTGCGCCCAGAAGGATGTTAGATTGTAATGCTATTGGGAAGGAAGATAAAGGTTACCTGAAACAATACATGATGATAAATTCAGACTGATTTGGGCAATATTTATTGAGCTACACATATAAAAGTAGTGTCTCTCAATGGTGTCCTGTGACAATCCATCTTAAACGTTCCCACACAGTTACTGCAAATTTTGCGGTAGGGGTGGAGGCGGAGTGACACCAAGATGGATCTGCAGCGCGTGACAAGAAACCGCTCATCTTGGCACGGACCACGGTGCCTTCATACACTAACTCGTTGGTTGTCTCCACTGAGACAAAAGCAAGTAATTGAAAATGACCTGCTGCCATTCTGAGTCACTCCATGACAGTCTGGCGCGACACCATTGCAGTCTTTGGTGACGTTGACATGGTGTAAAGGGCAGTCTTCATAACGGTCCGCATGCATGTAGTCTTGTGTCATGCAGTCGTCTGCCAAAGGTGCTGACTACAACAGGATGATCCCTGGAGGGGATCACTGCTCAGTGAATGTCCACAATCGTGGCTGTTGGGTCACTCAGGTACAGCGATTAGACCCATCCTTGCTTACGTCACATGCACAGCTGACTATGAAATTTAGTGAAATCATTCGCTTGTCTCACAATGTCAGATCTACCCACCTAATTTCATTGCAGACGGTTGATTCTTTCTGGGTGCAACTATTTGTGCAGCTAATGTTTTTTTTTTTTTTTTGATGATGAGTGTAATTCCTCCCCCCCACCACCCTTAGGCATTTAATGGTGCTAATTATGGGTATAGACTCTTATTGTTAGCTACATTAGCCTCATAGCTTCAGAGTAAAGGAAACAAGGAAACTGGGCTTATCAACTACTTAACTACCTTTTCCCTGAACTCACTGAGCTAAGGCCTTCAACCCTGTACAGAGCAATCATGGCTCAAGCTGTTCAGGAAGTAGAAACCGTGCTTAGCAAGGTTCATAGTTATTTTAGCTCTAAAGGTAAAGCACCTAAGAAGTAACTGAGAGTGACATGCCTTTATGTCCGTGTGCAACTCAAACTGTGTGTTTTCAGTTTGTCTTCGAGGCATCAAAGTCCACAAGAAGTGCTACCTGGTCGTGGAAGAGCCCAAGCACTATCATGAGGCCAACGAGGACTGTATCGCCCAGGGTGGAACTTTGGCCACACCTCGAAACCTAAAGGAGAACAACGATATAAGAGACTACGTCAAATACAGCTCCCCAGATTCCAAAGAATTCTGGATAGGTGTGACTGACATAGTGAAAGAAGGCCAATATGTCGATGTCAACAGCACGCCCGTCACTTACTTTAACTGGGATCGTGTCAAGAAGGAACCAACGGGAGGCAAACGGGAGAGCTGTGTTGTTCTTTCCCTTTCAGCACAGGGCAAATGGCATGATGAGGTGTGCCGCACACAAAACAAATACGTCTGTGAATACCTCATTCCTTAGTGTGCCTATGCTCTACGCTGGTAACTATGCTGACACTGGTTGTTATTGCTGACTAAAGCTGCGATATCAGGTACCTGATTGAAGATAAGGAGCATGAAATAAGTGTTATTTTAATATTTCTGCATAACATTTTTGTAGCGTTATTCAGATTGGTTTCTTGTGAAATTGTGCATTGTAGAGAGGCCTACCTAAATGGATTTCTTTACAGTGGTGGCACCGCCTACAAAGCAAATAAAGCATTTAATTAATCCTGCTAATCCGTGAGCGAGAAGAAACTGTCATGAGATCTGTTCTGGGTTCTGTGCTGGCAAGCTAAATGGACTAAAAAATTAGTCACCTTGCACATTTAAGGTGGTAGTAACTTCAGGCTGCAGAAGGCATTGCATAAGGATAAGTACCTACAGAGTGTGTGATTGAGAGGAGGTGATACAGTTGTACATGTCTCATTCCATGTGTGGAAAATGGATTGCAAGGCAGATGTTAAATCATTGGCTAGAAGGAGTGACTTCAATTGGGTATTGTCAAAGACCGTAGTGTGAAGGAATTAGCTGAATTGGCAGGTGTATGCATACAAGCATACAGTCATATGGGTCTACCAGCAGTGACTAAAATCCCAGTCTACAGGAAATTGTGAACTGAGGTCTCCTGCATCCAGAAATATATCCAGTCAAATTAAATTGAAGCTGTTGCTGTTGCCTGTGGAGGTTTTACTCGCTATTAGGTACAACTGTTTCAGGTGACATTTTTTTTGTCCGGTGAGCTTTTTGTCATTCACTGAGGTACTAACAGTGTAAATGGGACCAAATGTAAGTCCAAATGTGCACCGTAATTATGTTTCTCCCGGGGCAAAGATATGCATTTGTACCTTTACATAATAAAAAAAAAACAGTAATAAAATAAAAATGGTGGATTTAAGATCTGCAGTATGTTATCCACAGTAGGTTCTTATCACCGTGTCCCATTTTAAGTGGAAAACAATTAGACATCCCACATAAACAACAATACCAGCAATACAGAGAAAGTTGAAACCTATTTTCTAAAGTTGTACTGTACTTGGAACTTACTGGAATAAATTAATAACACCATGTTGAAAAGTTTTTGTGTTGTGGTTTTATCCTCCTGCTTGGTGCTAGGCTAACGTGGCTCATTAGAGCACAGTGCTAATGCTAGCTAGTGTATTATTTGAAATATATTTGCTTTATAAAAGTAGAAATATTTTAGATGATATGAAATATTTTAAGTATTTTTGATTTCAAAAGCAAAGAATTACTTTTAGTGGGGTTACTCCACCAGTTTGGCTAAAGGGACTCAAGATGGAGCAATTTCATTATGTATCATTTACATCTTATGGCAAGTAGAGTGGACACATATTCACTTGACATTCTTTACAAATGACCAAAGAGCTAATTCAGTCCAGTCGCTTTCTAATGGTTTTGTTTTGTAGTGCTTAGAATATTTAATATTAAATATATCAATACTAATAATCAATCATTTCTTTCCATGCAATATACTGCTGAATGCCCCTTGTAGAGGCATTATAAACTCTTTTGACCTCTGTTACTTCTGTATCAACCCCACTGTAAATGAACCTATGTCTGAAAATTTACCAATAAACCATTTTTCTTTTTTTTCTTTTTACATCTAAATCACTCCATTATGCAGACATTTTGAAACATCAGTATACTTCACCTTTATCATCTGTTTAATATATTTAGGGCAGTCAGTTTATTTAAAGAGGAACTTTGTCCCATGTTTCAATCTCTCTGAATAATTTAGCCCTTGAGGTGTAAACAGAGTCATTCACAGTGGACCTACACATGTCTTCTGAGTTTATATATGTGATATAATAGTGTAAAAAAGGTTTTCTTTTGAAACTATTTTGCCTAAAGTGCTCTGCATGGGTGGATTAATGGATTCAATTATACATGTAAAACGCCATAGCAGACACCAGGCAGTGAATAGTTTTTAGAAGCATTACACTTTTCAGACGTCTGCTTACCATCACCAACCCTTCTGACTCATGTTCCTTTCACACCAAACCACTCTGAATGATTTTATTCAGTTTTTTGGGGGGAAACCTTGCTACTGTATCAGTATTTACCAGAATGGACAGGTAAGAGAACCTGAATGGGTTGCGAAACGTGAAAGCGTGAATACTGTTTCTTTTTTGATCTAATAAACACGAAAAAAGAGACTAGAACTTCTTACTGATCCACTTATTTAATTCCTCCACCTTATACCATATCACCATTATCATCACCATCATAGTATCATCAAAATAATTAGTCAGAGTGTTTAGGAAGTGACGCCGAACAGTAGCTGAAATCTCGCGAGACTGAGAGACGGCCATTTTTACCCCCATTGATTGCTGTTTGTGGTTGCAGTACAACAGAAAGAAAGTATCTGCGATTACTTTGATAACAAGTTTTTAGCAGCGCGGTTTGACTTCGAGGTCTACCTGGATTCTGGCTGAAACGCGAATAATGTTCATGCACACCGCTGTTAAGAGCTGCTGTTGACATCGGAGCCTGGGTAGATGTCCGCTTAGCTGTCGCCCAAATGGAAATGGTGCCCAGCGAAGAAAACCAGCTTGTACCCAAAGAGGTGAGATTCATTCGCAGAGAGAGAGTGAGAGAAAGTCCGGCTTTCCCACACTGACAGGTCCCCCATCCTTCTTTAGTACAGTCTCTTTTATCAGTCTAAATCAGCCGGTGGTGTTGGTCTGGTTGTCTGTTAGCTAAACCGTTTAAGAAGCCCCCAAAATGCATTTTGTTTACAGCTGACAAGGACTCCCGTCACTCATAATATTTAGCCGCTCCAGCAACGTTAGCTCCGTTAGCCTTAATGCTTGTTAGCTGCTATGCTACCCGACTTCCTAGTTAACAACAAGTAGCTGGCTACGCTATGTAATAGCAGGGCAGTTTGGAGCTAGCTACTTTAATAAGCACTGTTATCCAGAGGTTACGAATCTAGCAATTACACAATTAAGTGACATCATTTTACTTTCTTAGAACTTTGTAATTAATTACCACATCGTCTGTAAAACCTCAACTCAAACCGAAGAGAGTTCTGTCCTGTTGCCTTGCTTAGCTACCCAGCATACTGCACTTGAAATGATCTAGCCAGCTAACTACAAGCTTAGCTTCGCGTCGAGGAAATTGTGGCTAGTTTGCATTTACTTCTGGGGACGATGCATGGTAGAAATAAATCTGACATAGGTTACTGTTAGTATGAAGGCTATGTAAGCTACATATTAAACGAGAATTCAACAGAAATTTGTGTTAAATAACGTTACATTTAAGCGTAATGTCGCGCTAGTTGCCAGTTAGCTAGCTAGCTAGCTAGCTAGCTAGCCAGCCTACTAGCTGCCAAGCTGTTAGCTAAACCAAGCTCGCTAATTACTTCATCTGCTACGCAAGTGTGTAGAAAACATCAACTGGGAAAATGTCAGTCCTGGAGTAAATGTGGTTATTATGCTTGGACTCGGATACTGTTGTTGGGTATAAAACAAGCTTTTTAATGGAATGTCATGGAAGTAATAGCTAAACTTTCTGATGCGGGGAGTTAAGAGTGCTTAAAAAGGATTAGCTAGCTGTGGATGTTTTTCTATTCATACGCAGCTTACGTTATGTAGCTGCGCTAATGTGGCTTGTATATCCCTAGATTGTTCATAGTTTATTTATTTATTTATTTATTTATTTACAAATATGCTTATTTAGATGCTTGGTTATAACGTCATCATTTTAAGATATTGGCTTCCTAAAGTTGGTAAACAGTCATGAGCTTTAATTTTGTTGGCATGCTTTATTGCTTATAAACATGTCATGATATTTTACTATTTTGGCATTTTTACAAAAGTGACTTATGTAATGTAAGAGTGTCAAGAGAACAGACAAATATAGTTAATCTCTCTCTTTTTTTTTTTTCTTCTTATGTGACATTTAAAAAGTGAGATCACTGGAATCCAGTCACCAGGATTCAAATGTATGTTCAGGGTCGCTGTGTATGGTGTGGGTTTAAAATCCTGTTATTGAACTTGGGACTTTGTTGCTTTATAATTTGCTTGATGATACTGTGTCATTTGTAATTGGTAGCTGTGTGCACTAAAGTAACCGTGTTCAACACTGATCTTGTCGTAACTGTGCAAATATGAATGCAGAGTGTAAGTTATTTATCCACTTTTACAGAACTAGACATCAAATCAGGGATTAAGATCAAGGATAGATATGTGGACTTTCAGTCCACTGACTGTAAAGTTTATTACTTGGAAACAGGGCAGAAAGGATTGAAAATAGAGCTGAAAGGTTAAAGAGATTGCAGTTATCAAAAAGCAAGAACTAGGCCTGGCCCGGAGTATGCATGTTTCCATATATTAATTTATTTGACAGCACATTTCTGTACTACAACTTCTAGAAAAAATGTATACCGACTTGGCTTCACTGTTCTCATTCGCAGCATCACGCTTCAGTTCAGGGGAGCAGCAGTAAGAGACAGGCATAATAACAATCACAGGACCTGGAACCCTTTTTAGCCGCTTCCTTTTTTTATTCTGGCACCATTCTGGGTTAAAAGGGGTTAAATTCTCCAAACCTCTACTGAGATGCTGAGGCTCACATCAGCATTGCACAGTTCTGCGAACATGGCTAGCCTTAGCACTACCATAGCAAGGTAGCTAGTGTTAGCTCTTTTGTGACAACCAAAACAGGAAGATATGGGTTCACGACAGGAACTGCTCTATCAGACCTACAGGCTATATCGAGAATACCTAAAAAGGACCATTTTGGCTTTTGCCAGGAGGTGCAAACATTAGCTAGGTCCACTTGTTACGTATCATTAGGACACAGAAGCATCAAACTTTTGTTTTTCTTCATTTGTTTATGATTTGTAACTCACTTTATCTACTGCAGCCACTTTCTGTTGTCTTGTATTAAAAATGGAGTCGTTTTTCGGATTTACATCTTTTTTAGTAATAAGCTTTAGCCAGTATGATAGGAGCTATGATCCAGACTTCAGGGTTGATGGATCACGCATTAGTAAGTGAATGTAAAATCATTAGTGGCAAAAAAAACCTTGCTTCTCCTGAGCCCAACAAATCTGGTCTTCAATATCAAAAAGTTGTAAAATTTGTGAACAGCTTGTAGATGATTTGGACCAATTGGAGGCAACCAAACACCTGTAAGCTTTGAAATCACAACCAGAGTATGGGAGCGGTGAGAAATGATTTGCCTGATTTGGGTGTGGAACGGATTTTTAGAAAGTCACAGAAAAGAAAGCCCTCCAACACTGCGTGTGATGTGGGTGATGCAGCAAGGACTCTATTGCTCTCACATGATGCCCATCCAGAGACTGTGTCTGTGGTGTAGAGCTGTACAGCAGACATGCATGCTGGGTACTTCAAGGCAAGTTGTACGAAAATGACCTAGTCAGTTCATTGCCATCCATTCTGCTGTGAGAATGATGTATGTGTGTTTGTTTACCCACTGTAGTTTTCTGGCCTTTGATTGGGCCGTCACTTCAAGCCTAAACCTTCCAGCAAAAGATCATGTAACTAGTGTTCTGTGTAGAAATGGCTACTATTTAACAATAGGAGTGAATGCAAAGCGCTTGCTGTGCTGTGAAAGCTTTGTTAATTTCAGAAACAATTAAAATATCAACTGCAATTCTGTTCAGAAAAATACCTATTAAGATATTTTGGGAAGTCCTTTAGCGCTACTGGAAAACGAACCAGATCTGTGGTGGGGTGTCCCATCTCTTTATCTGATGGTTGAAGGTGTTATAAATGTGCCTCATTTTTGTCAGGATGCCAACACAATAAAAGATACAGGTTTGAAGTCTGAAGTCTGATGTATGTACACTACAATACTTTAAGGGCCTTACAATAAACATTAGTGTCACACATTAGCATATGAATTAAGCTTTTGTGCTCTTTCGTGGCTTTGCATCCTTTGTATTTGGGTAACCTCTGCTGGTGTCAGCATCCTTTTGTATTAGGGAGGTCTTTTCTCAAGATTTGTTTGCCCAGATGAAAGGGCAAGGCCAGCTGGGCTGTGCAGAGTAAACCGTGGGTTCAGAGAAAGTAGGCTTTAAAGCTTGTTTCTGTTTATAAGAGCACTGTTGGTGTTCCTGGTCAGGCACTTTCAGACACACTGTCTCAATACAGTGCAGACGCTGGGACCAAAACATCTAAAGGCACTTACAGCATTTCAGGTTTAGGCTGAGTGCACACCTGGGACGCAGACGAAATGCTCCTCATCCTGAGAACATTATTTCCTTCTACAGCACATAGTACATAGTTTTAATCTTCCTTGTACAGACCCAGTAATCATGTCTGGCTTGTGGCATTGAGATCTGAGTCTCTTTAAGTTCAGATCTGAAATGAAAACAGTTGTCCGTCAGTCAAAGCATAACTACATCTGCCATCCCTTTTTATGTCAACTGCTGTAATTGTGTGCTGGATCAGCCAGACTGATATATAGTTTAAAAATGTATTTATTCCTTCATTCATTGATTCGCTCACTCTAGCCAGACAAATGTGACTCATGCATGCAGCTTGAGCCCTGTCCAAAACCTCATGTTCTGTGAAAGCGAGGATTCTGTGTGCAGAGCAGACACGGTGTGTGGACACGTACTGCTACTGTAGTTTGAAGATGTGTTTTCGCCTGATAGAATTACAGATTACATTTGTTTCACTTTTCTTTTGGCTCAATGCATAAAAGCTGAGGCGTTTAGCATGTCCAGCTACTGCTTATCAAATAATACATTTTTGATTGAACAAAAAATTAATGAAACTCATTACTATTAACGTTCACTCGTTGTTGCTTTTTACAGAGTAAATAAATCTTTAGTGCATGATTGCTCAGATGTTGATAGTAATATTTTTACTGGCGTTTTTGTTTGAGCCCATATACCCTTTAAACACTGTCAGTTACAGTACGTATCACTATGTTTTATTTAAATATTATATGAATATATTTATATACATTTTAAATGTAAAGTTTTTGGACCTACAAGTTTCTACAAAATACTATTGGTTATTAAATACATATTTTCTTTTTGGTTACTATGTACTGTACAGTGTACTCACAGACTGTACAGTCTAAAACTGAAAGTACTTAAAACACAGCAGAAAAATCAAATTGATAGCATATTCGTCTCAGATATCGGTAAGCTGTATCCTTGATTACTGTAAAAGTGTCGGTATCAATCTAAGAGGGAGGTGGGACCCATATCCATTGACTTCTGTTTTGACACTACTTAACACTAGTTGTCTGTCTTTTTAAACAGACAGAACTATGAACAACATCAAAGGTGCTATAAACGAGCAGACCATTTCCCATGAATGGGAAAGCGTGTAATGCTTAACATGGCATTGGCTTATGGAGTCCTGTCCTTCCAGAAAACGCGCCAGTCAAGCTCTCTGTTCTGGAAACCTGTGGGAATGCTAAGCCAGAACAAGCCAAAAAAAATGTATTTTCTCTTTCGGCTCAAAGTGATAGTAGCTGGTTCTTGTATGGCTGGAAATAACTGCCTGGTTCATTGCAAAGTAGGCCGTCAAGTGAACAGACCTCTCTTGGACTTGGTCTTGGACAGCATTCAGGCTTCAGCGTGGCTGCTACTACTGTGTTTAGCTATGTGATGTCCTATTGTTCATTTACATAGATAACAGTCTGTTACACAAGAATGGTTTTCGGATCGTGGGTTGCAATGTGGGGACAAGTTCGTCATGAGGAAGCTGGATCACTGCCTTACTCTTGAGAGCACAGATAAATGAATGATATCAGAAGTGGGAGCCTTTTATACTTGCTTTGCGCTGCAAGCACAAGGTGCACAAAGTTCAGTTATCTAGTGTTGAGCAAACAACATTGGAAGAGATGAGAGGTTGCCAAGTTTTAAATCCTCAAGTCTGTGTTTTTGCTGCTTGCTGCAAGGTACATAAAACTAGTACCATACACACGACCACAATAAACGCCTGATTTTCAGGTCAGCTTATCAAGTATAATGAAACATGAGACGCGCAGTTGGCCATAGTTCTAGAAGTACTGATGTACATGTGTTCAGAAAAGCATATTGTATTGACAGTTTATCACATACTTATGTTGTCTTTTGCGTAGCTCTCTATTTGATGTCCAAGAAAATGTTTGTTTTATAATGTATGCAAAGTTGTAGTATGTTATAGTATACGTTTTGGATATTGATTTTAAGTAAAATAATGTTATTGCGCTTGTTGATTGAAAGTACAATCATTTTGAGTATAGTTGGGCCGAGAGCTTAAAGACCGAAGCATTTACCTTTAGTATTGATTTAGTATTTGTTGAGTCTTGGGGCAGATTTCAATATGTGTGTCCTGGCATCAAAATGGCTTACAGACCACATCATACAATGTGAGCTTGAGTTGTTTGAGGTCATTTAAAGGGGGCCCATAATGCCCTTTATGGTTTTTCCCCTTACCTTTCTGTGAGCTAACCAAGTAAGGCACGCTGGGTTCATCGTGAGGCGGCGCTTAAATACGTAGGAGCTCTAACAGAGCGTTTTGGACCGAGGGTGAATACAGATCAACAGCCTGATAAAAAAAAAATCTGTTGGAAAATTAAAGCCTGTAAATCTGTTGTAGTTTCTAAACACTAGCTCCTGAACTCATTGTATCTCCTCAGCACCTGCATGCAAGTTCTCTTCCTTGTCCTCCTGTCACGTCTGACTTTGGGGAACAATGATGTCTATATTGCAGTATTCTATGGGACCTACAGAGGAATGTGCGCACACATTCAGCGTACCCCTCTGTATTCATTTAAAAGGTAGCTTTGATCTAAACTCCAGCTTTAAGCCTTTAAGAGATTGAAATGAAGTGTATTTTAGTCCAGAAGAAGGTTGTGGGAACTCTGTGATAGGGGTGTGTAAGTGACAGAGAGAGAAGGGTCTGCGGCTTGACTGAAAGGACCACCTGCTACCAGCGTTGAAGCAGTTTGACAGAGGGCTTGTGCTGAAGGGTGAGTCAGCAGGGTGGGAGCACTTTATTTTTCAGATTAGTGTAAGTGCTCACAAGCTTCCCAGGAACTTAATTGTTGAGCGTATGTGTGTCTGAGCGAGAGAGACTGTAGTTGCGTTTTAGGAACAGTAGCACTGACCATGCAGATTGTTTCATAAATGGTTCTATTATTGTGGTCATTATTAAAATGCCTGGATTAAATGGAAACCGGTTGACTGCTTGGTGAAATGGCTCAGTGAGAATATATTTTATATTCAAAACATCACTATTGAACAAAGGGAAACTGGATGTAGAAATATTTTACATCCTTAAAGTAGTACTCACCTAGAAAGCAGAGTTAGAAGCCAGAGTTCTTCAAAAATATGGAGGAGCATGTAACCCCGTTGGCGCTTTGTGATCAGTCGCTGCTACTAAAGGCCGAAATTCACATACACCATCTGTCCTGCTCTCGCTTCAAATTGCAAATCATTTCTTGCACCACAATTTGTTAAATCTGGGTTTTCTGACGTTCAGAACCTTAAATAAAGACTTGCATCTGTGGCTGAGCCGTGTTACATTATTTATTATTTCTGTGATATGTTATATCACCTTACAATACATACACGTATTGTAAAGGGTAGTAAAGCACCTCACCACTGAGTGTTCACTGCGGTGAGAGAGCCTTAATAGTTCTGTTAAATTGTATTGTATTGTATTGCAGTCGGTAAAATGTTGAGATTAAATATTTGAATTTATAGTATTTGATGGCACTTTCTCTAGTCACTAGTCTGGCACTACTGCACTCTGCTTTATCAGATCAGTGTGTTGAGCATAGGTTTTCACTCCCTATTTAATCTTGTTAGATTACACCAGTACTCCCTTTAACACAGTACTACAATTCTTAGGTAGGATATATAAGACAACTAGGCCTGTGCTGAAACAAACTTGTGTGTGTTAATATTTCTTAATCTGCACAGTTGTATGATGCCACAATACTAAATGTTAAAGAAGTTAAATTTCTTCTGGATGTCATTTTCTGCATGCTTATATTAAATGGGTAATGAGACATGTACGCCATGTGCATAATTATGCTAGATTAGTCTGTTAGCTGTTTTGCAAGCTGGTGTTTCCAACAAAACTGTTTCAACCCTAGACTATTATGTTTATGGATGTATGACTTAAAGTTGATGAAATGACTGGAGTATATGATGATATGCTCCTGAAGGTTCACTCATTATGAACCTGAGATATAGTGAACATGTTCCTATAGTGAGGTTTTGCTTTGGCTTAGGACGACTTTGCACACCTGTGTATAGTTTCTTTAAACTACCATGGATCACACTTTCTTATGGAGAACATGGATGAAGCTGTAATGTCCTATCCCACGTGGGTGTTTTCTTTTGGCATGGTGCATAATTGTAGTTAAAGAAATGGGATCACAAACAACAGCTTATTTATGTGCTTTATTTTTAGTAGGTCTGTCTAGCAGAACTTAACGCCTCCTGGACCCTCATGAGTAGCAATCAAAAAGGATCAACTATAATGATGTGGCAGCCAAATAAGAAGTGTTGTTTATTGGACATAAACTCAAACTCAACGTTTTCTTAAGCAACGGCACTAGCAGTTGCATCCTTAACAGCCCTAGTTTAAAGGCATCCTACAAAAGTATGGCTTGATGTGCAGTATATCTGCATCCTCAAAAAAAGGAAAATGTGCATCCTAGAGGAAGGGGAAAAAAACGCTGATACAGTTTTCCCCTTATCCCACACGTAGTCTCTTAGCCAATACCTCTTTGGAGTCCTTTGCTTTTTTGTTTTCACTGGATCTGCAAAGCTATTACAGCCAACAATTAAAGGAATATTAGAGCCGCCACTAATATAATGCAAACTGGATGTCTAAATATGCTGACCGTGGTACTCTGTTTAAAACTACCACAGCTCTGTGTAAGTATGTAGTCTTTGGTATGTTCTTCTATTACTTTTGTGTGCCACACCACATGCTACCTGCACACAGTTGTTGGTTCAGAGGGCCTTTTGATTTTGTTGCTCTTGATAATGTTCAAAGGGTTTGGAAATGCTAAGCAGGATATAAGGGCCCTATGGCGCCGTCACTCGGGCTTTAGTTGCATGCCAAATGTTTGGTGCTGCTTTTGATGTAGCCAGTGCCCCACCACTCGCTTTTTTTTTTCTCAAGACTTTAAGTGCACGAGCAGTGACGACCTACAACATCGGACCTGTTAAATGAATATCTGTTGCATACAACTTTTGATCTCAGCAGTTCTAAGTTCTTGGACTTTGATTCAGCAATATAAGGCCGTGGGGGTAGTGACTTCAGCATGTTCTGTTCCTTGAGAATTTCCTGTGTGCCAGGTTCATCGGTGGCAGAGCTCAGCCTAGCATGCTTCATGTCAGGACCAGGCGATGTTATTCATGATAAAAATACTTAATCTGATAAAACCCCTGTACGTGTTGATGTCTGTGGGTCCTTTCGAGTCGCAGTCAGAGTTTTTCTCTAAGCAAAGTGCCTTAGTTGTTTCCTCAGTGTGTGCTGGCCTATATGTAGTCAGGTGAAAACGGTCAGTATGAGTGATCTGACTCCAGTTAGAGCTTTGGTTGCCTGCTGTCTTCAGTGTCTTTCTTTGTTGTGCAGCAGTGCTCTCTGGATGTTTTCAGCGTTTTATCTTATGTGCTTTGTCATCAGGGTATATTTTGGAGTTGCAGACAGAGTATTTTTGAGGAGATGAAGAAGAAGTTCTCACAGGTAGTTCTGGCATTGTGGGTGGGTGTGTGTTAACAGCATGGTGTCTGAATTTGCACCGGCATATTAATTAAGCAAGTACTTACTAACTGCAAACCAGTGAGTGCACGTAAAGTTGGAAGTGGACACAAACCTGGCCTCTGTGATGGTCAACAATAATATTCAAGCTTTTTAGACAAGCTAATTCCTGGGAACACATTTCAGTATTCATTCATGAGAGGAAAGTTTAAAATGGCAACAAAGTTATTTCTGCTGTGGCTGTTTTTCTTGTGCTTGCCTGTAAACATGGTGCCCCGAATGACCAAGAAATATTTTATTTGCGTCATACTTGGAGGCCAGGACGCTTGTGGTAACATGAGCAGATTGGCAGTGGAGAGCAGTCTGAGGGAACAGAGACATTGTGTGAAAAGAAAATGGCTCTTGCTCTGTAAACAGAGCTTATGATTTCCACACTGTCATCACCAGGCAGACATTATGCTCTCTGGCATTGTCAATAATCTAATCTTTTACATGGTTAGGCTGTGTTTTCCATGTTACATAATTGGTCATTCTAAATGTTTGTGGCATGATGAGATGTTTTACTGGTTCACTGAATGGCATGCTGTCTTTTGCATGTTTCAGACCAACCCCTGCATTTGTTGTGTCTGACACTGAGGTCAGTGTTGCCTTTTACAACTTTATAGGAACGTTGTAGTGTTTACAAGCTTAAGAATTTCGGGTTCTGAGCATATTTCTTGGGCTACTTATGTGCTCGTAGGCTTAACGTCTAAGCTGTGTCTTCTGAGAGCTTAATGTAACCAAGGCTACAGTAGGTCATATCAATACTGAGTTGCATAACTGCCACTGCTCCACTTTCACCTGCCTTGTGTCGTGTGCACCTCCCTGTCATGTTATGGCTTGGACCCAAGGAATTTTTCGAAGGTTGACAGTCGCCTAAACCCCAAGCCCCTCCACTGCCTCCTTAACCTAACATGACTAATGTCAGCAGCCTGTTTAGCAGCATGCGGAGTGGCATGACCTTTTCCTTAACCATTATGCGTTGACAACTGAAGTGAAAGTGTTGTACTTGGTGTTGCAGATAGAGAGCGCTGCTGAGGAACCGAGAGTGCTGTGTATAGTCCAGGATACCACTAATGCCAAGACAGTCAACGAGAAATTGACCCTCAACCTCCCGGCTTCCACTACAATCTCCAAGCTCTTTGAAGATGTCGCTCGTAAGGCTGGCTATGTGAATGGCACCTTTGAACTGGCATGGAGCAATGTGACGAATATGGTGAGTAACTTTTTCTCTTTTTATTGGTAATATAATTGACCGTTTTTATTCCAGACGTCTCTGCATGCTTCAATATTCTCAAGTAGTTCCTGCAGATTTTGCGGTCAGGGTGGAGGTGGAGTGACCTGTGATGCCTGAAATCTTGCACTGACCATGGTGTCTCCACATATGGATTCGTTGGTCGTCTCCACCAAGACAAAAGACATGACTCGTCAGTTAAGATGACCTCACGCCTTTTTGAGTCACTCCATGATGGCATGACAACATTGCAGTTTTGGTGACGTTGACGTGATGTTAAGGGCATTTGTACTAATGGTCTGGGCGCTTGTAATCCTGTGTCATGTAGCCGTCTGCCAACAGTTCTGGCACTAACAGGATGACTTATTGATGGCATCACTGCTCGCTGAATATCTGTAATCGTGGCTGTCAGGTACAGTGATGAGGCCCGTCCTTGCTTACGTCACATGCACGGCCAAACATAAAAGTTGAATCATTTGCAAGTCTCACAATGTCAAACCTACCCACCGAGTTCCATTCCTGTTGTTTAATTCCTTCTGTACAACTATTTTTTTGGCGGATGAGTGTATAACTAGTAATAAGGAACATGTTTAACCTCACCGGGAAATGTAAAATATCTAGTATTGTGCAAAATGGTTGAACAGAACTGAACTTTTTTTAAAAAATGAATTTTTAAGAAATGTGTTTTATAGTTTTATCCAAAACTATGGCTCAGTGCCAAATCTAATAACATGCAGACTTATGCTGGCTTTTAAGGTTGGATAATCTTTAGGTTATTTCATTTGATAACACTTTATTTAATGTTATCTAGCAGGAAATAGCAGCTCATAATAATGTTAATTTTTTAAATTTATTTAGCTGCTGACAAATCAGGCAGATTCAGTAAAGATAAACTTGCATAATGTAACACTGTATAATGTATTAATAATTGGCTTTATTGTTAGCTTAAACATTAGCTCTCCTGAAAGGGCATTTTCTGTCACTTAAACCTTCTTATTAGACATCAAACCCAATTAATTATTAATTGAATAGAATGAGGGCTAATGATCCATTGTTCAGGAGTGCAACGAACACTCATGAAACTCTATATTGTGCCTCGTATGTTAGCAGTGCTGTATTCCTTTTATAGATATTGCTCGGCTGAATAGAGTTTTGTTCTGGGCTGTGAGGCGAGACTGTGTGTTATGTGAACCTGGCTGGGTGCTAATCCTGCAGCTGACCCAGAGCACAGGTGCTGGAGCTGGAGTTAGCTCTCTGAGTAGGTCACTGGATTAAGCCCAGAGTTTGATCCAGGCTATGCCACTGTGGCAGTGGCCCTCTTAAATAGCTAAATAAGTTGCAGCATATGAATGCATATGTGTTTCTGAATGTGCAAAAATAAAGCCACTGCTGTCAGCCAGGCGTCTGACCTCCAGTTCCTACAGAGGTGCTGCAGAGTATGCTACATCACCATACTTTCATCTCCATATTTCCATAATCCATCCTTGTTTTTGTGAATTTTGCTGACAGAGAAGCAGTAGGCTAATCCCTACACAAAGAGATCTATGAAAGCACAGTGGGATGTTGCAGAATTCAACCGCAAACATTCTAAAATGAAATAAATAATCTGCTTAAACTGTGCATTATTTAGATTTTCTCTCAGTGTATACAAAATATCTCATAAATTTTTTTTACAAAAGTTTTGTATGATCCTGGATATAGAATTTTGATTAAAAAACAAACTGTAACAATGATATTATATTAATTTACATTACAAAATGTAAAAAAGATTTTAAACAATGTTTAAAAAAAAAAAACCTTGCGATGAAACATGGTGGGTAGGTTTGACATTGCGAGACATGCGAATGATTGAAGTTTCAGGCTCGGCTGTGCGTGTGACTCATCACTGTACCTGACTGACACAAAAGCCATGATTGTGGCCATTCAGTGAGCAGTGATTTTCCCAGCACCACTGGCAGACGGCTACACGATGCAAGACTACATACTGCATCGACTGCCCTTAACACCACGTTAACATCGAAAGACTACAATGGTGTCATGCCAGACTGTCATGGAGTCACTTAGAATGGCAGCGGGTCGTCTTCAGTGACGAGTCCCGCTTATGTTATCTGGAGATGACCTAATCTGTGTGGAGGTACTTTGGTCAGCACCAACCATTTGTCAAACGTTACACCTCTAGAAGGCCTGGTGTCTTTCCACCTAGAACTCTACCACATAATCTGAAGCAACTGTGTGAGAATATTGAAGATGCATGGGTTGGGTTATTGCAGGACTCCATTAGGAGCCTCTGTTGCATTAGCCAACATGGTGGCCAGACACTGCACTAAGTGACACAGCTCTTGTATGTGTTGCCCAATAAATATTGCCCATATCAGTCTAAATTTATCATCATTTATTGTTCTCTGTAACCGTTAATTTCCCTTCCCAATAGAATTTCACTCTGACACTTCCCTCTGGGTGCAGCTTTTTTTAATAAGTCCTTTTTCACTACATTCCGTTTTGTTAATAGGTAATGAACATGTACATGCTGAGTAAGAGTCGGTCCTCTTTAATTTTTTTATTTATTTATTTATTTTTTTTATGCAACATAACTACCCAGTACTTCACCCAGAATAAGTACACAGGACTGTGGAGTTGTACCACATTCTTATCTAATTAAGATCTACAACCTATAGGGACTTCACTTTAATTTAATAAGACTGTCTAGGAACATGCCACCATGTTACTTAAAATAAATACCTTGTACTTTCTAGTTTGCACCTCACACTTGCCTGGTTAGCTACAATAATAGGGCCATATAAAGTGCTAATGAAACATTTCTTACTGGACTCATCACTAACAGTAATGAGAGGGGATTGATGTCTGTCTAATCTCTGTGATGTGCATGCACTACAGCTGTGTTGTGTGTTTGGTGGGACATTAAACCTTTCTTTACAAATGAAACCGATAAACATGTTTGCACGAGAGAATATGACAGAGAGGTGAAATACAGGCTCGGAATTTATTATCCTTCATTTTACCTGCTCTCTAACATTTGTTAGTTCAACAATTAAAGTGTAGTCCACCTGTTTCTACATGTTGGCCCCCTTTCACTCTGCTATTTAATGACCAAGTTCCCCCCTCCCCCCAAGGACCTCACAAAGCAGGTGGTATTGGGGTGGTGGATGATTCTTAGCACTGTAGTGGCACTGATGTGGTGGTGCTGTGTTACGTGTTGATCAGACACAGCAGGGTTGCTGAAGTATTTAAACACTGTGTGGGCACACACCATTCTTCAGATTAGACCTTCCTAACTTCCTGGTCCTGTGGGGGTTCCTGACTATTGAACAACTGGAAAAAAAGTGAAAAGAGAAACACATAGTATGGAAAGAATCCCATAGATTACAGTCTTTAATTGTAGAACTAAAAAGTTAATCTATACGGACAGCAGCTATACAGGCTCAGAGTAAGGTCAACCTACTAGGGTTGTCGCAGGTACCTGGAGCCATGCTGACTGCAGTGCATCCCACAGATGCTCAAATCTTCGGGATTAGGGGACCAGGGTAATACTTTCTCTATAACCAGTGTTGGACATTTCTAGCTGTGAGACATGTTGCATTTTCTTTATGGAATATCCCATCTGCCCCAGGGAGGACAATCGACATGTGTGGTTGTACGTGATCTGCATGGATTAATTCTTACCCGTATAAGTTGAGCGTGTCCTCCACATGGATGAGTGGGCAAACGTAACTTCATTCATAAACTAAATGCTGCTACCATAAAAAGAAGATAGTGGTCATAATAATGTGACTCTACTGTGTACACGCTCAGTATCACGGTGCCCAGAGACGTTTAAACTAGCATTAAGTTAATGAACCCATGTTTCCTCAGTGCACACATGCTGTCTGCTGGGAATGTTTTATAGGTTGTTTTGATTGAACTTGTTTCTTCTTTTAAAGTTAGGCCAACAGGCAGCAGTGTATTGTATTAGCATTAACCAGTCAGTGACACATTTCAAGACTGTCTAATGTGGGTTAATACACTGTTTAAGGACTCCTCAAACAGTCGAATTCAGATACTGCAAACTGCGTGTGCACCTCTTCCTGTTATCATACATGCTACTGTTTACATAATGCCAAGAGACCCTATACAAGACCTTAGTCTCACTAATTATGCATTCTTACATCTTTGTATTGTCTCTTTGTAATGCATGTCTGGCCCACATCCTTCTCCCGTGTCTCACTTTGTCTTTCCCTTCCTTCTTTTCTTTCAACAGGCTCCTCTGGACCAGGCCAGTGAAATGTCTCTGGTGGAGTCTGGGTTTGAGCCGGGGAAACGGAACTTCCTGCATCTCACAGACAAGGATGGGGAGCAGCCTCAGATAGCTTCTGTGAGTAGTCAGATCATCAGAGAAAGGGCTGGAGGGTCTGTTATCAGTATGTGATAAGCTTGCATTTCTGGTGCCTGGTTCAGTAAGTGCGCTATCTGAAACAACTGCTTCCCAAGAGGCTAATGCGACATAGAGAATGGCCTTTTTATGAGTGGGAGGAAGAAGAAAAGGGTTGTTACATGGTCAACAATTTTTAAGATTGTTTTGTTTGGTTTAAAGCAATTAGTTAATAAGGCTCATAGCTTTTTTTTTTCTTTTTTTCTTTTTTTTTTAGTATTTGTTATTAAATGCTGTGTATGTGTATGTATGTTCAGGATGAGTCAGGCACAGCAGACAGCAGTGGACTGGATGACAGCTCTCAAGACCGTTTCATCGGGCCCTTGCCCCGGGATGGCACAGTGGGCTGCAGCAGTGATTACAGCAGTCCCAGCTACTCCTACTCCTCAATACTCAACAAGTCAGAGACAGGTGCTTTCCTTTTATTTGTCATATTTACAGTCTGACTAGATGCATCTTTGCTTTTATAGCAAAAAATAAGAAGCCAACCAGAGGAGCTTTTATTTTTTTTGTTTAAACAGCTTTTAAACTTGGTGTACTCTAAGCCTGTATATTCATGAGATTTTTTTTTTTTATCCAGATGTCCTTAATGCAACTTATGCTTGCTGTCTAAATTCTGAACCATAAACGATTCTTGGTCATCTCTGTTGCATCACTGTTCTATCATTCACATTTATGGCATTAGTTCTGTGGAAAATATCACTTCTGTGGGGGTAATTCTGCTACTTGCATATCATGTAAACACATCCAATTAGCACTCCTGTAAGCACTAGCATAATGGCAGTGGCAGCGGCTTTGTTTTTTCACTCTTATAGTTTACTAGGTTTCTAGTAAAATTGCTACTCAGCCACATTCATTTATGATTGGCTGTTTGTCAGAAATTTCAAGCTCTCATGTACACTCTTAACTTTAGTATGTAAACTTGGGGTGTTAACAAACATCATAAAACAGGCTTACCAAAACTGCAATTGTTAGGTTTTGTGTAAAGGCTAATTTTTGTGATTTCCAACCTGCCTAGGTAGAAAAATGGGGTCCAGCCCAGTGGCTAGCATTGTGAGTGGAAGACCTATTGCATATCATAGCGTTAAATGCGCCATTGTTCTGAGCATTATGTCCTATTTAGCAGTAGTTTCTACAAAGAATGTGTTTTTTGGTGAATAGGTGTGAATATGTTAACGTGTCTGGATAATGTCTGACTTCTATTTTCCCCTTTCTCTGTCTGTACCCTGTAGGATATGTGGGTTTGGTCAATCAGGCTATGACTTGTTACCTGAACAGCTTACTTCAGACCCTGTTCATGACACCAGAGTTCAGAAACGCACTGTACAAGTAAGAGATTAATATGTGTTCGTGCCTGCCCTTTAATCAGACCAATAAAAAAAAAATGTGTAAGAGACAGGTGGTAACAAAATCATTCTCTCTTCTCTTTTTTTTCCTCCCCTGTTTCTTTCTTTCAGCTGGGAGTTTGAGGAGTCTGAGGAAGATCCAGTCACCAGTATTCCTTACCAGCTGCAGAGGCTGTTTGTGCTGTTGCAGACCAGCAAAAAGCGTGCCATTGAGACCACAGATGTGACGCGAAGCTTTGGCTGGGACAGCAGTGAAGGTGAGCTTCTCACTGCTCTAGTGTTCTGGGCTCACGTCCCTGAGAGAAACCCAAGCCACATTACTGCTGACATCAGGTTGTCTCAGAATGCCGGCTGCTGTTCCCTGCTCTGAATTGCTGTGAAAATTATGCTGCTTTGACTGATGTGATTGTGTGTGTTCTGTCTGCAGCGTGGCAGCAGCATGACGTCCAGGAACTGTGCCGGGTCATGTTTGACGCCTTGGAGCAGAAGTGGAAACAGACGGAACAGGTACAACCCACCCCTCTTTTTGACATGGCACTAATCCACAGCCAGTGGGAACCCTCCCCCAAAGGCCAGAACAAAGGCCCCTGTGTGGGGAGAAAAGTCCCAGGGTTAGCAATGTCTAATAGAGCTACATGTGTACACACAGGCAGGGTCTGGCTTCACGTGGGGCTTGCTGGGCTAGAGATGTAGTAATGGCTACCTCAGTGGCAGGAATCTTTTTTAAAAGCCACCATCCCACACTGCAAAAAAGTGGATTTCATTCAGGACCTTCTTGATTTCGAGCCAGCCAAGCTCAGTATATGTTTTATGTTTTGGTACTGAATGTTTGTTGTGTCTTCACAGGCTGACCTTATAAACCAGCTGTACCAGGGCAAGCTGAAGGACTATGTGCGCTGTCTGGAGTGCGGCTATGAGAGCTGGAGGATCGACACGTACCTGGATATCCCCTTGGTCATTAGGCCCTTTGGAGCAAGCCAGGCTTTTGGGAGTGTGGTGCGTCTCCCTTTTTTTATCCCCTGAGTTGTTTGGCAAAACCAGTCACTGTGCAGTAGGAGTGTAAACGTCACCCCCAAATTTTTAGTTGCAGTTCTTTAGGAAATAATTAAAGGCTTTATGATGCAGTGTATTGCCAAAAGTGTTAGCTCAGCAATTCAAATCATTGAATTCACATGTATAAAACCAAGCACCTAGGCTGCAGACAGCACCTACATACATTGAAAGCATGGGTCTCCCCCATGGGTCAACCAGTGCACAAAGAAAGGTCCATAAAAACATGGATGAGTGAGCTTGGTGTGAAAGAGCTGGACTAGCGTGCACAGAGTCCTAACCACCTTTGGGATGAATTGGAGTGGAGACTGCGAGCCAGGTCTTCTCGTCCAACATCAGTGTCTGACCTCACTAATGTGCTTCCGGAAGGCTCAAAGGTTCCCATAAGCACATTCTTAAACCTTGTGGAAAGCCTTTCCAGAAGAGTTGAAGCTGTAGTAGCTGCATAGGTAGGGTGACATCCTATTAAACCGTCTGGGTTAAGACAGGGCTGTTCACCTATGTATGAAGACAGACGAGCAAATACTTTTTTTGATTACCATGAAAATGTTTCCTGATTCTTTGAGTTGGAAGGCTGTAAAAAGGCTAAAATCTTTTCCTCACAGGAGGAGGCATTGCAGGCTTTCATCCAGCCCGAGACACTGGATGGACCCAACCAGTACTTCTGCGAGCGCTGCAAGAAGAAATGTGATGCCCGCAAGGTGAGCCGCTCAGACCACTGCAGGTTGTTCTGTCGTGTCTCTCTTTTTACCTTTCACGTCTTATTTTGCTCTTTTTGTGCTGTGCTACAGGGCCTGAGATTCCTGCACTTTCCCTATCTGCTGACCCTGCAGCTGAAACGTTTTGACTTTGACTACACCACTATGCACCGCATTAAGCTCAATGACCGCATGACCTTCCCAGAGGAGCTCGACATGAGCCCCTTCATTGACCTAGAGGATGAGGTAGAAAACGAGCCTTAATGTCTCCCTGATTGTTTAAACTGTGCTCTTGATTACTCGTTCCAGTTAGCTCTTGAATGAGGGCATCAATAATGCATGCTTTTGACTGATGATGATCTCTTTTATCTGCCATCTAATTTACCGCAGAAGTCTCCTCAGACTGAGAGCTGTACTGACAGCGGGGCAGAAAACGAGGGAAGTTGCCACAGCGACCAGATGAGCAACGACTTCTCCACAGACGACGGCGTGGATGAAGGCATCTGCCTAGATAGCACAAGCACCACTGAGAGGGTCCTGAAGCCAAAGGTACAGTTACCTCTTGTACACGGCACTGCACTAATGCATTTCTCTAAAGAAAGCAGAGCAGGTGTGCATTGTCCTCGATCATGCCACTCATACATCAGGGGAATCAGCAATTCTTACAACATTTAATTTATGTATTGTGCAAGGCTCCTCACACTTAATGTACACACTCAATTGTAGACTAATTCATGCAGTGAATTATACAACACTAATTGTGTCTGTCTGTAGAACTTTGTTGTGATTGGTGAGAATTTTCAACCATTTAAGTTGGTGAAACACGTTCAGCACATGCCGCTGGATTGCAGCAGATGTGATGTCATGCAGATGTTGGTCATTGTGGCAAGTAGGGGAAAGACTTGCAGCTTATGGGATGGAAAGGTGTTGGAGGAATACAACGAGCTGACTGACGAAACCCTACTTTCAGTTTTGGAAAACCAACAGCATTGTAATGAGCTTCATTGCTCATTCGGTAGCTTCAGCTTTGATCACTTCCACATATAACACTATGCTCATATCCCCAATTTGAGCTGGTTTTTGAGATCTTTTTGACATTGGAGAAAAATCATGTAGTTGTTGCTGCTCCACCAGCAGTTTGTCATCTTGGTTGCCACAGTTGAGACGGCAGTGGCAGTGTCCTTTACAGGGCATAAAATGCCCCTGCAGTTTTACTGCAAGTAGCTGTAAGTATTTTATACAGCAAAAAAAAGAATGGGCAGAGACACAAAGCCTTAAAGTAGTCTTGGTAGTCTTGGTAGTCTTAATCTTGGTAGTCTTAATGTATTCATGCTCGTACAGTCATCATAGTGGCTAACAACTTTATCAAATACTGCTCATCCTTATTGTGTAACCCTTTTATTTACACCATGTTTGTGTATACGTATATGTGTGTTGTTCTCTAGTCCTAGTCCTTCTGTTCTTCTTGAATAGATAAATACATTGACTTGTAATAGACATTGTGTTTTTAACTGATGTTGCTTCTGTTTTTGTAGAGCTCACTGACCTTTGAACTCTTCTCGGTAATGGTTCATTCTGGGAGCGCTGCAGGTGGGCACTACTATGCCTGCATCAAGTCCTTTAGTGACGGCCAGTGGTACAGTTTCAATGACCAGCATGTCAGCAAGGTCAGATTTAAACACTATGATTTCATATTTTTATTATTTGGAATAAATAATTTTAATCGTGAAAGTGAACAGCCTGGGCCATGAGTTCCTGGAATGCTGTCATAAATGTAGCTCAGTTAATCAGACTAAAGCCTTTGATGCTGTTATAGATCACACAAGATGACATCAGAAAGACATACGGCGGGTCCTCAGGGAGCAGAGGCTATTACTCCAGTGCCTTTGCCAGGTTAGCAGATCCTTCATCATCTTGCTTATTCACACATCTGCCTTTGGCTTGTACCTTCAAAGGGACGAGCGTGTGCACAGGGCCGTGTACCAAGTTGGCGACATAATCACCATGCACTTTATTCAATAACCCACTAAATGACGTCTTTCTAACACGAACACAACAGGCTCTTTATGCAATAGAAAACAAAGCTCCATTGATGCCGAGTCCTCTTTCCTACAGTTGTGGTCTTTTGGCTGCCAGAACGTCTAAAAAAGAACTTTTTTTACATCACTAATAACATTTTAGCCTGGAACCCCTTGTGTTTATTTGAGGCTAATAATGTTTTGTGTTTCAACAGCTCCACAAATGCATATATGCTCATATACAGATTGAAAGATCCCTCAAGGAATGCAAGTAAGACAACAGTTGTGCAGTTGTGAAATCAATGATTTGTATGCGTGTATACAACCACATCAGTGTAAAATTGCAGTCAACAAACACATGTATCTTTGTATTACATTTTAGTTAAGTGTGTGTGTGCTTGTGTGTTTGTGTGTGTGCACGCAGAGTACCTAGATGTAGAAGACTTCCCAGAGCACATAAAACGCCTCGTCCAGAGAGAGAAAGAGTCTGAGGAGCAGGAGAAGAGGCAGAGAGAGATTGAGCGAAACACATGCAAGGTGCTGCACTTGCACAATGACCTCATCCACCATTTCTCCATTAGATTATGCAAATCTAACTTTCCCTTTCCCTCTTAGATCAAGCTTTTCTGTATGCATCCTTTCAAGATGATGATGATGGAAAACAAGCTTGAGGTTCACAAGGACAAAACTCTCAGAGAGGCTACAGAAGTAGCATACAAGGTAAACATAGGGGGCTTAATATAGGGGGCTTTATCTAGACTTTTTATTACATCCTTGTTGGGTAACTTAGTCTCATATTTCTGAAGCTGGTATAATTCTGACTGTGATAACTGGTTGAAGATTATTAGAAACCTTCACCCTGTATTATAAAATGCTATATGCCTCCTCATGACACACCGGACAGCATCTTTCTGAATAGGCCTTGTGTGTTTGATGTTGGTTTGCCCCTTCTTGATTAATAGTTGATGGATCTTGAGGGCACCGTTCCTCTAAACTGCTGTCGACTGGTGAAGTATGATGAGTTTCACGAGTATCTGGAGCGCTCCTACGAGGGAGAGGAGGACATGCCCATGGGGCTGCTCCTTGGTGGGGTCAAATCCTCCTACATGTTTGACTTGCTGTTGGAGACCCGCAGACCTGACCAAGTGTTCCAGCCCTACAAACCCGGAGGTACCTGCACAACAGTCATAACCATTAAAGCACATCCATGAGCAGCCTATTGGTCCCTATTTGACGGTGTGGTTTTCTTTTTTAGTCAAAGTGAAAATATATATATTATCTAAGTGATGGAAGATTTTTATAAATTGCACTTGGCAGCAGTGTGTCCCGCATGTGTGTCCCGCATGTAGCCTTGAAACCAGCTTGGATTACTTTTAAAGGAGGATTCCACTGATAGTAATTCAGAGTGGTTTGTGTTGAATCTGGTGTTGCCATGTCTGAAATGCAAATAGAGCCATTTCTATCCAAAACAACCAGTGAAGATACATGCCTTCTTGAGTTTTTTATTCGTTGATTAACGAATAGTTAATTCACGTTCATTAATGTGTAACGTTAATTAACATGTGTAACGTTAATTAACGTTACACATGTTTTATGCCTAAGCCTTTTTTAGATGTCTCGGATACTTAAACACATGTTTGTAGCCACTTTATGTAATAGCTTTCTATGAGGTTGCTCTTAGGAAGCATACATCTTTAATGTTATATGCCTCTGTCACCACCAGTGTGAGCAATTTTGAATTTTAACAAGCTTCTCTAAAGCAGAGTATTATACATCTGACCACTTTTATTTTTTATTTTATACATTTTATGTTGTGTTAAATACAAATATAATCATTTTGCCTTAGCCTATCAAGGCATTAGCTTTGCTACTCTAATTAATTAGCAGTATCGTGCTGTATGTAGCTGTTATTGCATATAGTTGTCTACTGCCTCTTTCTCTTGCTATGCAAAAGTGGATTTTTAGAAATTTGTGTATTTGAATTTTTGCAGAAGTGATGGTAAAGGTCCATATCGTGGATTTGAAAAGCGAGACCATTGCAGCTCCTGTCAGTGTCAGGGCATATCTGAACCAGACTATTACAGAGTTTAAGCAACTCATTGCACAGGTGCGTTCTCTCTCTTTCACACTGCGCAAAAACATCATGAGAACATTATCTTGCCTTTACAGTGCGTTGACCAATATTCATTATTATTAGTTGCTTCAATTTGTCCTTGTTGTGGAATATCATAAATTGTATAATACGGTAGTGTTGTAGTGGCTTAAGGAGACCTGGTTACGCTGGGAAGCATTATGCGCTCTAAGACATCGGTACAATGAGGGTAACAACAACATATGGCTTTTATATGATATTGTTCCTTCTTTCAGGCCACTGGGCTGTCTGCAGAGACCATGCGTGTCGTCCTGGAGCGCTGCTATAATGACCTTCGGCTTCTCCATGTTCCCAACAAGACATTGAAAGCAGAGGGTTTCTTTAGGAGTAACAAGGTTTACTTTTTTTGGTGCTGCACACAAGTGCATTAAGTGAACTGCGATTCTGCATGTTCTTTTCCTATTATAAACCTTCCAGCTGTTGCTTCAACAGCAGGTCACTATGTTTTAATTTCTCCTTGTAATTACTAAGGTTCTTGTTATTCCTCAGGTTTTTGTGGAGAGCTCAGACTCGCCAGACCACCAGGTGACGTTCACCGACTCCCTCTTGTGGAAGCTCCTGGATCGTCACGGGAACACGATCAGACTGTTTGTGTCGCTCCCAGAGCAGTCGCCAGGATCTCTGGCCCATAGAACTAGTTGCCCCAAAGTGAGCGGTGACTCGGAGGACTCTTTTGAGGGGGCTAAGGGCAGCAGCCAGTCTGTGGAGGCCATTCTGGAAGAGAGCACAGAGAAGCTTAAAAATCTGTCACTTCAACAACAACAACAGCAGCAGCAGCAACAACAGCAAGCCTCCAGCACCAGCGACAGCCAGAAAAGCTCAGATCACAGTGACTTTGAGCACATTGAATCCCCGGAAGCTGAGCCTGACGGTGCCACACAGCCTGGGGCCCAAGTCACCAGTGGAGGCAGCACTGGAGGAACTGCGTCTGACCAAGAAAACCAGTTTCCCTCAGAGGAGCGTTCTGACTCAGACTTGAACAACGATCGCAGCACCAGCTCAGTGGACTCTGACATTCTGAGCTCTAGCCACAGCAGTGACACTCTGTGCAATGCTGACAGTGGCCCACTTCCACTGGCCAATGGCCTCGACTCGCACAGCATCACCAGCAGCCGTCGTTCCAAAGCCCACGAGGGCAAGAAAGAAACATGGGATACTGCTGAGGAGGATTCAGGTACAGACAGTGAGTATGACGAGAATGGCAAGAGCAAAGGAGAGGCGCAGTACCTATACTTCAGAGCAGAACCCTACTCACAGGACGATACTGCAGGGGATAACCAGAAATGTGAGTCTGAGACTGTTGGTTTGGTTTAAAAAAGAAAGAAATTGGTGCTACGATTATTTCTATATTTAATTATTTTGTTGACTGCTTTTTGGTAGAAAGACATATTGAACAGCACATTGTTGTTGCCCACTATGTCATTGTAAATATTGAATATGTTAAATTTTTGTTCATTGACCCCTTACCATCTCTCTTTTTGCAGGTTTACTTGTCCATGTTGATAAGAGGATCACGCTGGCAGCATTCAAACAGAACCTGGAGCCGTTTGTTGGAGTCACATCTACTCAGTTCAAGGTCTTCCGGGTCTACGCCAACAACCAAGAGTTTGAAAGTGTGCGACTCAACGAGACACTTTCCTCTTTTTCAGATGACAACAAGGTCTGATTTGCCCTGCTCGTTTAGCAGCATGCGATAAAACAGACATCCTGTATTTTGGTAGCTCTTTGTCATGTTTTAAGGCTTTTGTTGTTCTGATGTTTTCAACAGATCACCATTCGGTTAGGAAGAGCACTGAAGAAAGGGGAGTACAGGGTGAAGGTGTACCAGCTGCTAGTCAATGATCCTGAGGTAAGCAAACTGCCAGTGTCTTCAAGAAGTTTTTTTACTGCATGTGTTTACATGATGTACAGGTTGGAAAGTATATGTCTACTGTTGCGATGGTGGTGGCTGGAGACTTGCATGAGAACAGAAGAGACTTTGCTTCATGGCTGATTGAGATCTTGTCTGGTGTTTCCCCTAGCCCTGTAAGTTCCTGTTGGACACTGTGTTTGCTAAAGGCATGACTGTGAGGCAGTCTAAGGAGGAGTTAATGCCCCAGCTCAGAGACCAGTGCAAGCTGGACCTCAGCATAGACAGGTGAGCGCCTGAAAGCAAATAGATATGCCATGCACATAAATGTGTCTTACTTGACCACTTTAGGCTTTTTGTTATTACTTCTATGTTGTATTATTCAGCATCCATGTTTGGCACTCACATGCAAGTGAAGTACTTAGGAATGTGAAGACTCGTATGTAGGTCCTTTCAGTTTATTAGGTTATATGCAAGTATGTGTAGCATATAAAAGACTACACAGAAGTGAGCCCTTTGATAACAGCCATGGGTCGGGCATGTACCTGTGACTGGATTGTCCACATTGATTCATGTGCGCAGTCCAGTGAGTCATTGCATCTGACCTTTTTAAAAGCCTGACTCACTACTGGACTGCAGAAATTGAGTGGAACCCACACAGAATGCAAACTGTTTTCCAATGTGTGCTTTTGCAGGTTTCGACTCAGGAAGAAGACCTGGAAAAACCCAGGCACTGTGTTTCTTGACTATCATGTCTATGAAGAGGACATTAATATCTCCAGTAACTGGGAGGTTTTTCTTGAAGTTCTTGAAGGTAAAAAAAAAAATAAATAAAAATAAACGGTCAGCTTTCACCGCTACACAGATGGGTATTCACAAATAAGAGTATGATGGCTGAAGTATGGCTTTCAGGTCAAAGTTAGCCTGTGAGGATGTTTGATTTGGCCTACCATATTAGGCCATAATAACTGGTTAATTTTCTATTTTCTGTATTTGTACAATGTTTTTTTTATTTTTTATTTTGGCCTTTGACCCACCACCTGGTCATATGAATTTTCAGATAGGAAAGTAGTGTCCGCCTTGTTGGGATGTGTTTAGCACAGTTGGTGCTAACTCCCATTGTCTGTTGTGCAGAACCAGACAGGATGAAGTCCATGTCCCAGCTGGCCGTGCTGACGCGACGCTGGTGTCCAGCTCAAATGAAGCTGGAGCCTTTCCGGGAAGTGGTATTGGAGAGCAGTAGTGTAGAGGAGCTTAAGGACAAGGTAATGCACAGCTGTTGGGAGTTCTGCTAGTCATTTTTAGTTTGTATAACCTTCATGTAAGGTTAAAGTATTGTTTCTTCCTTTGCAGCTAAGTGAAATGAGTGGAATTCCTCTTGAAAACTTGGAGTTTGCCAAGGTATGTCTGCCTACTTGTAGTGCAGTAGAGCATAGTTGCGATGTGATATTGAATATTAGTATGGCAAAGCAGAGATTAAACTGTGCTGCACTGCAATGATAAAGAAATAGTGGTTGAGAATCTGGTGTAAACGTCTGCTTTTTAGTTATATTTCACTTTTTCACCTATAGGGACGAGGTACATTTCCTTGTGACATATCTGTATTGGAGATCCATCAGGATTTGGACTGGAATCCTAAAGTTTCCACTCTCAATGTCTGGCCTCTCTACATCTGTGATGATGGCGCGGTGGTCTTCTACAGGTTAGGCTTCCTCTCTTTTAATCTGAAGAAATAAGCTCACCAGACAAAACATGAGCCACCTGTGACTGAAACGTATCTAATTGCATTTAATACAAGCACAAATATCTGCTGTGATTCAGTTTGGCATGGTCTGGACAAGTGTCTGCATATAGGCCATAACAGTGTTCAGCCGCTCTTGCATTAAAAATTGCACAGTTGGGCCAGATTTCATGGTTGCCTTCCCTGGCGCAGTTGTAACAAGAATTTCCCTTAGACTGGGATTTTTACAACTGCTGGTAGACCCGTATGACCATACACTTCCATACACATGTAAGTCTAGCTACTTTTCTCACACTGTAGCCCATCATTAACATCTGCTTTGTGACCCATTTTACACACATCGTACGAAACATTCACTACACTGTACCACCTCTCTGTCTTAAACGATGAATCCCATCAGATTATAGCTTGATCATCCTTGTTTAACGGCATCTTCAGGAGCCTGAAGCAACTTAACACCTTAATTTCCAAGGCGAAAATTTTTTTGTTCGGTGAGCTCATTATGGAGTTGATATATGCACGCCCTGTTGTGTGTACCTTTTTTTTTTTTTCTTTTTTTTTTTTTCAAATTGAAGAACAGTGTTTATTTTTTGCTTTCTAAAGAAAGTAGGATCAAATAAAAGCAAGTGGAAATCAAATTATAGTTTTATCTGAGGAGAGTTTTATTCCCAAATGCTGTATAAGGCCAAACCCCTTAGAGGGTGTTTTAAAAAGAACAACATTCAGACATTCTAGATTTCTCTAATAAAGGATCAAAAGAACATTGGTTATATGGTGCTGTATGTGTAAAGGCTACGACCAGGTCATTGGGGAAAAAGATTATGTGCTCCATAAAGTGTTTTAGAATAAAGGTAAATAATTAAATGTATTACGTCCTAATGTTTTCTATCACTTATTGTAGCTGTATATGACAAAAAGATCAATTCTCCCCTTTTTTCCAAGTACAAAAAGACATAACTCCACCTAGTGTCCTCGAGTAGCAGTTGTTTAGGGTTAAAGCTTTTGCTGTTATTGCCAGACTGATGAATGGAAGAGCATAATGACTTTATTGGAAATACTTCAAACATGTGTTATTAATATGAAGACAGTAATTATTAAGTGCTGTCTTACCCACACCCATTGCAGAGTTGATCTCTTAAGGCTCTTCAGGAATCGTGGGTGTTTTAATACTCGTCTAGGAATATGCTGTCCTCATAGGCTCTGTGTCTGACTTTCTGCAGGGACAGCACTGAAGAGCCCATGGAGCTTTCTGAAGAAGAGCGCAATGAACTGATGAAGAAGGAGAGTAGCCGTCTGCTGAAGACAGGTCACCGGGTCAGCTATTCACCCCGCAAAGAGAAAGCCCTCAAGATCTATCTAGATGGAGGGCCTACCAAAGACTCGGGCCAGGACTGAAGGTGGCCCAAACCACCCTGAATTTTTTTTTTTAAATAGCTGGCCTGCCCGCTGCAGTGTAGCGCTGCCTCGCCAGGGACCCTCGTCTGGTGTCGAGGCCCACGCCGAATCCAACGTCACCGGTGCTGTACGGCTGACGCCCTCTTTTCTGAGCTTCACGGGGGGGCATTGCGAGGCTCGGATTACTATTGTGCACTATAGTTTATTGTACTGTAAAGTTTAAAGGGAAGTGCAAAAGCTATTTCAAAAGAAAACAAATCCAGTACCATTCAGACAAATCAATTCAACATGATCTTACAGAGATGGACGCACTTGTGGAATACAGTAGAGGACTCTATTTGGGAGTGATTTGTATATCTTTCTCTGGGCTGTCTCAATCTTCACTTCTCTCCACTGTTTTTCTCTACTTTCCTCCACCCCCCTCTCTTTTACTGTCTGTCTCCATCACTTTGATTATGACTAGTCTCGAGTCCATCCAGTTATGTGCACATGTCCACAATCCAAGTTCAAGCTAAACACGTGACTAAACTCTTGATCTCCAATAGCGACCATTGAGGTTGAAGCCAGTCACAGTTCAGTCATCTTCCATGTTTTTCCAGGTCCTCCACTAAGTCCGGGTGTAATTATTGTTCTCATTTAAACAACCGGAGGGATCTTTTTCCTCTTGTTCATTTAACGAAAAGTAATAAGTGTGAATTAAACGCTTTTCTTCTGGCTGACGAGGCTCCGCCCTGGCCTTTTCCCAGAGTGCTTCCCTGCATGTGCGGGTGCAACAGTGGCCGTCCCTCTGTGCCATCCCACTAACTGCTGAAGTTCCACCCACTGTGGAGGGTGGGCTCCGCCCTGCTCCCCTCACAACTCCTCCTCTGTCTCCTGGGGCTACTGACACTGGTACATTTTTAGTCTGCGAGCCTTTAATTCTAGGGTGATACAAATCAAGTTAGAGCGCTTCATTTATCTGTTTACCCTGTTTAGTTTTTTTTTTTTTTTTTTTGTCCCCTTGTTTCCTTGTAAATTATTTTCACCTCAGACTTAATGACATTATTAGGTCATGTGAGTGACTTCTGGCACACATTTTAGATTTTTTTTGTTTGTTTGTTTTTTTTGGGTCTGTTTTTGGCCTTGGTTCTGTTTTTATTTCTGCACAATGTGAACGGAGCCTGTGTGCGTTCGGGCCTGGTGTGTGTGTGTGTGGGTGTGTGCCTGTGCCTGTTTGCGTGTGTGTGTGTGTGTGTGTGTGTGTGTGTGTGTGTGTGTGTGCATGCGTGCGTCTAGGCGCATGAGTGCGCGCACATGTCTGTCTGGATGTGGAGATGATGATGCTGATGCTGCTGTTTTGCGAAGCCTGAGTGCTTAGGCTCTAGAGCCACACTGGAGGAGCAGCAGTCACCGCTGTGCCGGGCCGAACCGCCGTGGGTCCCCATGGCTCCTAACGCTGCCACAAGCTGTTCACAGTAGACATGCCAATATGGAAATAAAAAATAATCAGTTTCTTTCTGTCTGTTTTCACATTGAAATTTTCTATTCAGATGTGTTTGAAAATTCTTGTTTTTCCTTTCGCTCACTGGCCCAATCCCATTTTTTGTTTTTACCCCTACCCCTTGTTTTTGAGTGTAACTTTTCTTCTTGAAACTGAGTTACAAGTGGTAGTGGTATGAAATTGGACACCCCTCCAAGAACTGGATTTTCAGCGGCTTTTGTGCAGATGAAAAGTACGGTCATCAATCAATCTAACGAGTGACTAAATAAAAAAGAGCACAAACAAAAAGCTACATTACTTCATTTACATGCTTCTAGCGGTGCCCTGTAGGTGACCCTGCCAGTTTTTTACATTGATAGCAAAGGAGGGTAAAGTTCAGCTCCACTCCTTAAATACACTTAGGGCATCACCTTTCTTCGAAGAGGAGGGTGGTAATTATTTACTATTGCTGCCAAGAATTTTTGGGCTTATGAAGCTAAGCCTAGCTTATTAATCAGCAGCTTCATGATTGTATTTCCCCTTTCCATCTTAAATGGTGCAGCAACCTTAAGTACCAGAGCGTCACTGCTGCCCCTTTTGAGGTGGAACAAGAAATTTTGCTTGGTAGTGACAGTGACATGAGCGTAGTATTAGCGTTATGAAGTAAATGACCATAAACGCTATTACAGTAGTGGCTTTTTTAACAGAGAAAATTCTAATATTTATGGGTCTCTTTGTGCAGCCGTCTTGCGGATAATTTGCAGGGCTTTCTGGGAAATTTCATAACACTCTGTTTGGAGTGTGCCTCTGGGACAACCCAAACCCTAGAGATGAACATGCAAAACAGAGGTTTTGGGCTAAGTGTCAGGGGGAAGGGGTGAAATAGTATTGGGCCAGTGTGTTAGGTAGCTTTTTGTGCATGTAGACGTTCAGCAAAGTTATTAAGCTCAGAGTACATGCCAGAGTGAGGAAGCGCAGAACACATTCTCCCACAGCAACTGCTTTTCTCAGTATTCAAAATCGCCTATTTGAAGTTCCAGCCTTTCTCTCTGTAATGACATCATCTCGTAACATCGTTCTTATTGTTGGCCTACTGCCAAGCTTGGCATGCCTTATGCCAATGTGCAGAGAATGGTTAAAATTTACCACTCTACAATGCCCTTCTCCGCTCTGACTTGTAACTGTGAATCATATCTACCAATTTCTTCTACCTGACTTTCAGGATCAGACTCTGGCTCATACTGATTTGGCAGAACTGACTGCATTGTATCGCCACTGCTGAGTAAGGGGCCGGACCCTGTCGTGATGTAGCTCTGGTGATCAGTGAGTAGGTGACCTGACCAGTCGGGGTGCACTAGGGTCATCAGGAGGTGGGGTTTTAAGACACAGGTGCTCAAACAGATAGTATGAGTAAAACAAATGTTTTATTTTTTACAAACGGCACCAGAGAAACACTGAAAATGATAGACCTTTTGATACCTTTACTGAAGAACCCTTGAAAGTTTCAGCCGTTATGTCTTAATGAAAAAGGTGTTGAACTTAACCTGATCGTGTCATCTCTACCAATTGGCAGAGAAATGTCCGGCTAAAAAAGTCCACTAGAGGTCACTGTACAGCTTTACTGCTCTCATACATAGAGGAAGCATGCAACAAGTAAATCCATACATGTGGATTATGTTGGTGGACTTTTTGAAGGTATGCTTATTACAGCATATTATGGCTTCAGAAGTTTATTTATTTTTTATTATAGTTTTAGTGTCTGTACTAAACTAATGTAATTATGTGCTTTATTATTATTGCCCCAAACCAATGAAAAAAACTTTTTCTTTTCTTGGTGAGGGCGTTAAATGGTTTTCCTGTAATGGAAGTCCATCAGTCTCGGAAGCTTTGTTATTCTCTTTGATTTCTGGGCCTTCGTCTCAAAGATTGCCACCAAACAATAAGAAAGATACAAGACCTACAAACCTTTATGATGTGACCACCTTTTAGCCTGCTCAACAAATTCCTGCTCAAATGAACCGACAACCCTCAAAAGACTTTTCCAGGTTTTATTTGCTTTACAGTACTGAGACATATTTGTATGAGTATGTAGCTTTTGAGAGGTTTAATCCGTCTAGCGTATGGTTATAAGAACACACTGCTCTGTAGTACTCCATCTTTAAAGAAGAATTCCACAGATTTTTAAAGATTCCTGCAGAATTTATTTGGGATAGAACGCAAGTCATTGAATGTAATGTGTGACGTGGTACTGAAACTTCCGGTACCACTTTAGAGAAAGGCTAAGCTTATAAACAGTCCATGGACAGTTTGAAGTGAGTTGATCGCTAGTTATTAGTTCTAATTAATAAACAGTTATAACACATGAATGTGAAAAGGTGTTGAAGCTGACAGGTTATGTGCTGTCTGATGGAGGAGATATATAAGCTAGGTAAATGTTAAAGTCTGAGCTTTAGGTGTATGAAAGAATGCAGGTTCATTGTTAGGCTCTTATTTGTGTATTGTAACTGCTTGTTAATTATTATAAGGTGTTGTGGCCTAATAAACCCGTTGTAAACCATTCATAAACATGAAAGTAGTCTTATCCCTGCACAAGTGGTATCATCTGGGGTCACAAGAGGTCACAAGAGGTCGGAAGATGTCTACAACATTAATATAGCTATTTATTTTCCTATATATGGTATATTAAAAAAAAAAAAAACAATTTTAGGCTAAAACTTTAATCTATCATAAAACAGGGATCAAGCCGTGTATTCCCAAACATAACTGTCTGGTTCCCATCACCCCCACTGAACCAATCTGACTCTCCCAAGTTTCTCTGGAATGCTGTATACTGATGTAATAATTTTGATTATTCAGTTATGCAGGATTTTCTACAAATCTGTGGAATTCACCTTGAACACCAACAGTATAGCACCTAGCTTATATACACTTTATACAATTCCTTATCCTGTTCTCTCTGAGCCCTGCATGGGCTTGAACACATGGGAACCCTCCGTGCTAAGATCTACTGCTTTAGCCATGGTCTTGGTCTCGCCGAGAAGCTGCAGCGCAAGTTGAAGCACGATATGGAGAATCAGGCTGTAGCTTTGGAGGGTTGGGGTGGCCAGACTATGCTTGAGTAGTGGTTTCCTACAGAATGCACAGATCACTGCTAAAGGGCAATGAAGTATCCGAGTACAGTGCGGGTCGTGAAGATAACTAGAGGATCGCTATCATCCTTAGGACTGACTCCTCGACCTGAGCAGGTTCCGCTTCCATCTTAGACAATGTAGTCGATCTCAGAGTACAGAGCGTCCGTCAGGTCTTCTTCACTGGAGCTCTGGCCTTTCAAGCACATGGAGCCACGGCTAATAAAGAGAGCACAGTGAGATGCATTAGCTCCATCTGAAGGGAACTCGACGAACATTGGAGGTATATTAGGACTGATATGCAGTATGTAAATGACCTCTGTTCACCTCACTGTCACTGAGAATAAATGATCAAGCATGGGCACTGTCATGTGACCACTGAAAAAGGACTAACTGATGACTCAAACTGAAGCAGATGAGGTTGCCGTCTCGACGTTACATCAACCCACTTAGTTCTTGGGTCAAATCACAAGGGTGTGTCTAAAACCGCATTTGGAGATGTTTCACCTCAACCAAGGTCACATGCTGTAGGCAACAGTTTTAAAAAGCTGAATACATATAGTCTATGGTAGAGGATGTCAACCTTTTCTGTCCCAAGGGCCACCTTCCAATTACTACTTCTTGACCTCTTCAAGAAATGTGGTTCCATTTGATTAAAGAAAACTGATAGGTCCAAATTCAAACAAGGGAGCTGTAAAAGCACCACAAGAAACCTCTCCATCAGTGGCTAGCCAGCGGCTATGCCGTCTAAACGGAAGATGTTTAATTAGCTGCTACTGCTATGTTTTTATTTGTGCATGTGTATATTAATACACACCTTTAAATTTATTTAAATGTCTGTTTCCTAATTACTACTAAATAACAAATCAGAAAATACAGTGAGTGTTACCAAGGCCATTATGAAATGGTAAACTAATGGTAGCGAGTTGTACTTACCTAAAAAATGACCTGCTTATTTTCTAGTTCTTCATGTATAAGTGAGCTACTGTAGAGGTAATAAGGCAGTAATGTAATAGAAACACAACGGTAACAAGCTGTACTTTCTAAATTTATCTTATCTATCTGTCTATCTATCTGTCTATCTATCTATCTATCTATCTAATATTATATACACATCTAGTCATTAATAAATGATAATATAGTCACTGTATCTGTATTTAGAAATAAAATGATGAAGTGGTAAGAAGTTTATTTACCTAAAACGACACACTTTTTTATAGGTCCTAATGAATCCTCACTTGTTTCTGTTTTTTTAATTTATTACCTGTTATGTATTTAGATAATCAGACACAGTGTGAGTGACAGGCAATAATTACCGTGAAACTAAAAGGCATTAGAGCTGTAAAATCTTGTTTCTTTTTTACTACACCCCCATCAGGTCATAGCACCAGTTCTGAATGGTCTTGTGCTTCACATGTAGGTCTACCTATAGACATGTACTATTACCCAGGAATAAACCAGGTAAATCTATTCTATTATATTACTGCCTTATTACCACTAAAGGAGCTCACTTATTATACATAAAGACAATAAGCAGGTCATTTTTAGGTAAGTACAGCTTGTTATCATTATGTTACTATTTCATAACGACCTTGTTCATGCTCGCTACAATTTCTGATTTATTATTCAGTAAAAATAGGAAATTGACATTCAATTAATTAATACAATTTGCTATCATATAATTAACATATCATTACCTATATATTAGCGATCTGTGAACTGTGTGAGAATATTCAAGCTGCATGGGATGGATTATCACGGGACACCGTTAGGAACCTCTACAGCTCCATGCTGAGACTTCTGGCATGTTGGGTTAGCAAACGTGGCGGCCCAGCGCCATACTGAGATGCACTACTTCTGTATGTGTAGCTCAATAAATATTCTGTATATCAGTCTAGATTTTTCATAATTTATTGTTCCTGGTAACCATTACCTTCCTTCCCTATAACACTGCAGTCTGACACTTTTGACAACAAGTGTACATATATTAATATTTACATTTTACATTTAAGGCATTTAGCAGACGCTTTTATCCAGAGTGACTTACAACGGTGCTTAGTGTTAATATATACCCACTAACATGGGTATATCTGATGTTTCTGGTCCACTACAAAGTACTGTCTCCACCTGAGTACAGGACCACTACAAGGTGCTTCATGGCTCATTGGGGTCCATGGCCCACAGGTTGGTCTATGGCACCTTTAATGTCCAGAAAGGTCTAGCCTTTTTAGCTGGCATGTGTTCAAACAGCTCATTGTGCTACTGTAGTTACTAGCTACTTCGTCTGATTCTAGGACAGACCAGGACAGGAAAAACACATCAGTAAACAGCTTACATGAACAGAGCACATGTTTGATGGCTTGATTTTGTAGTTTGTGGTTGTTTACATTTCATTACTGCGCTAGTTGGAAAGCTATATCTTTGTTGTTGCATTAATAACACTCTATTAATGAACTCACGGCAGCTCAATAACACGTTGAAACCGCACTCTTGGATGTGAGTGATGCACAGCAGTTGTACCTCCACCATAATCCTGTTTGGATCTGTTTTTATTAGGCTGTCTATGGATGTTTACCCATGAAGTCTTGGGGGGATTACTGCAAGAGATGGCTTTAGGAGTTGCCAGCGCTTTGTAACCCTTTTGCTTCAGTGCTAACGAACAGAACATGATTAGCTGCGGTTGGTGTTTGTACCTACCCAGTATTAGCTTCATTAGCTGTTAATCCTATATACGCTATAAGTATACAATGACTCACTGTAGCTCATTTGTTTGTGTGCACAATTTATCAGCCCCCTCTACATCATTGATCATCGGAGGGGATCTACAAAAAGACCCCTACACACCAGATACTTTAGGGTGTTGCACTGCATTTGCTAACAGAACATAAAACTTTAATAGGTTGGGTTTGTGTTTACGTGCACTGAGGGGGTCAGAGCTGGGCAGGGTTTCCATCCAAGCATTTGTTTATTAATCTAAAAGTAGCCACAGCATTCGAAGGCATGCCTTAACTTTATTTGGCGGGCAGCTGTCTTTTCATGTTTATTTTGCAGCGGCTAACGGCTAATAGCCTTCCTGGAAAGTGAATCCAGCCCTGAACTCGTTCCACCATCTTACCCCAGATGTTGGCACTGCAGGTCCCCAGTGCAGGGGCAGTGCTCCCTTGGCCCCTCGCCCTCCAAATCCCATGATAACAGCTCCATCAAGTGATTGGCTGAGATGAGGCAGCGCTCGTGCTCCGTCGGCTTGGAGATGCACACTGGAAAGAGCAGATCTGGGAGGGGGAATGTGGGTAGGTGAGAGTTAAGGCATTAACACACAGGTGGTATGATGATGAAGTTCATTCTCACTGCTTTCCAACTGCACAACAGCTCCCATATATATTTTCCCTTCTGCTCCGCTACAGGAGTGGGTATCACAGTGAGAATCCACTATGGCAATAATAGTTGAAGCTAATGGTACCGGTCTAGCTGTGCTATGGCTGAAATTTCCTTATACTAAATGACATTTCCTCCTGGGAGTTGTTTTTATTTCATCTATGTATAGTTAAGATAAATAAGATCTGGAGTTTTATGCCTTCATGAGTCAGTACCTTTGTGGAAAGCACAGCACAGATCGCTGCTGCAGTCACTTTGGTATTCGCAGATGGTGCCCGTCTCTCCTTTAGTCGTGTTCTTCGTGCACTGACCCCACACACACAGCTGACCCTCGCAGCACTCCTCATCCTTTGTGCAGGTCTGCAATACCAATATACACAAATCTCTTCTGCATTACATGCATCTGTGATGGACGAAATGCATAAGCCATGTCCTTGAGTTAAAGTAGAGATACCCAGGGTAAAATATTCCTCCAGTAAAAGTAGAAGGTCATCCATTTAGATCTCCACTGGAGTAACAGTACTAGAGTATTTAACTTCAGATGTATGGAGAGTAACAGGAGCATGATTTATTATGGCTTTAATGTCCTATTAGCATTTCTGTGGTTGGTGTAGCTCAGCGGATAACACCACTACCCTCCAGAACCACCACCACCACATGTGGGAGACTAGGGTTCGATTCCTGGTCTAGGTGACTATGCTGTGCTACACCAATAAGAGTCCTTGGGCAAGACTCCTAACACCACATTGATCTACCTGTAATATGATTACCCTTGTAAGTCGCTCTGGATAAGAGCGTCAGCATAATTCCATAAAAAGAAAAACTAAAGACTCTTAGGTTTAGGTGAAGAGACTAGTGTTTTTCCAGTCTCCAGTCCACCAGTCTTTAATAGAAGCTCATTAATTAGTTTGATGTCTATCCAAATTATCATAAGCACAGAACACTGAAGGAGAACAGTTTCCAATAGCTAGAACCAAGCTCTGTTTAACAGACCCAACCAGGGCAGTGTGTATATAAGTCTTATCAGAGACTAAAACACACTGACTTTTGCCATTTTGTTGGTGCCATAATGAATAACACTTTACCAAACGTTTCATTAGTGACCATTTCAGCTCATTTTGAAAATAACCCAGAAACACAAGTTAGGACATGACTAGCACACCAAGCTTTCAACAATTGTTCACATGTACAAACATGTTTTTCCAAAATTGCAGGAAATATGTGTTTCAGTGGTGACAGTTTTACCCAGATTTTCAGACTCTGGGAAAGCTATATTAATATGCCATATTCTTCACAGAGGGATATAACACTATGAAGCTCAGGGGGCTGAATTACCTCGTTTGGTGCGGGCCATCTCAAAAAAGTCTTCCCACCAACAGCAAACTGAGCCAGGGAACATTTCGAAGCTGTGATTTTTGCCGAACCACTGTTCCTTTGTTCAGTGCACACACAAGTACAGGTGTAGTGTCTACATCTGTTAATATGGACTAGACCTAAGATGTTCAGCATGTGCTGTAATCCAGTATTCCAACATACTGTACACGAGGCTTTATCTCAGCCGTGTTTTACACCCACTGTGCCATGTGCATGTTTGGTGCCATTTCAACTGAAGTGAAAGCATGAAGGTGGACAGAGATGTATTGAGGTTTAGTTTCATTTCCTTGACTGTGGTACATGCAGGCATGGAGGCCTTTGTTGTAATGCAACTTATCATATGGGCTGCACACAGAAGGAATCAACCCACAGGAATGAAACTTGGTGGGTAGGTTTGACATGGTGAGACACACAAATGATTCAAGCCCATGTGACCTAAGTAAGGACGGGCCTTATCACTTGTGACTGACCCCACAGCCACAACTGCGGACATTCAGCAAACAATGCTGCCCCCCATGAGTCATCCTGTTAGTGCCAGAACCATTGGCAGATAGCTGCAGTGATAGTTCAATAAATATTTGCCATATCAGTCTCAGTTTATCATCATTTATTGTTCCTGGTAACCTTTATCCTCCTTCCCTATAGCGTTGCAAACCAAAACTTCCTTCTGGAGGATTTTAATGAGGTGCTTCAGCGTTCTCTAGCTCTTTCCTGATGCTGGCCAGTAAGTGTAAGAGTGCATCTGTGGTGTACACCATATGCTATGTGCTGGGAGATTTCATCCTAACTGAACCCTTACGGGAGATCTCGGGAGATTTTGGTGCTTTCCAGCACCATCAACAAAACCAACAGAGGGAATATGTCTTGGAGGTGTGGTGTTGCTTTTCTCCAATACAGTACCAGAGACTATGCCAAGGTTCTCTGAAGATAATGTGGTTCCGAGATCGATATATAGTCAGATGATTATTATTTCTCACATATACCATATGTATTCCATTAGCTTCATTCTTAGTTTATTATATCCAGACTAACATACTAATAGACTTAGGGACTTAATCATAACTTTCGGGTGGATTTGTACTGCCCCATGTGAAAGGAACCACAGATCAGTTACTTCTTGTCATTCGAAATGGAACGACCTAGCTACTCCTCCGGTCTTAAGTGTAGGCTTTATCTGTTTTCTCTATACTGGCCACAGTGAGTTATTGTTCGAGTGACCTCAAAGTTGCATACCAGCTGGTCTGGAATCTCCAGGTGTAAGGGGCCTCTGAAAACCATATTTGATTTAATTATGCACGTACAGGGGTTGGACAATGAAACTGAAACACCTGGTTTTAGACCACAATCATTTATTAGTATGGTGTAGGGCCTCCTTTTGCGGCCAATACAGCGTCAGTTGGTCTTGGGAATGACATATACTGCGTCCTGCACAGTGGTCAGAGAAATTTTAAGCCGTTCTTCTTGCAGGATAGTGGCCAGGTCACTACGTGATGCTGGTGCAGGTTCGTCCTTCTTGGTGGTATGCTGACATTACCCTGGATACCTTGGCTTTTGATACATCACAAAGACTTGCTGTCTTGGTCACAGATGCACCAGCAAGACGTGCACCAACAGTTTGTCCTCTTTTGAACTCTGGTATGTCACCCATAATGTTGTGTGCATTGCAGTATTTTGAGCAGAACTGTGCTCTTACCTGCTAACTGAACCTTCACACTCTGCTCTTACTGGTGCAATGTGCAATTAATGAAGATTGGCCACCAGGCTGGTCCAATTTAGCCATGAGACCTCCCACACTAAAATGACAGGTGTTTCAGTTTCATTTTCCAACCCCTGTATGTTAACACCCTTATGTTTATTAATATCACAGTTAGGTGTAGCCAATGCGTTGTAACTTCTTTGTCTTCTGTGAACCAATGGAAGGTGACAACACCCTGTTGGGAAGATATATAACCTTTTGTAACCTGGTCAACCTCTTTGGAGATCTCTGGGTACCTTACTAAGCCATATTACCTTTGTTTATCCATGATTGTGTCACACGTATGTATCTACTATCAGACGACAAGTGTGGGAATTTCAAATATGCATCTCTCCGAGCTGCTCGTACACATTCCTTACCCCCAAGACCACAATAAGAGCTAAATCAGTAGAGTTCAGTCTCAGAAGTATCGAGCAGGCCTGCCACAGGCTGAACACAGCCAAGGCGTTCTGACAAGCCCACACATTTGTCTCTGGAGACATGCCAAAGTAGGCTTTAGAAAGTGATTCAGCCTTGCTGCCAAGAGTGCATCAGTATTCTAGCTGGTGGTCTCCACTGTCCTTCACTGTGCTGCTCTCTGTTCTCCTGTTTGGGCCCTGTCTAAGGGAGATGAGCAGAGGAGCTTCTATTTAGCCAGCAGTGCACTTTGATGTGAAGCCCCGTAGGAGAAATACTCCCTCATATCAGATTCCAGATGCACTTGTGGCTGTACTGCAATGCGGTCATAATGCAGGCTCGCTTGCATCATGCTGCTCAAGAGCAGGGTGCTGAGGGCTTTCAAACGTGCTTCAGAATATCTAGGTTTGGGTGGGGAAACTGTCTCAACGTGGAATACTGAGATTCCTGAATTTTCTGTGCAACGTAAAAAAAAAAGCTGCTCTGTGAACCTCACTAAGGTCAGATATTCTCAAGACCCCTACCGCATCCATCTCCTTGCAGGCCAGACACCTGGAGCTGTGCGCCTCGTAGAGACAGTATCTGCCCTTCTCACAGTCCTCATCAATGATGCATTCCTGAAAAGAGGGAAGAAGCACAAAAACATTCATTAACATGAAAACCTGGAACGCTCACAGCCCTGCTTATTCAGCTGTTGATGAAGGTGAAACCATTGAGGGTTATTGAAGGAACACTTCAGCATTTGTCAACTTAACCTCTATCTGTATTGTACTGTTGATTACCATGGACTATGAATTTAAAAACTCACCTTACTTATAGGAGAAGCAATGAAATTATTCAATTCTGGAAGAAAATATTTCAAATATGTGTCTATTAGGCCCTTCAACCAACATGGTTCAGTTTCCATTCCACTTTGTGCACCTAATTTTGAAACATTTTGGCGCAATTCCACCAAAAATAAACCGGTTCGGAACCCCAAATAACCCGGTTTGGAAGAAAAGTACGTTTAGTAGGTTCTTCTGCGTGAACCATGAGGACTTCCGTGGACATTTCAGTTGTTGAAAAAAAGGCAGCAACAATGGTGACACCCAGTGGTCTGCTGAAGAACCTCTTCTATGTCTCCAGTAATTGATACATGTTTGCATTCTGGATATAAACAAACATCTGGAATAACAGCACAAATGCTTGCAGGAAATCGACACACTCCAGCATCTTGCTGGTAGCATATCCTTTGACTTTCCTTAGTTCCAATAAAAGCTGGTGTGAACGCAGATTGGTCCCCTAGATAGCACCATGTTCTACAAAGCCTGAATGGACCCAGGGTTCTTGTTGGTTGAAAAGGGCTATATGTGACGCAAATTTGAAATTACAACCTTTACATTCTGACAGTACAGTTCCTAGAACCAGGCTTGAACATCTTAACAAAGCTGATCTTATGAAGTTTCATCCCAGTCTAGACCAATGCAGGGAACAAGTGGTTGTGGTTACTTTCATTTTCCCAAAGTTTTCTGAATAGCCATGCCTGATCAGACAAGAGCCAAAATAAATTAGTTTGTGGAGCACAAGGTTTTGCCAGAGTTGGTAGATATTAGCTTTAAAATTGTTGCCATTGGACAGATGTTTACATTTGACCCATATTTACAGATGTATTTAAAGCAGAAGGTTAAAAGCAGAATATCTGCATATTTTTCCCTTTTTATTTCCTTGTACTTGCAATGCCACACTTAAATCCTAATTATTATTATTATTTTTTTAATTCTTTAATTCTTACTCATAAATTTTTTTAAAAAATTTTACTCTTAATTTATTTTTTTAAATTATTTAATTTTAGCAGAAAAGTACAATAAATATATTGGATAGGAGCATCAGCCAAATTCCCATGTGCATTCCTTAAACAGTATTTCCATCCATGAAAGAAGGAACAATACAGATTCACAGTTTGATCTACAAAGACCTGGGACTGTATTGTGATAATTTACTGATGTTATACAACCCTGTTTACAAAAAAGTTGGAATGCTGGGCAAATTATAATAATAAAAAATAATAATACACTAATGTGCAAATCATTGAAATCCTGTATTTAAATGTTGGGAAATTGTGTTGTTTCGTATAAAATAGAATATATTTGCTTGATCTGCATTTAAGGTGAGCAACCTCCATTTACAACAGCATTCTGTGAAGCATTTGGCTACTGAAAAGATCAATCGCAGTAGATTAGAAAGTGAAACCTTTCTCAGTGTTTCAGCTGATGAGCAGTTCTTCTTAGTTCATTTAGTCCTTTATGATATGCCTCTTATTTTCAATGAGTGACCAGTCTGGACAGGAAGTCCAGTTTAGCATCTGCACTCTTTCAACACTGAGATGTACTCTTTTAGCACAAATGTGGTTTTGGCATTGTCTGCTGAAATAAGCTAGACCTTCTCTAAACAAGACATTGTCTGGATGGCAGAGCATGATGCTTCAAAATCTGTATATATATCGTCCAGCTTTAATTTAATGGGAAAGTCACCCCCCACCTCCCATCCCCCTATAATCCGCATACATGATTTCCAAAAGGAATTACAGTTTTTGATCCTTTGGACCACTGGACACTTTTCCATTTAGCTTCAGTCCATCTTCAGTGGCGACGTTTCTGGATCCTGTTTATATCTGGTTTCTTCTTTGCATGGTAGAGGTTTAACTAGCATTTGTGGATGCAGCAGCACACTGTGTTTATGGTTTATGGTTGTGGGAAGTGTTCCTGATCCCATGCAGTTTCTGTTTTTAATGCAGTGCAGTCTGAGGGGCCAATGATCATAGCCATCTAATATTGGTTTTCAGTCTTGTCCCTTGCAAACAGATTTCTTTGCATCTTTTAATGACATCATACACTACGTCTAGATTGAGGCACCATTTGCTCACAGTCTTTCATAGAGTGGTGAATCTCTTCATCTTCAAGTCTGAAAGACTGAAAGAACGGTTGCTGGGATGCTCTACTTATACATAATCTTTACTGACTTGTTACTATTATTAAAATTAGCCGTTTCATAACATTATTGAGACTTTTTTGTCTAAATGGGCATACTGTTTGCCCATCACTGCGTTCTGTTTTTATTTATGACCTTTTTTGGGAAATGGGTTTTAAACAATAAAAAAAAATTGTCCATGGTAATCAGATATACTACCACATGTGGGAGGCTGGGTTTGAATCCTGGTCTGGGTGACTGTGCTACACCAATAAGAGTCCTTGGGCAAGACTCCTAACGCTACATTGGCCTACCTGTAATCTGATTAACCTTGTAAGTCGCTCTGGATAACAGTGTCAGCTAAATACCATAAATGTAAATGTAGATATCCCAATACAAGAGACAGGGATTAGATGGAGCTCAAATCTGCAACCTAAAGAAATATACACTCATTGTCCAAACCTAGTTGCACCCAAAAGGAATCAACCCGACAGGACTGAAACTTGGTGGACAGGTTTGACATTGTGAGACATGCGAATGATTAATGTCTTACTCAGTCGTGCTTATAAAGTAAGAAAGGATGGGTCTTATTGCTGTACCTGACCGACCCAACAGCCACAACGGTGAACATTCAGTGAGCATTATTACCCTCCATGAGTCATCCTGTAAGTACCAGCACCATTGGCTGACGGCAGTACAGTGCAGGACTACATGCATGCAGACCGTAACGACGTCTGCCCTTAACACCACGTCAACATCGCCAAAGATTGCAACGGTATCATGCCAGACTGTCATGGAGTCATTTAGATGGCAGCAGGTCATCTTCAGTAACCAGTCTCACTTTCATCATTGTGGGGACGATCAACGAATCCATGTGTGGAGGCCCTACTGCAAAATCTGTAGGAACTGTGTGAGAACATTCAAGCTGCATGGGATGAATTATCATAGGACACCAATCTCTAAAAACCTGAATGTATGGCGATGAATGTATATCTCAGTAACTACACTGATACAATGACACTCTCTGTCAGTGGTCTAGGGGTCCACTGACAGAGAGTGTTTGGTAAGCTGGGAATGTTGGTGCTGTCGTCCCGCTGCTCTTCATGTTTACTCAGGTTTGTTGACGGTGGAGCAGAGGGGCGCTGACTTCTCAGGGAGCCCTCATGTCTGTGTGACCTTCTGGCTCTTCCGGAGTCACTGCTGCACTCTGTTAACACCATATAATGTGTTCAGGTCTTCTGTCAGAGCTAACAGTCTGTCTGTTCTCTCTGTCTGAGCTTAACTGCTGCCCATCCTGTGTGGCCTGATGCTGTTGCTACATCTGCTCTGACTGGAAGTCACTGATGCCTTTACCCATCACGGAGCTCCTGGCTGACCTGCACTGTGGAGGTTTGGCCTGCTTCCTGCTGACCCATCTTATGAACCACCAACATAATTACAGACTAATCAGACATTACACTCTGCTTTCTTGTGCTGTCTTGTATCTGGTGTTGACCCAAAAGGAGGATGGGTTCCCCCTTTGAGTCTTGGTTCCTCTCAAGGTTTCTTCCTTCCTAAGTAAGGGAGTTTTCCTTGCCGCTGTCGCCCTCGGCTTGCTCATTGGGGGCTCGAGCACCTGATTCTTTGTAAGGATTCTTTGTAAAGCTGCTTTGTGACAACATCTGTTGTAAAACGTGCTATAAAAATAAATGTTGACTTGACTTGACAATCAGTCACATATCACGTGTAATGCCTTTGTTTTAGAGAAACATATTTAACCACATTATAATGAAAAGCAGTGGCGTGCAACACAGCTGAGTTTCCAGAAAGTTCAAAGAGAATCCTGAAGCATGTGAGGCTGACACTCAATCTCTGCAATATTTATCTATACGAGAGGTGACCCAGACTTTCTTGGGCCACCAGTGACGCAAAGGACAAAGAGTGCTTTATCCCTAGAAGCTAAAGTAAACACTTCATTCTTCTCCGGCTGCCTTTTTGCCACATCAGTCTTTCGGGGAGAAAAGCGCTGGGTTAATCCCCTCTTTTCCTTTGTTGAATTAAAAGAAGTGGTTTACATTTCATTTGGTCATCCGAAACAAAACGGCTATAAACATCAAACTACCATCATATACTGGGCTTTCAGTGTGTAAATCCTGTATAACAACTGAATACCTCTGTGATTAAAGCCCCTTTTAGTCACGCTAGCGACTGTTTGAAATACACACTGGGTAGAAGTAGCTCAAATATGTAGCAATACATTCAATATAAAGAACAGTGGAATGGCACAGATGGCTTAAAGTGAAAATCAATGCGCTATAAATGATCCTTTCATCTTTCGCTGTTAAAAAGATCCTATAAGTCTAGCCATTTTCATTTCTTCCATTTGGTTTGAATACTCATGATCCTCTGCACTCATATCAGAGTGGAACTAGACTGAAGTGGACTTTTCTTTTGTGCCGGATGGATGGAACTGACGACACTTTCCATGATCGCTGCCCTTATCCTGCTTTATCAGCGGCTCTGTCACCTCTCGGATAAAAGCCTGGCTCAGGGCAGCCAACACACTATCGACTGATCCTCACTCAGACAGGAAATGAAGTGCTCTAAAGAAGGACATTGTGGTTTGTGTGAGAAGCTGTTCTTTAGGAAATGGATTTGTGCAAGCAGCGCTGAGTCATGGTTTTTTTTTTTTGATCCCACACAGGATCAAAATATCAGGATATCCGATATAGAGGTCACTATTGATAATTTTATGCAGAAGCAAATATATGGACAAAATACCAGCCTGTGACTGGAATATGAGTGAAGGGGTAAGGGCTCGTTTCAGTGCAAAAACCTGAACAACTGACATTAAAAACAGCGTGGAGAATATTAAAACACAACCAGTCAATATGTTCCTCGTCCATTGTGGAAGGCGCAAAAAAAAACTCAGTTGAATTTAATGCTTGGTGTCAAACGTCCCACATACAGTGGCATGCTAAGCAAAAGTTTGGACGTGGCATCAAAAAGGCCCACTCCATGCGTCTGCATGGGCTGCATGATTTTGAAGCTTTTTGGTTGCGGCATTTGTACAGCAAAGGGAAGGGGAGCACATAAATTTAAAAGGTAACTAAACCAGCAGCTTGTAAGACATTCCGGTACCCAAGAAAAAGTTTGGTATACAAAAGAATATGTAGAAATGCTGGAAATGCGTAGTGGCGAGTACCTACCCACTTCAGGCATCGCCCAAGTCAAATTGCATGTAACATTACCCGTCCTCTACAGAAGATAAACCAGCATGTTTAATGGTTTAATTACTGTTTATTTGGTAAATTTGACAAGCTGTAGACTGTGCAAATGGAAGGGGTCTTTCTTAAATTATATGCTTACATAATATATTTTGTTATTACATGTTTATTAACTACCTTTAAGTTTGTTTCCCATGTTTTGAAACATTTGAGATTGTTAGGACTTATTTTCACCTATTCAAGAAAGCATGTACTTTGAGCAGGGGTGTTAATACATACCATATAAAGATATATACCACTCAGTGGCGTACATATTAACCATGTTATTGTTGATATATTATATTATGTATATATATTATATATATATATTGTTGATATATATACTGATTATACATTCATTTTTGGAAATGAAATGATATGAGGCAGCGGGTAACACCGCAGCCTCACAGGAGGAAGGGGTTTGGTTCCTGACTGGGGCGTCCGGGGTCCTTTCTGTGTGGAGTCTGAATGTTCTACACGTGTCTGTGTGGGTTTCCTTGCACAGGTGCATTGGAAATGCTAAATTGCCCCTAGGTGTGAATGTGTATGTACGCTTGTGTGTCCTGTGATGAACTGGTGGTCTTTCCAGGGCGTTTCCTGTCCTCCCCCCTGTGAGCAGTGGGATATATATATATATATACGCCCCAGTCAGGAATCAAACCCCTTCCTCCTGTGAGGCTGCGGTGTTACCCGCTGCCTCATATCTTTCATTTCCAAAAATGAAATGAACAATATCATGTTTAATATGTACGCCAACAAGTGGTATATATCTTTATACGGTATATATTAACACCCCTATATATATATATATTTATTTATCTGCTGTTGTTGGCCCATACAAGAAAACCTGTCCCAACAGTTTGATCAAGCTAATCTATTGACCTATTGCATGCCTTGATTCAACCAAGTACCCACAACCTCAAGATCACGTGTGGGATGCTCACAGGGCACACCAAACATTCAGTAAGAATCTAGTTTTCATATTTGTCCTGCAATTTCAGCCTTGCTCAGACTGATACCAGCATCACATCTAACAAACGATATATTGTGCAGGCCTTGCAAAGTACTGCAAGATTTCCTAGATACTGATATATGAGCAATGTTACTGAGGCCTGAAACTATGTCACGTAACAGTGGGTGCACAGAGATTAGCATAGAAGCTATTTCATGTAATAGAGAAGATGACAATTACTCACATGATCGGTGTCATTTCCCTTGCCGCTGGTCTGGATAATAGTTCTGGAGATGCGGATCTCCTCGGTTCTGTTCTCTGAAATCTGAAAGCACAAACGAAAAAGACAAGGAAATGAACTCTGCTTCAACACAAGCTCAGAACCAGTGGTCTTATTTTGCACGAAGGACACCAAAAGACATCATGCCAAAACTAGCCTGCACGGCATAGCTCAAATACAGCCAAGGCTGCTTGGTCATCCTCGTACTGTGCTGACAGCAGCGGGCTGCAGAAATAGAAGCAATCACGTCAAGAATCTTCCAGGTGACCTCCATGCCAGCCTACCTTATCGATCTTCTCCACAGCAGGGGCGGATTGATTTCCGAGCACAGTCTCTGAACTGCTTTCATTGTTGTAATTGGAGGTGAGGTTCTGGACATTCTGGCTGGAATTAGCACTCGCATTGTCCATCTGTAAAATAGGCTCAAAAGAAAAGCCCCATGATCGCCCACTGTGCACACGTCACTGATAATAAACCCAAGGATACTTCCAACGCTCTACTACTCTCGTGCTCAGACTGTAGCATCTTTACAGATAAAGGAAATGAGAATGTTTGAGGCCTTTTGAGGTCTCCAGTGTCAAGGCTACGCTGTAATGTCTTATTATCGGACACAGAGCTGAAGGTACTCCCCAGCATACTGGCACAGTATACATATATATATATATATATATACAGGGGTTGGACAATGAAACTGAAACACCTGGATTTAGACCACAATCATTTATTAGTATGGTGTAGGGCCTCCTTTTGCGGCCAATACAGCGTCAGTTCGTCTTGGGAATGACATATACAATTCCTGCACAGTGGTCAGAGGGATTTTAAGCCATTCTTCTTGCAGGATAGTGGCTAGGTCACTACGTGATGCTGGTGGAGGTTTGTCCTTCTTGGTGGTATGCTAACATTACCCTGGATACCGTGGCTCTTGATACTGTGGCTCTCGCTGTCTTGGTCACAGATGCGCCTGCAAGACGTGCACCAACAATCTGTCCTCTTTTGAACTCTGGTATGTCACCCATAATGTTGTGTGCATTGCAGTATTTTGAGCAAAACTGTGCTCTTACCTGCTAACTGAACCTTCACACTCTGCTCTTACTGGTGCAATTTAGCCATGAGACCTCCCACACTAAAATGACAGGTGTTTCAGTTTCATTGTCCAACCCCTGTATATATATACACACAATTCAAATACATTACATTATGACATTGGTTTGTATATATGACAACCCTCATATAATTGTGCTGATGGAATATTAGTGTTGCACTAATACCAATACTGCGTTCTCCATTACTGATACTGATACCTATAACTGGCACCACAAAGCAGTTCCTGATGCAGGCGCATGCTGACCTGTGCATGTGCACCAGCAGACAGAACCCATCAGCGTCAGTGGTGTGGAATGACGCGGAGTAGGGCTGAAAGGGCTGATTTTGAATCAAAATAACAAATCACAAAGAGTGCAATATTCAAATCGCAGTTGTCTTAATTACAGGCTATGCTATTAAACCTGTGTCTTACATGGGGAAGGTTAACATAATGTCAGAGCTTCTAAACTGCCTGTAGATGAGGTGGGCCAGTCAGAAGCAGCCATACAACTATATGCTGTGACATCACGACCAGAGTTAGAAACCTGAGACAGAGGATGCTCTGGTCTTACGGTCAGAATAATGATCAGAAACACCGCAATTAGACTGAAATCATTCAGCCCTAACACGGAGCAGTAAAAATACAGATGCCAAAATCTGTAACGGCAGCATTTCATGGGAAAACATGCTAACAGGAGCCCCTTGTCTGAGCCAGGGTTCTTTGAGTAATCTACCATCTGCCGCTCTGTCTGAGTTAGAGCATACATATCAGATCTAATATCACATCTAATCATCTGCCTGATGCTGGTAATTGTTTTAGACACATCCCTGACCATACTGACGTTATATCGGTGTGCATCCCTGAATGAATCGGATCTGACTCTGTGAAACAGCACAGACTGGATTATAGCATAGTATGAAGTACAGACACGCAATGACATCATGTACTCTCAGAACAAATAGGTACTAAACTGGGGCGGTACCCCTCCACCCCCTTGTCACTGGGTTGGTACTCTGAACTATACGTCCTCAGTATCTTTTATGTTCCGGGCCAGTTTAATTAATTTCCTGAAAAATAAAAACATGCAGCTAATTTAGCATATACAAATGAAGCTTAAAGGGGAACTTCACACATTTTGCAGAAATTCTACATAGTTACATTAACCGAGATACACACTTTCTGAATGGTTTGCTGTGAAATGGCCTGGTCCAGTAAAACCTGCTGAGTCAGAACCGTTCATAGTGGTGGCGATAGGAACCAGACGTCCACCTTTAAAAGCTCCCTCCTGGAAAGTTGTTACACGAAGTGGTTAGATACACGCTGCCTGGTGTCTGACGCTTCGTTTTAGGATAGGTTTCTGTGACATTTTTGCTCCATTTATTTTATTCCAGTTATGGAGGACATGGATAATTGGAGGACCTGAATTTAGGGCATGTATGGCAAAAAGGGTCAACAAAGAATTTCAGATTTACTGTTGCTTTACCTTAATCAACATGACATCTAAGAGCCCGGAAGACCCATAGATGTAGGTTCATTAGTGGTATAGGATGGTAAATATAATGGCTATATATGTTTTGCAGACCTCTGGTTCCTATCACCACCATTGTAAGAAGGTCACTGTCTTCAAATGTCTCCACAATAAACCATTTCACATCAATCCCACTGATGACAGTGATAATACATCTCAAAGGCAAATTATTTAGGAATTTAAAATTATTGATGGAATTCCCCTTTAAAGACATTATATTTTTTGTGGCTTGAAATTAATTAATGAAATTAGATGAATGAAAAATGTACCTTTCATTTTCTTACACTGTGTGATAACAGTAAAGGTGGGACAGTATGCACAGTGTTACGGCATATTAAATATGGCTTACTAATATCTAAACATCATATTTAATTATAATATAATTAATTATATAATAAGAGATTTTAAAGAAACACTATCCGACAGTATCTGTCTCAGAAAAGTGGCCTCCCATCAGTCAGTGCAGCCCATGAAATCACCCAGTGCGACCAGTAGTGTTTACAAATCCTCCCAAACATTGCAGTCTGGTGCCCTCTGTACCTGATGTACCGCGTCCTCCAGCTTGTGCTGCGTGTCCTCCATCAGTTCCTCTACCTCTCTAAACATGTCGCCCAGCGTCGTTTGTCCTCGCGCACCATCCGCCTCCGCGGTGCCGTTGAGATCCGCATGTACCGCGGTCGACGTTACGATGGCGCTGGCAACCGCCAAGCACACACTCAGCTCGAGCACATGCATCTTCATCAGCGCGCGGCTCGGTGGCGATGGGATGAATGGAGCTGCGCCCCCGGGGGCTCTGAGCCACGAGGGCACTGGAGAATTATGGGCGCCGCGAGGCGGAGGAGTGTCTAGGCGCGCACACGCACACGCGCGCGCCTGGTCATCCCTCTATATAGGCCAACACTGCGTACGTTTTGTACTTGAGCGACCCTCGGTTCTAAGAGTTACATGAATAAATATGAACTATAATAATAATAATAATAATAATAATAATATTTATTATTATTATTATTGTTATTATTATTATTATTATCATTATTATTATTAGGCGGGAGGGAGCGTAGTTACGTCACTGCCCTTCTACATGTCCAACTCCATTCATCGTTCCATTCTGTCTCACTGCATGTCCTATTCCATTATACCTCATGTCCCATTCACCCACCCACCTGTCGTACTCCGCCCTACCTTTTGTCCCATTTTGTATTATATATAACTCCTTATATATAACTCATTTTGATTTCCTGTACCATTCTATCTCATCTGTAGTCCCATTCCATCCCACCTCCTTTCTTATTCTATCTCATCTTGTCTCATTTTGTTCCACCTCCTCAGGTCCCGCCTTCTGTCCACCTTTAGTCTCATCCGGTGCCACCTTAAATCCCATTTAAATTCAACTCCTGTCCTACCCACTGACTCCTTCTATGCCAGCTCCTGTCTTGTTCCGTTCTACCTCCTGTACCGTTCTGTATCACCTCTGGTCCCATTCCATCCCACCTCCCTTTTTTTTTTCCATCCGCCCTCCTGTCTTTGTTCCGTCCCCTCTCCTGTCTTGTTCTGTCCCACCTCCTGTACTGTTCTGTATCACCTCTGGGCCCATTCCATTCCATCCCACCTTCTGTCTTTTTTTCCATCCGCCCTTCTGTCTTTTTCCGTCACCTCTCCTGTCTTGTTCTGTCCCATCTCCTGTACCTTTCCATCCCACCTCCTAATTAATTTTGTTCCATCTCCTGTCTTATTATGTTTCACCTACTGTCTCATGCCATCCCACCTTTTGTCCCATTCCGTCTCACTTTCTGTTTTATTCCATCCCTCTCATCCCATTCAATCCCGCCTCCGGTCTTGTTCTGGCTCACCTCCTGTCTCATGCCATCCCCACCTCTTGTCTCATCTTGTCCCACTTCTTGTCCCATTCTGTTCCACCTTTTGTTTTACTCCACTGTCACCCACTGTTTGTATAATTAACTCATTACTAGCTGTCTGTGTGTGTTTGTTGAAAATGAGTCACAGAGCCTTCTTCATTAGACAGACACCAGACCAAGTATAACCACAAGCCAAAACAAATGACTCAAGATAGAGACCTTCTTTTTTTAGACATCATGAAGTGATTTTTACCCCCCACACTCCAGCATCTCAGACATCACTGTGGTACAGTAATAACCCAGGAATTGTCATGGGTGGGCAATGCAGCCCTAAGTAGCTGCTAATGTGTAATTAGTAGTGCTTATTAGTAGTGCCTTCACCATGTCCAACTTCCTGTTTCACTCTCAGCTCTTCTCCCACGTCAACCCACCTCCTGTCCTACTTTATCCAACCTGCTGTCCCACAAATACACATTCACACCTTTTTCTCCACATGCTATATACGCAGTTTTAGCCTATTTATCTATGAGCTGTGGAAATTGCATTGTGTGCTGTTAGGTTTGTTATTGCATGCTGTCCACATTAAGGACACTGGGTTAAACAACAAGTGTTGTATTTTAAATAGTTTAAATAGTACTCCTGCACTAACACCAACACACCATTCAACTCTTCAGTCCAAAAAGAAACACTTTATGGGGTATTAGAAAAGGAAAGCATTAAGATGTGTAGCACAGTGGTTTTACCATATAACAGCACAGACCATAATTAAAAAACAATAATTAGGAATAGGTGAATTGATACCTACATACCGATACTTCTGATCCTGCCGTTTACTTAAACTATGTATTCCCACATAAAAACAATGATATTTCTTGTATTATAGATGTGTATTCTATCTTTCAAATAAAATGTTGTTGTACTGTAAAGGGTAATATAATATAGGAACTACTTTTCCATCCACTTGCTTCCTCTGTAACTATTCAAATGTTAATCTGTGGTATTGCCCACCCCTAACAAGAATGGTTTCATTAGGGAGTGGTCTCTGGTTTCATTAGGGAGTGGGCTCCAGTTTCATCAGGTAGTGGTCTCTGTTTTCATTAGGGGGTCGTCTCTTGACAGAATCTTGTTTAGTGCATTAATATACTTCAGTCTACCAGCAGTTCCAGTCTGTTTGCTCTCTTTTTAAGAAGCCTATATTTCACTGCGAGACTGAGGAATTGAAGATCACTAACAAGAGGTCATCTGCCTGCTTCGTCTTCATATGTATGACCCTTGCACCCACACCTGAACCCACTGAGAAAAGAGGCCCAGGGCTTTGTCCTGCTTTACGCCTGGGAAACACCAGGTGGCGCCATTTACGCATGAAAAGAGCCAGCGTGCCTCTGAAAGCTCCCCGATTCGCTTAGAAAGAAATGTTTCTGGTTATGAAGAAACAGTAACAGACTGCAGTAAGATAGATAGATAGATAGATAGATACTTTATTGATCCCAGAGGGAAATTCAAGAAGCACTCTGCTGGGTTTGAGCTCACGTCACTGGCAGCACTGGCAGACTACAGAAAGACTACAGAAAGCCCCTGCGACCGTTAGCTGCTGTATATTTTATGACTGGGTGAGAGGAATGATCACTGTAGCCTATTTTGTGTTAGCACTGGAAGTGGGTCACAAATAACTCCAGCCTAACACTAATATCTCCGTTACGGTTAGGCTGCGTATGTGGCTATGTGACTTATGTGTTTTAATGATAATTATATACCCAGGTTTTAGACTTTTTACTCAAGTTATATTTCCCTTATTTCAATTTCAAGTTATATGCCCATTTCTATTTTATATTTTTATTTAATAATTTTTTATCATGTATTTATGTGGGTTTTTTTTTTTTTGTGCTGGACTGCATTCAAAAATCTACATAATTAAATAATTGAGATGTAAACAAGGTAATTTTAAGTGGGTTGGGTTGAAATGCTCTGTTCTAGAGCACATTACTGAGTGAACATTCTTCACAGTGGAGGTGATATGAACCAGACCTCTGAGAAGTTGAATGCCTCTAATAGCATATCCCCCTATATTTATGACTATTTACCAGCATCAACCTTACACAGAAAATCTCAGAGGAATCGTGTATTTTCAGATGGTTTCAGATGATAAATAAAACCACTATGAACATAGTACACGATTCTGTAACTTTCTTCACAATTAGCGCCAATCACATCGATCTGACTGACAAAGATTTAGAAAAATCGGTGGACTTCCCCTTTAATAGGCTACAATATAGCTGCTTGCACAGCCTTTTTAGAAGTAGTACAAAAACTGCATTTCAAGTGAACACAATTGTAACACTGAGGATGGAGTTTACCCGCTACTTGTTTATTACACTCTTGCCACCATGATTTCCTCTCTTCATTTTAACGGGAAGACAGTTTTCCTGAAGACATATATACCTTTCTCCTAAAGCAGCTCGAGTTCCAGTTTAGCATCCTATCTCTGTACAAGTCAGTGATGTGGGGCAAGTGAATGGCAAACAAACGAGTCCTTCTGAATCGGTTCTTTTCGCACTTTTGAATCCCATTCACTACGCTTTTCATGATCTTCGTCTGAAATCTACAAAAACTTATCACAGCCTCGCTTGTTACGAAGAACATCTTTAAATACGCTCACATGCATACATCTTCCTCTTTCTGTGTTTCTCACGAGACGTTGCTCAACAAGTGGTGAATCAACGAATCGCTGAACCGAAGTGTCGACTCCTAAATCGAACTCCACATCACCTCCTTAAGGGCGTGCTTCGTGCGTGCACTGAGTGTTCGTTCAGAAACTCTGGAGCCTCCGCGCGCGAGCCGCCGGCTCGAGGCTCGCGCTCTGGACACGCGACGGTTTCACTTTTGAAAGTTTTCGACTGAACGGCCGTTACAGCTCCCACAGCACCGGACCAGAAAGTGAGTACAGCTGATTTAGAAATGTGTTTTATTCATCATTTTGTGTCAGATAAGATACTGAGGTTCGTTAAGAGTTCGTTGGTGCTGACTCGCTGTTTACAGGCCAGTACGGCAGGTTGTTATTGACTGGAGTTTCAACGGCAGCCCACATGAAAACACCTCATATTGTTGTTCACTGTCTTTACCTCACACTACCGACTAAACGGTTCCTGTTCTTGTCTCTGTATTCGGTAATGTAACTTCTAGACGACTCAATATATATATCCCTATTTGTAAAGGTTGGCAGTGTTCTACTATGTTACTTTTTTAATATAGCCTGTACTATACAACATTTCCATCCTCTGTTGCCTTTGTAACTGAGAATGGTAGTCATATATAAACGTAGTCATCCCTCCTCCTCTCCACTGTCTGTCATTAGGCACAGAGTTGCACAACTTCAGCAAAGCAGGCATGAATGACTAGTAATGACTGTGTCACAGGTGTATGTAGGTGTTGTGAAATGTGAGTGAATGATGGACACTGCTGAAGATGAAAATAGGAAACACTAAAAAGCGCTCTCTGACTCCAGTCCAGTTCACAAAGCCATATTTAAGAGATGCATGCTTTATGGGGACTACTCAGCAGGCAGCTTTGTGTTTCTGTAGGGGAACTAAATCATATAGATATTATCCAGGGAGGAGTGCAGAAACTGAATAACACCACCGTTTACCCTTTGGACCTGTAAACGGACACTGCACTTGTGGAGTTTGCTCTGTTGAAGTCCTACATTCCCAGTTTTGGGAATATATATCAATAGTACTGAAATCTATGTAGGATTGGGCATTGGAGGGGAAAAACTCACATAAGGTTCTGTAATTGATGTGTCCTGTTTTATTGCAGTATTGCAGAATTGCTTGTAGCATATTATGGAGTAAAGCAAAGTAACACCAGAGGTATCGATACACAGACACTAAGTTTTGGTTATCATAAAAGTTTGATGCACAGTTTTTATGACCGTGTTAGTCAGTCTGTTTGCTTGATAATCATTTTGCTGCCATAAAAATTAAAATTTTTGAGAGATTAACAGATTGAGAACTTTATCTCATTAGATAAAACAGATGCTGACAGAGTTTTCCAGTGGGGACAAAATTAGCTGTAGACAAAGGGTAATCATTTGCAATATATATATATATGATATACATCACATAAGAGATGTGATGATAGTGCTTTTTCTTTTCCAGTAGCAAGACCAATATATATATATATATAGTTGTACTTTATATTTTCAGCATATAAAAACATAAAGCTGTATTTTAAGTCTTGATATCAGCTGATGTTGAAGGTTTCAGTTTTGGTACTGGAAAAGAACAAGTGCTATCATCCCATCTCTAATCAAAAGAATATCGGAGTAGGATTCCTGCCTTATGAGAATCTTACAGCTTACAGAAAGATCTAGGAATCAGAGCCTCACAAACTGTGACGTTTTCCGCCCACATCCTGCATGAGCAATGACTAGTGCATCCAGTGGCATGGTATCGCTCTCTCAGTCTCTCTGTCTCTCTCTTTCTCCCACTTTTGCTATCCCAGATGGTCTAAAGCTCAGTTTTTTTGTGGAAAGTGGGCTACGCATATTAGCATATTAACTTGTGAACTCCCACATACCGAATTTATTTTAATCATAATCAGTTTCTTTCCTCAAATACAATTCACTCTAGTCCCACATTGAAATTTAGATAAACACTATCCTTCTTATAATTATCTAAAAGATATATTTGAGGAATTTCCTTAGGAACGGTCAGTGTTGTTGGCTTCTGGAGTTGTAGAATTTCATCAGTCTGAAGATGTGTTTAAGGCTCTAGACTTTTGTTTACAGTCTCCCGCTTCACAGTCCTTTACAGACTGGGCTCCAATGTTCTCATTTCGCAGACTTTAGTCCATGTGTTTCTATTGACAGTGGAATTTCTGTTGAAGAGCACTGCCATGTTGATACAAGCGCTGTAGTATTATCATTGGGAATGACTTTTGGCAAGAGATAAAACTGCTCATACATACGTAGGCTGTATGTCAATAAGGCAGGCGGCAGTTCTTTGTCATTTTAGAGGTTTACTTTCATGGTCTGACCCTTTGAAAGTCTAGCTGCTTGTTTCAAAGCCTTTGCTTGTGAATAATGACTATGAACACGGCCTTTCCTTATTTGGGCGCCTCACAAAAATGCAGTCAAAATACTTTAGTGAAGTCGGTTTGCTGTGCTGGGAGCTGACCTTTGACGTTTACATTTCTGGAATGGCCTAATTCTAGATTAAACTGATACTTCCAAATAGGGTTAATTATAAAATCATTCAAATCCAGACACATGTCTAAAAGGTTGGCTTGACCTTTCCCTGCGAATCCAGCAAATCTGCCTGATGCAACTCTGATAGCATTTTAAGTCTCTGTCAACTTTTGAGTGAAAAAACAGCTATGAGTACCAGCGTCCCAGCCTGTAATTAGTGGTTTAACCGTACTTTGATTTAAACACATGGGCTGTGGAGAAAACAGTCTCATACTGTTCTCCAGCCAGCTTTATCAATCTTAAAAGTCTGGCACATATAAAACCATTATTCTAGAATTGAAGCATTGTGCATCTTACCATGAGCAAAATAACCCAACACAATAATATTCCATCAACACAGTATTTCGGGTATGTTAGCCAGTTGGGTTGGAACCAGTGAAAAGCAGAGTGCAGAGTTTTAGTCTGTTTTAGATGGGACTCTTGATTTTCCTCAACTGGGGCACTTCCTCAGACCTCATTTCTGGAAGTGAGTCTGTGTTTCCTCCCTGTCAGCTTGGCAAAGGGCTCCGGAAGAGGAAATTGAAGGTCAGGGGTTCTGCATGGCAGACTGAATCACCTGCTTGGCCAGTACATGAGTAGTCCGGACATCCACTAAAACTTATTTTTCTCCTCTACAAAAAAATAAAACTCACATCGTTCCAAAAAGCCTCATTCTTTTTTATTCATCATTCAAAATGTCCTCGTAATGTGTTGAAAGATTTCCCTTAGGGCCTGAAATTTTATGATGAGCTTTATTCTTAAAAATGAACTTTAAGAAATCTTGCAAATGTTTTAAAGACATCTTCATCGTGTGCTTTCTTCTCCTGGAACATGAGACCGGTGTATTCTGAGCATGTCACCTTCTTTACTGCTGCCCGGCAGCAATGACACACGATAATCCACAGAGCTCATAGCAGAGGGTGGGTAACTAGAACTGTATTTTATTTCATCCTCTACCTTACTTTGATTGACAACACAGTTGCTAGCCCTTTTGTTAGGTTCACTGGATCTCTCAGGGTGTATTATCTGGAGGTAGTATTTAGATTTTAGGTCATAATTAAGGTTATTAAAAAATAAATAAAGAAACAAATCAGCCCTGCCGTTAGAAAGTGGTCTTTACTACAGCCGAAAGGCAGCACATGTTATAGCACCAGCCAGAAGTTAGAGCTTTTGCTGGTTGTGTCTCAAAAAATGCATTTTATCCGTTCTTTTATTTTCAGGTATTTGCTTCAACATGGTTGATGAATGCATGTGATTGTAAAAGCTAACAGTTGTAGAGAGCAATTGCAGTCAATGATGATTATGTAATAATTGTGACAGACCAAGTTATTAAGATGTCATGTGGGATCATAAAAACCTCATTAGTCGTCCTAAGACATGTGCAATGAAAACAGTTAAAAATGAAATCACCTGTGCACATTTGCAGTGAATGAGGATTATTATTATATCAACCATTCGCTCATTTTCTTTCTGCAAATGGCTCATTTGGGTCTCCTAGAGTACTTTGTCAATCTTTAAAGGACTAGACAGTGCTTTTCATCTTAAGTGTCTCAGTCTAAATCTGGGTTCTTAAGAGAAGAGTCTGCTCCACAGACTGAGAAGGTTAGACTGGCCCTCAGACAGCATGCAGCTGCTTCCCATCTCGAGCACTCGCTTCTGTGTGAATTAATGATTTTTCTCCCAGCAAGACAGACGATATTAGCCGGGGCCTGGCCAGATAACACAATGTTTGCTCCCTCGTCCAAGAAGACTTCCCTTTGTTTTGGCACCAGTGTAGGGAGAAATGTCCAGTTTTCACTGAGTTTATGAGACACTGGGAGTGAGTTTGCAGGACAGGGCTGTGTCCAGAGGGACGCTGGGAAACAATGTTTGCATCGCCTTGCCGTGCCGCTCTCAGGCACGAGTCCGGCTTATTGAGAGGGGGGGTTCCTTCCTGGTTTTCTTCATAGCTCTCAGCAATTAAGCACATTACGTGTAACTCCCAGCTCTCTCTCTGCTTCCCCACTGACATCAGCTTCCTTTTGTTTGGGTTGATAGTCGGAAGCTCTCTCCAGCAACAGCAGCAGAACTCTCTATCCACCAGCTCTGTTTTTCTCCTAGCTGTTGGCGGGACTATGGCTTGCGGTGCTTATATGGGTTGTGGAGTGTTGGTTTGAGTGGAGTGAGGCCTCATTAATTTGGTGCCTTTACTTCAGGCATGCCTAAAACTGAGGTGTGTCCGCTTCGTGCCAAGAGTGAAAGCAGAGCTAAATTGCCTATAAATTATTTTGGAGCTGAATGTTTTTAATTTATCACAAGGGACTAGCAAGTTGAATTGTTTATGCAGGCATAATTAATTTTAATGTGTTTTTATTGCCCAGGACAGTTTATATTGCCTTATACTCACTGTCCTTTTAAAAAGGAACTGTTCCACTTAAAAAAAAACAGACGTGGATCTAGTGGGTGTAATTGTGCATGTGCCTGCCTTTTTATGTAGCCCAATTTTTAACTTGACTGTGCAACAGGTACATATTTCACATCTTTGGGATTCCTGCCCTCTACAGAAAACCGATATCATGTGCTTTATAATAGGTACTGTACATGAGATCTGCTGTTGCCATTCCATAGATAATAACTACTTACCTTTGATGACATGATATTAAACCGTATATAGAGTTACTTCAAAGTATATATAGTATGTGCGAAAGTCGTAGGCCACCCTTATTCTTTCTGTGCTTCAGGAAAGTAAACTTTTTAAAAACATTTTGTGTTTCCATATTTTGCCTTTATTACAGTTTCCATTCTGTTCAAGAGATTAGGTTTTCCAAACAATATGTAGGGGTATTTTTCCACACTTTCAAAATTAAGCCTTGGAAGTTTTCCACTTGTTTTGATCCAAAGAAAACCCCAAACACATTAAATAATTAAACTTTATTCTGGGGCAGCCAATCCTTTGTTTTGGGAACACTAGCAGTTTCTTTGATTGACAGCTACACATCCTTTCAGAACTATAGCACGAAGGGGTGGACAATATCTGTTCATGTTTTCAAGCATAGAGATTGATTTTCATCCAAATAGGAAAGCTTAAAGTATGGTTTAACTGATGAAGACAGTTTTGGTGGTCTATCGGGTTTTGCATGTTGTTGGGAATATCATTTTAAATAAATTACATTTAAATTTTTTTTAATAATGTTTTAAAACAACTAAACTTTTCTGCATTTGTGTTTTTCTGCTTATTTCCCTTTAGCTTTCCCCTTCCTCTTGTGGAACTTTTATGTGATCTCACATGAAAAATGACTAATGTGTATTTAATAGCTGTTTTGACTGGGAAATTAAACAAATGAGAGTGGTCTCTAAGATGCATTTTAACATACATATTAACATGCAGTATGGTACCTTTATCATTTTAGTCCACTGTGCTTAGTACCAGTTGTTATGTGAAACCGTTTCCAAAGGACAGTTATATATTAGTTTGAGCTGTAGTTTGCTCGCAGTACATAAACAGCTTTGGCTTGCTTTGACTACCGGGGGAATGAGCTTATATAATGGGTATTTAATCAGAGCTTTAAAAGAGATCCCACCACCATTCCTTCCCTTCATAAATCGGGGGTTATCACGGCCCCTGTCCGCTTTGCAGCCAGCACTGACTTTGGCATTCATTCCTCTGTATGTGTGCACATGCAAGCTTTTTGCGTGTGTGCATGTGTGTTTTACTGGTATCCTGTGGGCTACTGCTGTCTGCCCGCAACGGCCCTTTCCATTCTGTCAGATGGTGAAGTCATGGTATTTAAGCCAGCACAATGCAGCCTCACCTCAAAGAGCAAACTGAGAGGACAGCATATGCTACCTTTTCATTAACCCATGAGGAATGCCCTGGCAGGAGGATATAATAGCTATTTGTTGTCATCCATGAATCCAGGAATGCACACCCAGTAGTTATGATGGTTATTAACATGTTTTAATTTAGACTTCCAGGCAGACATAGGAGAGGGTGGAAGACGAGTTGGTTCCTAGAGTTTCAGTTTTGACCCAGTGGTCTTGTTTGTGGTAAACCATCAGCACGCCTATGGTGGCTTAACACATAAGTTATCTTTTTAAAATCAAAAAGAATGTCACAGTCATCACAGAAATTTACTTTAAGGCAATTGAGTGGATTTTTGGCCTCTATAAATCCTGTATAAATATTAAAAATCTGGTACGTCAGTACGTAGAGTTGTTAGCACTGTTCAGGTCTAAATGTTTTATGCTCCATTGCTATCTAATTTAAGCAACTGGGAGCATATCCACACTTCTTAATAACATGCTTGCTAAAGGAACACGATCCAGTTGGGGAATAGGAATCTTCTGATTGACACCTGTAGTACCAGCCAATGGAAGCAACTGGAGGGTGTGTCCAATGCTAAACTATGTCAAGCATCTGGGTACTGGAATGCAGTCTGGGTAAGCGTTAGCTTGTCTGTCTCTTGGGAGTTCATCTAACACCCATGCCACATGAGCTGACACGTCCCTGCTCAGAGGCCACTGGCTGAAAACATGGCAATCAGAATGATGTGCGGAAACCAGCTCCAGCTTGAACACTGCTGCTATTGCTGTGGCTGCATGTCTTCAAATCTATTTCAGTCATAAATATGCATTCTCAAAATACATGTGATGTAATGACTGATGTTGTATTTTTTTGTGTCATTTTATGGTGTCTAGTCATCCCCTTAGGGACAACACATTTTGTGATACTTATACCTAGCAAAAATACACAATACTACAACTCTCAAAAATGATGAAATAACAAACAATTGTTTAAAATCAGTTAATATAATACTATTGGTTGACTTGCTTTGTGATAATTTTAATCTTTGTAATAACTGTATTACCTTATTCACACCCTGAACGTTTTTGTTTATTTGGAATAAATAACTTAAATAACAACTTGCATCTAAATCCTTCACATACACTAAAAATAATATACATTAAAGCTTTTTAGAAGTCTCAATTTGTCCAGAAATAATGTTTACATAGGTTTACCCTTTACCCCATCCCTGATCCTGCTGTACCACTACAAGGTTATTTATCACAATGCTGAATAATCATATTTTTTTATACAGATGTGTTTTAAAGGTGTTTTATGTAGAGCGAGTACCATGAAGGTTTTTTATTGTTCCTAAACATTTGTGTTTAAAACACATGACAATATAGTAGGCGTGGCCAACAATAAAATATCACAATACTTAAGCATGTTTAAGTGTTAATGTTTTCACAGAACATATCATTGGAGTTTGACCCAGACACAAAAAAGTAAACAGCATTTGTTCTTTATTCAGTGTTTTATATACTGTGCTGTACTAAATCAAATTAAACATTATTATGCTCAGAAAAGCGCATTATGGATCACAATATCAAAATTCATCATGATATTGAAAATACTTTCCACCAAGCTAATCAAGCTAATACCAAGTAATCACACAAGCTTGTACCTTGACATTAAATATACTAAAATGAAAAAGCAGATCTGTAGACAAACCAACATAACTGTATTTGATATGTGTGGTGAGCTGATAGATATTTCTTATATTAGCCAGATATTACCATTACAATTGCTTCTCCATGATACAGAATGAGGCATATCGATGACATGACCCATGATGAAATGACCCAAAGCCTGTGCTGTGCACATCCAACCCTTTTGGACGCTGTTCAACACAAAATCAAAGAGATGCTGTTTCCAGAGCATGGAGAAAATGTATTCTCCAGCAAAGTAAGGCCAGAATTTCCACAGACTTTCAACATCTGCTTTCATGTGCTCACGCAATTCGTTCACTCCCTCTTTGATATTCAAATGAGAGTTCTGTGATTGTGCTGGTGCCAGTATGATTTTGTCGAAGGTGAACTTTGGACACCGCCCTGCATGATTGTGCAAGTAATAAAGAGTTGAAGTCCGAACCTTGCACTGATTTGCATTATGACGCAGACACTATCACTCACACTCCTGAGACTTGCATATCCTCCAAAGTACATTCGGTAACTCAATTCAAGTCTGTAAAAACACTCCATTTATCAAGCTGTCTTTTCTTCAGTATTTTATACTATGCCGTGTCTCCCCTTAGCGCCTGTATATTATCCTTAGGAAGTGGTGAAGCTTTGAAATCTTAGAAGGAATTGAACTAAAAATACACTGCGGCAGGGCGTGTTACCAGAGCAGCAAGTTGTCCCTGTCTGCCCAAAAAATGCACCCCTGTCCTGTTCTCATGCAGTGGGGAAAAGCCGCAAGACAAACAGTTTTTTTTTTCTGCATGGTCTGCAGAATAGGCAGGGCTGGCTCTCTCGGTAAATCAGGTGCTCTGTGTAGTGAAGTGTAAACCCAACAGAAAGGGGACAGACCAAGCATGTCTGCTCTTATAGTACTAGTAATAGTTTGGTGCTGGAAACAAAGACTACAGAACTTCTGAACTCTTGTCCCCTATTTGTCTTGAGATTTTAGATATTTAAGGGAGTTTCCATGTTTTGCTAGTGCTTTTGTGTGTTTCTACTTAGTGAGTCTTTTGGGAATTATAACGGTTCTTATTTTCTGGCTTTGTAGGTGAATATATAAAATACATGAATGCAGTTAGGTTCTTTGTTGACTTTACAGGCCCATATTTTAACCTTTTTTTTCCTTGCCAAAAATACTGATAACTGTTTTTCTTTAGTGCTTTGTACAGTGAAAATCAGACTAACTGTGTTTTCTTTTGTCACCAGACAGGACAGGACTGGCTTTATTTCACCAGAGAAATTAGAGAGTAAGAGAAGAAAAAGAGAACCTGACATCCTCACTCCCACATAAGGAAAAATGGGGGAGACAGAGGATGAGAAGAACCAGGCAGCTAAGCTGTTTGAGGACTTTGTCCAGGCGTCAACCTGTAAGAGTACGCTGCAAGCTTTTAACATCTTGTGTGGTTACCTAAAGCTGGATCCCCTGGAGCACAACTCCTTCTACAGCAACTTGAAGAGTAAGCTCACCTGCTGGAAGGCCAAAGCTCTATGGAGCAAGCTGGACAAGAGAGCCAACCACAAGGAGTACCAGAAAGGGAAAGCCTGTGCAGGCACAAAGGTAAACCTTCACAAAAATACTACTGCTTGTATCATTTGCACAGTCTGCAGCCATGAAGCTTGGAGAAGGCCTCATGAAAAGGCAGCATTTAAATAGTGGGATGCTTAGTCAAAGGTTAGCTTGCAGACTGAAATACATTAGACAGTAAAAGCGTACAGTACCCCGCACACAGGCACTGAGGCAATCTGGCTTCGTTTTGTGGAGTGTCTTATGAAATGACATCATCAAATGAATGACGTTAGTGCCAGATGTAGTTTGTTACACCAACGCTTTGTGGATTTCAGGGCTGTCATCAGTTCTCTGTGCTTATTTTTTCACTGTTTGAGGGAAAACCATGACAACAGCAAATTATTTTTGCCCTTTGTTCTTAGCATCTTTAAAACTGGAAGGCACCACCAAGGACATTCTGGGCTAATACTGATATCCAGTATTGTTTATGTACATATTTGCTGATGCCAGATACATAAGCAAACTTGACATAAGCATACATAAACATAAGCATAAACAAAGCTTTTTTTATAATTAATAATTATATTCATCATGTGAAAGTAGACATGCTTGAAACAACCTAAAGATAAACAACCTAAATGAAGTAACCTAAATATGAAAATTAAGCAATGTCTGAATAGTGAATACAGTTTACAGTTTTGGATCAAAGCTCTCTTGCTGTCACTTTCACTTGTTTCTTGATTGAAATAAAGGATTCTTGTTATAATGTGGGATCTCATGGGTAACGGTAGTTTTCCACTTTGGTGCTGCCTTTGTTAGTTTGCTGCTTGTTGATTTCTTTATACCTGTCATGTGAGCACTGTCTAACACCTAAAACTGCAGACTAAATGTAATAAAGTACACAAATGTTTTTGACTTGTGTTTTACATCTGCTGAGGAGAACACAGGCACGCACACCTGCACAAGCTTGATGTGTACTTTTTTCTCCCAAATTTGTTTGCTTATCTCAAAGTACATGTGCTGATGTGAAACACGGCTTCTCTTATAGACACTCACCATAATTGCTTCATACTGCCATACACAGACAGCTTCACTCAGCAGATATGATTATTTGAGGTGGTCTGACTTCAGACTGGCGCTTTATGAGACTCTTCCACAATAAAAGCTTGCATGGACCAGTGCCCAGAGTATTATTAAAGTGAGTCTGAAGCGTTTCAAAATGCCTAGAATTTAACAAGTCTCATTTGGTACCGGCCATAAATGCCCCACTGACTTTCTTGATGTGAAAGGGAGCAATTATGCAGCGCTTTTGAGGTTGTAATTTACCTCATACTGCTATAAAGATGGTAATTATACACAGTAGCCCTTTTTTCAAGCCTTTTTCACTTTGATTAGATACAGTATGGCACACTTTAATGACACTTTGACAACAACAGAGTAGTGCTGTACTGTGGATCATTTCCAGTATTTATACAGTGATATGCAGAGGCGAGATCTGGATTAAGATAGTTAGGATTGCGTATTTTTCTACATTTTTATGTGTCTCAGTTCTACATGTATGACTTGAGGTCTTTACAGGCAGTGCCCATTGAGAAAAGAGTGATGAATGTTGGACTAAGCGTCCACAATGGCACCTGATAAAACATGTCAGCCTTGATAAATAGTGGGCCTTCTGCCTCTCTCATAATGTTGCGACTTGTTCTTTTTTGGAAGAGAACATGACGCAAGTGATGTGTTGCTGTGAAATGTGAAGGGGGGTGCTTGCAAACTGACATGATATCACTCCTCACTCCGCCTCCAAATGTGTACTCAATCACAGTCTGTGCAGGATATGAGGTCATACTCGCATTATCAACCTTCTCAGCAGGACTAAATGTTTCAGTAATGCATTTTTAGTGATGCTGTTATTTGTTACTGTTGCTATGATTCCCAGACAGGCTTTATTACATGGTTTGCTTTGCCACTACAAATACCAAGTATGGCAAAATAGTTTTGACAACATCTCATTTTATGTACTGAGAGATTTCAGTTAGAACTTTCCCTGACCCCTCATTGCCTTTCATATTTAAATTGCTGAATAAAAAGAAGTACTTCCATACAAATGATTGGTTTCTTTCTTCAGCAACTGTTAAAGCCAACCAGTGGTTTTTTAACACCAATCGATTTAAAGCAAGTTTACCCAGACGACCCAGACCGACCTGTCATCACATGAGACGAAGTTCCATGTTACACATTACTATGGTCACTGTGCTCCAGTAATGCTTACTGCAATGACTGTGTGACTTTTTTACAGGATGGCTTTGGCGCACAGCTTACTCAAATTCTTCCAGAGTCAGATCCTTTGTATGCTCAGATAGGTTCCCTGCATTTGCCTGACTATTTGCCTTGCTTATTTTACACATAGCCGACTGCCTGTCTGTCTGGACTGCCAGCTCATACTGTTGTCGCTCTCCCGGTGGTCTGCCATACTTGATTGAGTACCTTATTCTAACTGCGTGATCCAAAGCAGTCTGCCTGCTGCAATCAGAGAAGCATGCTGGGATCACGTCATGTCTACAGGAAGCCCCCCTTTTTAGGCATAAAGCTAAAATAATTGTGTGTGCATTAGGAACGTGCATTATTTAGTCATAGTCTGACTGCACGAGCAAAGCCATAATATCTAGTCAAAGCATAGTTAAAGGCCCTCGTTAGGGTAATTTTGTGCATCCTACACACAAGTGTACCATATAAATACTGTTCCTGTGCCACATTTCTTTTATCAGTATAAATCGGGGTTAATCTAAGGTAAAGACTATGTACATGTAACAATACATTCAGCCCATAATTTGATTTAATTTACAATACTTGAACCCTCAATTGGAATTATTTTAAGCAAGATTCAGAGTTAATATCAGTTGTATTAGATGGCATAATTAACAGAATGTCCAATTTCATAGTGTTACAGTGACACAGTTTTGCATTGCTATGTCATTGTTACACCCCTAGTCCCTACCAATTACCATTTGTTTCGTGTCCTGCACAAAACAAAACTATTCCCTATTGTCTGCCTAGGTGTTTTGAGAAATTTACAATGTGAAAGCTAACAACCATGCGAAAGCGAAATTAACATGCATAACTATCAAACTGTCTCATCTGTCTGTCTGCCTGCCTGCTATCCATTTGTCCAACTGGCCATGCCACCATTTTGTGTGTGCATTGTAGATAGACATCCAGCAGTGAATAAGAACCTTTTAGGCGTCATCAAACAAAAGCTGGATAGGGTTTTTGTGATTTGGGGCAGCCTACACAACACAACCAAGTTTACTCAGTGCTACTTGCTTTTGGAATTTGTTATGCTTCTGTGGCATACCAGTATTGGATATTGTTGCATATCATTCGGGTGTGCTAATTAGCATATTAGGTCTTACCCAGACAGATCTCAGATCAGTGAGTATGACAAGTTTTTGATTATGTTTTTAATTCATATTTAAATTCATATTTATGTTGGTTTTGTTCCCTTTAACACAAACAAAATTGTATTATACACAGAGTGTGAATGGTGTGGGGTTTGGGGTCAAACACTTTTTTTTACTTAATCATGGAATATTTTGTCATCAAACAGTTGTTTAGGTAAGTGACTAGTTCACAGTTGTCTAGGTAAGTGACTGTCATTAATGTGAACAAGCCTGTGTCCTAAAATGACATGTGTAAGCACATTCTGATAAATAACATCATGCAAACGAACCGTATGCATCATGAACAACAAACTAAACAGCAAAACAAGCTGTCATCACGAAGAAACTTCACTCTGAGCAGCTCGCAGCTGTTCATTATTAGAACAAGATCAAGGTAAAAGGTTAGATGCATCAGATTCAGTACTGGCTCGTTAAAGATGGCGCATGTACAGTGAAAAAATCCCACATGAATTCTGATCTGACCATCACATGGCCAAGAACTGGATATGTATCTAGAGGTGTGTTTGAAAATGGCGCAGATCTCATTAGAAAAGGTCAGATATGCATGTACAGCACTAGTCTTGGTGTCAAAGTGTCATTAAAGTATGCCATACCGTATCTAATCAAAGTGAAAAAGGTCTGAGAAAAATGCCACTGTGTATAATTACCATCTTAGTATGAGCTAAATTACAACCCTTAAAAGCTCTGAAAAGCAAACAAATCAAATGTGTGCCACTTTAGCTTCTGATAATATGAACAAAGCTCCTTTGAGTGAATATAAGGGGAACTGACCTACAGAGAGCAGGGTTCCTGCCAGTGGAAGCTCACCAGGGTGTAAAGTGGCTATGGGTCCAGTAGGCGCCACAACTTTTATCAGGAAGCACTGTCAGGCAGGGCATGCATGCCAGTTCCTGTTCTGCAGACTTTTCCATGTGATAAGATGCATGAGAATGACACTGCACTGGGCCATGTGGAAATCCACCTGCACTGTTTATAAAGAGCCGGCCCTCTGATGACGTGATAGCATCCTTTCCTTTATGGATCCCGTTTGGAACATTATAAGAGCGCAGAGGATAAACCGCAATGACTGTACTATATCTTTATCTCACAGCTCCACTATCCATCTTAATCAGTACATAAGAAGGCCCAAAACTGATACCAGATCATTACTTGAAAAACAGTTTAGGAATCCCTCGTTCCGTTGAGTTCAAAGCCAGAGAGAAGATAAGCTGAAACAAAGGAGCTCTCTATGATCATATGTGCACTGTGATCATATCTGGTCTAATTGATAGAACATTTCGTTAGACATTTCACACAGCCGTGACTCTGTGACAGTGCAGAAAAGAGTCATTGTCTCTGCTCTGTGTTTTTTAATGCAAGCTTCAGCCGTGAAAAAGCGCACCTGGGCTGCTCTGTGTGCCAGTCTGTGTTCTTGGTAACAGGTCCTTTAGCTTTCATCACTGCTTATGCAGAGAGGGGCTGAGACAGGCCTGTGCAGGCAGAGGCACTCACTCACCTGTGCATGAAACCTGGAGACAATCTCCTCCCTAGTGGCTCTGATAAAACAGCTTTTCCTCTCTGTCTCTTCCCCTTTCTCTTTTTGTCCCAACCTCTGTCTCTTTGTCCTCCCTAGTATTTCTTTTTCAATGTCTGTTTTCTTGGGTGTTTCCTTTATTCTAATATTCATTTGCTTTCACTGTCCTTTGCGTTCCACTGCCTCATTTGAGAAGGCACACATATTTTAGGTCAGTTTGCAAGACAAGGGTTTGAGTAGCTCAAACCTTCGGTTTCATAGGTGGCCACTTTGGACAGAGCTGGGGACACCCAGAACAAGCAGTCTGACCTACACAAACATGATAAGATCCCCTGGTCTGCAGGGATTGAAGCACAATATTGTGGCACAGTATTGATCCAATGGTGCCTGTGAAACTACTGCCCTGGGGACATGCATACATTGTGACAGGAAGTGAGGAGCCCTGTTCAAATATGCTGACATCCCTGCCTGCAGCAGCTTTGCTTTGGCTTGGGTTCAGTTAACCGTGGCCGGCTAATGTGGGTGTAATATTATAGAAAGGGAAGAAATGAAAGCATCAAAAAGGAAAAAGGTCAACTGGGCTAGAACACCTGGGTTTGGAAGAGAAACAGGCTTTACCAGCAGGCTGTGGTGGGGTGACTCAAGACTAGATTAGAAAAAAGATGAGATGTGCAGTAACCCCCTTCTGGTCTTTCATCCCTGCACCAGAGGGATGAAGTCATCCCCACAGCAGGCATTCTCAGACATGTTCTGTAACCTGAAAACCTGACTTCATGCATTCTTCTGGTGCTGATGCACCAAGCATGACTCTAATATGACAGGGCTGTAATTACAGTTTAATGTGGAAGTCATTGGCCCTCTGGCTTTTTGGATGGTTTGGTAAACAACCACAACCTTGCCGTGGTCTTTAAATATTTTGTTCTTTCTAGCACAGGATTCTGCGAAGGAAAATTGGGTCAGTCCTCTGCACGTGGCACCAAATCACTTGGACTACTTGGTTTTCAATAAAGATAAACAGCCACACAGAAACAGTGCAGAACACTCCCCAAGGAGAGTACAAGATTATATTACTTGTAGGCCGCCACCACCACCACCACCACTTTTTTAAGGATTTATTTTCTCAAACATGAAAATCTTTAACAAAAACCTTTGGATGTCATGCATAGCTAGTTTAATATCTTGCTAGTATTTATTTATTTAGCTAGTATTTATCCTTAGTCTCTCTTTTGTGACTCATGCTTATCTTTCTACTGCATTGTGTACTCCATATTTGCCCTTTCAGGGTCCCTCACTTTCTGCTTTTCACGTTTGCAGTGTCTAATAATTGGAGGAGGCCCCTGTGGTTTGCGTACCGCTATTGAACTGGCTTTTCTGGGGGCTAAAGCAGTTGTGATCGAGAAGAGAGACACGTTTTCCAGGAACAATGTTCTCCATCTCTGGCCATTCACCATCCATGACCTCAGAGGCCTGGGTGCAAAGAAGTTTTATGGGAAGTTCTGCGCAGGCGCCATAGACCACATCAGTGAGTACTCAGTGCAGTCTCTTTGTGAAGGACTTCAACTTCAGTCTTGCCTAGGACATGCTGATGATATTTCATAACTTCGAAGTTCATGCTTTTATGAGGAAGTAATTCTTTTGTACTTCCCTATTTGTGTCTGTTGTTAGGCAGGGAATGTTTTACCATATTTGTTTTTGCAATATGTGTCTCTTAAATGTCTTGTTAGACGTTGATATTGGAAATGACTAGTTTAAGATTCAAGGTTAAGTGTCAGAAGCAAGGCTGTCAGCTTCCCAGAAAGAAGCATGAATTGTGATCACGCATATGTGTTTTGTTTTTGTATGCGTTACCATGCACTGTTAACATGCTTGTGGGGGCTAATGGTTCTTGTCCCGGCTGTGTTTGTCAGGTATTCGGCAGCTCCAGCTCATGCTCCTCAAGATTGCTCTGCTTTTAGGGGTCGAGTTCCACATCAACGTGGAGTTTGTAAAGCTCTTGGAGCCTCCAGAGAACCAGGAGAATGAGGGTGAGTTCATCCCTGCATGTCCTGAAACAGTATGTAAAACCTGAATACTTTCTAGTCTAACTAGTTAACCACCATCCACACTTCAAAGAGCCATTCCTCTGACATCATGCTGTATGCTGTCGGAGCACTAACCTACCAAACCCGTTTGTCTATATACTATAATTAAAGTCAACAGCTGTTATTTCCTTTTTTGCCTTTGTAAAGATATGACAACACCGAATTACTCAGCAGAGTGATGCTTTAGTTTTGAAGGATTAGGGTTTACTTGATATCTATAATGTTTGAATGTGTGCTGAGAGTGCTGCCACTTTTCCATTAGCACCTCCGACTCCCTCACCTTTGGCTCACTCTTATCTGCAAGACAATAGTAGGACTGAACAGAGGACTTCCTCCCTGACTCACTACAAAAACTATCACTATGACAACCACCCAACAGCAGCCCTGCTGTTAATGTCATTTTTAATGCCCATGGAAAAGTTCTCTGTTTTACGCCCGCAGTCTCCTCCCAGGTTCTGTTGTTATTTTATGGCTGCAGAGCATGCACAGATTTTGTGCACATGGCAAGAGAACGAGAGATCATTACATCAGCTAATTGAAGACATGGTGATTATGAGCTGATCAATGTAATCAGAAACATCTCTCCTAGGTCCACTTCTAATTTGTTTCCAGATGTGGTTATACTTTCATGTGCAAACTGGTCCTTTAAGGAGCTGCTGCAGTACGTAAGAGTGTTCCTCTGAGGTTCAGTTGATTGGGCCCCCACACTAAGGACATTAGATACCTCTCTCTCTCTCTTTAGCAAAGAGGTCAGTGTGCTGATAAAAAACAAGAGGGCTTTCTAATTTAGGAACTTTCAGCTAGTGTGACCTTGTCCAATGGCCTTGAGAGGAGATGTTTCCAATGGTGCAGTCCAGTTGTATCATGTACCACTGTCAGCCAAATTATTGCGAGGTTCTGTTTTACATTTGTTTGTGGTGTTGATGGGTCAATTGTTGTGATTTTGTGTGGTGAACTGTAAAGCAGTGCTCCTGATGTGTCTTACGTACTTTCAAAACTGTGTAAGGTGCTAGGCAGGTTGTGTAATATGGTACATTCTTCTCATATTTTGCTGTTGTTATTTTTTTGTGCAGTTGTCTTTTTTGTTCATTGCATGCAGCTCCTACAGCAAGTCTCAAGTGGCTAAATTAGCTATCTTGCTTTCCAAGCTGCCCTTAGTACTGATCAAAATATGACATAAATAATGAACAAATAAACATGCTCACCTCTTCTATCTTAAGGCATTACAGCACCAGTGAAAAGTTAAAATCTTTCATTAACAAAATAGAGTTATGTAATAACTGAAGTTTGGGACCAGGACATGCCTGGAACCCCTTTTTCTCTGAGTCTTCTGCCCTATAAATTCACATCCACACCTTCTGTTCCCATCACAACATTTTCGCAATCCTCCCCACCACCACCTCATGTCCTCTGCTGTTCCTCAGTCCAGTATCAGTCCATCCGCATTCATAAAGGGAGGGGTGCCTGGCCTTCTAGCTACAGGCAGAATCCCCCCAGAACTCTAGCCCAAGTTTTCTTCTTTCCCTCAATTAATCTTTCCTTATGAGAAGATACAGCAATGATATGACGGTGAAACCTAACAACTGTGTAAACTGTGGTCGTATTAAGGTGGGGCAATATGACAGCATATAGTGTTATCATGATAAATGTGATCACATTTACAATGTGATATTATTTCTTAGAAATGTAGCACTACTGGGTCTTTTTCTCTGTTCTAACTGATCATATGTCTGAAAAAAGAAGTATGGTGACGTATCTAAATATTAATACATATCACAGTATTGTATTTTTTGCCATGTTGCCCACCTCTACTCGTTTGGTATTATTACCGTGTCAGACTTAGTTCAGATGAACATTCATACTTTCGTCATCCACTTTAAACTGTGTTGTGGTTTCCTCTATGCGCAGGTTTTTGACCCCTAAAGAATGTGTGCGTGTGTTGCAGGGCCTGGTTGGAGGGCGGAGATCCGTCCAGCAGATCACCCTGTGTCTGACATTGATTTTGATGTAGTGATCGGGGCAGATGGGAGACAGAACACTCTCGAAGGTTAGTGCACCAGTCATTTTTAACCTATACCATGTAATTAGCTTGAAATTCCTTAAATAAACTTGAACTACATTAAGTACACAGGGCATCTGTGGGCATCCTCAGCATCTACACAGTAACCATGTAGCTATAATTATCATTGCACTATAAATACAGATTAAATGTTTTGGGGTATGTAAAACAACTTAGAATATGATATGGTAGCATGACAACACAAATAGCTTGTCACATGGCCTTTCACCAGCATCTCAGTACGTTTTTGTTGACCTTGTATTTATAACAAGCCATGGTACTTGATAAAAAAGTAACCCCAGAACGTTCTGTAAGATATACCAGTACAAGAAAAATCCTCAGACAGAATCCAGGACAAACCCATGCCATACAGTGCTTATCAGCAATGGAGCTTAAATGATTAGGACTGAGAGAAACTTGGCTGTTGCTCTTGGCTGTTCTCCCTTCCCATTTTGACTGGATTGTTTCATCCGAGGAAAGCTATAAAATCAAGTCCTGCTCTGTAAAACGATAGCCCATGATGTCATCCGGCCCTTGCCAAATGCGAGGTTACATATGAAATCAGCGAATCAGCGTGTGTTCCTAAATAGCACCGCGGGCTGAGTTATGCTGGCTGCTTCTCAGCTGTTGATGTTTGCCTGTTGGACTCTTTCCCCCCATACCCGTCATCTTTGTACCTATCCCTAAACAGATGCTTATTCCAAATATGGTCATTCTCAGGCCTCTCCGAACGAGTTTAGCTCATTGCACAATTATAAGTAAATTTAGGGGGAAAAAAACATGCTTCTTCAGTTCATCCTGTGCAGCAACTGGGATGTTCCAGGCAGCCTGCTGGAAGTTAAATATATCCCACTCTAAGGGTGTGCGGTCGTGTGAGAGGAGGACTGCAGTATTTGGAGACAGTGATGTGGGTGCGTGTGCGGGTGGGGTGACGTCTCTGAGAATTAACGCAACAGTAATGGAACAGCTTTGGCCAGTAATCAGTTGAGCCTGGCCTGAGACCACTTTGCAGAGCCTCATACATTATTTTGCAGGACAGCAGACCAGAGACTGTTTGTCCTCTTTGCTCTACTGATCCAGAAACCTAGACCTGCGAGGTAATAAGGACATGCACTTTCATCTTTTGCCTGTTGAATCACGTCCTGTGTACAGACAGTGCTATGGGACAGAACTGTCTGTACTGTGCCTGTTTCTTCAGTCCAGCAGTGAAGGAAATATGTGGTTTTCCATCCTGAAAGTGCTGATAGATTTGGTTAGATAGGGTGTAGCTCCAGGTCCCATGGCTTGAAACTGCTCTTACCTTTGTGGTGAAGCCAAGCTCGCCTGAGCCTAAAATAAGCAGCCTATGATTTAGGCAGCAGCAGATTTCCCTAGGATTAGTGTGCCTCCGCCTGGCAGGAAGAAAAAAAAGCCACATCGCTGGCTTCCATTCTGTCTCTCTCTTTCTCTCCCCCTCTTTCCCTATCCCTCCTTTTCATTGTCTCCCTCACTCCCTATGTCTCTCTCTCCCTCTCCCCCTTCTCTATTTTGTTTTCCCCCTCTCTCTTTCTCTGTACCTAGTCTCCCACCCGTTTTCTCTCTCCCTGTCTGTCTTTTCCTCTCTTACTATCCCGCTCCATCTCTCCCCTCCCTCTTCACCTTCTCTATCTTTCTCTCTCTCTACCTTTCTCTCTCTACCTCTCTCCCTTCGCTATTACCATCTTTTTCTTCTCTCTGTCTCCCTCCACCTTCTTGCCATCTTTTTTTCCATTCTCTCCTTCCCCTCTTTTTTCTCTCTCTCACCCTCTCTCTCCCTCTCCCTACTGCCTTGCTTCTTACTCCCGTCCTCTGTCCCTCCACTTCCACCTTCTCCCTCTCTTCCCCTCTTTCTGTTTCTGTCTCTCTTTCTCTGTTTGTTTGTCTCTAACTGTCTAATCTCTAATCTCCCTAACTTTGTTACTCTGTGTATCACCAACGACTGGCCTTCCAAAGCTGCATTTCACTTCCAGTGCCTTCTTTTCTGTCATGTCATCCAGTTTTAACCCCTTAACTTTCTCTCTTGTCTCTCAGGGTTTCGACGGAAAGAGTTCCGTGGGAAACTTGCCATTGCCATCACAGCTAACTTCATTAACAGAAACACGACAGCAGAGGCTAAAGTAGAAGAGATCAGCGGTGTGGCCTTCATCTTCAACCAGAAGTTCTTTCAGGACCTCAAACAAGAAACAGGTAAAAGTAAAAACAAGGCATTAGTCGAAAGTGTTCTAGTGCAGTGTAGACCAGTTCCTTTTTACATTTGACTTTCTTATTATTTTCCAAATGTAAGAAATGCTTCTCCCAGTCCAGTCATGCCACTATGAGCTTATAAAGATGTAAAAGATGTCTGTACATTTTTTTTATCCCAAAATGGTTATGCCTCTCTTGCCAGCCCTTTACACATGTACAGACACATTAGGTTTGTATATCTGTTAAGAGTAACCTCTATTACAACTAAATTCATTAGCAAATCCTCTCTTAAACACCTGGTTACCACTAGAAGCATTGCTTTACATTTGGAGATGGACACAAAAGAAGAGATTATGTGATTTATGATAGACACCAGAAATTATAGAAATTTTTCTAAATGCACTGTGGCTGAGATGTCCATTTTCCTTCGAATGACACATGATCTTGATTGTGTCCCTGATGCAGGCATCGATTTAGAGAACATTGTATACTATAAAGACAACACACACTACTTCGTCATGACGGCTAAGAAACAAAGTCTTCTGGATAAAGGAGTCATCATTCATGTGAGTAGTGACTCTGGCTTGTTGAATGGATAAGAGGAAGCGGTTTAAGAAAGGTGTGGTAGAGGGTATGGTGGCTCTTTTGTTATTGTAGCGTGCCAGTGAAAGAGACTGTGAACACACACTCTTATAAACATAGCAAAGATGACATAAACATTTGTAGGAACAGCATATTTCACCACCTTATGATCTCGCTCTTGCTCTCTGTTGCTCACACATACACAACTCACACATAAGCACTCTCATACTCAGTGGTATTTAGGTCTCACAGTGATGCACAGTTTAGGCAGAGAGTCATAACTCACTGACGGTGTTGATTCATAAAGGAATTTAGAGAGTAGGAAATGTCATTCAGATCATCTCATCAAGGGGGGTTAGTTTAGGGAAATCATCCAACCATGTCTGTCTACACACATGGATGCACTTTGTTAAGCTAAACCATTCCCACTTGTAGGCTGTTGGAAAGAGTGGTGCCAGGAGAAGTTCCTGTTTTTGAGTGATCTCTGACAGCTTCTGGGGTTTTCCTCAAGATTTTCACACAAGAATTCCCTAAAAAGCAGTTTCCCCCTTAAGTGATAACAGCAGCATGATAATGTGGTGTGTTTTTGCTGTAACAGGACTATATAGACACAGACGCCCTGTTAAGCAGCGACAATGTGAATCAGGAAGCTTTGCTAAGCTACGCTCGGGAGGCTGCAGACTACGCCACCCATTACCAGCTGCCCACACTGGACTATGCCATGAACCACCTTGACCAGCCAGACGTAGCCATGTTTGACTTCACTTGCATGTATGCCTCAGAGAACGCTGCTCTGGTCAGAGAGAGGTTTGGCCATCATCTGCTGGTGGCACTGGTGGGAGACAGTCTGCTGGAGGTGAGTTAATGAACCTAGGGCAATCTAAAAAGCATCTATAAATAAATAAATAAATAAATATTTTTATTTTAAATAATAAATTCTGGTAATACCAGTAATGGGTATAACCTAGTCTTATGTAGCTGCTTCTGCATTCGTTTCCTATTTTATCTACTCTATTTACCATATAGGTGAATTTTGTAGTTTTTGAAAGTTCAGACTGTAGTCCATCTGCTTCTCTGCATACTTTATCCCATCTTTGGATCATTTTTAGCACTGCAGTGACACAGTAGTGCATTAATGTGTGTAAGTGGATCAGACACATGAGTGCTGTTGGAGTTTTTAAACATTGTGTCCAATCACTGTGCACTCTATTAGAGACTCCTACCCCATTGGTCCACTTTGTAGTTGTAAAGCCAAAGACAAAAGCAAAGACCATTTTAGTCCAGCAGTGACACTAGGGTGTTTAAAAATTCTAATGTCTGATGTGTCCAATATGCACTTCTGTGTCTTGCACGGCCACAGCTCACCACCACCACTATGGTGTCATTGAAAGTCTCTTGGGGTCTTCTTCATGATGTAATACTTTGTCTGCTCGTTCGTAACAGCTGGTTTGAATACATGTCCTTTTTGGTGGTTGAGTCACAAGACAGATGAGTTTTAAAGTTGCCATATTTTGCCATATGCTATGCTTTTAAATGTTTAAATCATAAACTCATCCCTTCTTAATAGTTTACTTAATCTGAATATAGGAATTAGATAGTCCTATGACCTGACCTTTTAAACTTTGTAATTCTTAAAATAAATTTTATTTTACTTCTAATTTTAATATTTTAATAATGTAAATATATTTACATAAAGGGATTATTGTAGAATATTCTGATATATGTTGTGTATTATGTAAACTATTTTACCCGAAAATAGTACACATGGACAAAAAAGAATTTTTGACATTTGTATTTGTGTCTGTAGCCTTTTTGGCCCATGGGTACAGGGTGTGCCCGTGGCTTCTTGGCAGCCTTTGACACGGTCTGGATGATCAAGAGCTGGTCACAGAACAGAACCCCACTGGAAGTGTTGGCAGAGAGGTTGGTACAGTTACCTGTATCCTCTGGCTATTTAGGCAGCTTTGTAGGTTTATTGACTGTAGCCCATCTGTTGCTGCACAATTTAGCTCCCGGCCTCATCCCCATCCATCAATAGGAAGGGAGTATCAAAGGACCAGTATTGACCAGACATTATGTTCATGGTGTTCAGCCAGTCTCAGAATACAATGACACTGACATGGAAGTGACATGTTAGTGGGTGTTACACCCATACGCTGCAGTGTTGCTTAGGTTTTAAAACATCTCAGTGTCAGTAAGTATACAGTAGTCAGCAAGCAAAATGTGGTCATGTGGAGCAAACTGTCAATTTATTTAAGGCTAGAACATAATGCCTTAAAATATGCCTTAAGCTTTGTAAGTGAAGATGGTCTATTGTTTCTAATAGAGGTCTGATTCAGAGTGATTTTTTTTTTATCCCATTTTATCAACATTTGTTCGGGCTGCTCCTGCCCCCCCATACGAGGTTAAATGGTGCCAAATATTTGCACCTTCAATTCTACCAACTTGGCACTTACGGCGCATGCTTAGCACCAATTTGCTGATTTGCTTAGCAGGTTCATCTGATGCACTTTCTAAGACGATTTGCTAAAAGTCACTCTGGAATTTGAACCTCAATTCTCTAATTTTACACGTTCAGGGTGTACAAAAAAGGTGCCTAATAAAGAGGCCAGTATATTTACATGAATCAACATGTTTTTTCTTCTTCAGGGAGAGTCTTTACCGATTGCTACCTCAAACTACACCTGAAAATATTGCAAAAAACTTTGATCAGTACACCATAGATCCTGGGACACGCTATCCAAATCTCAATTCCAATTGTGTCAAACCACACCAGGTGAGATGCCCTTGCGTTGTAGTAGTCGTTACTTTAACATGACACCATTTTCACTTGTTTTGACCATTTGAACCTGCTCTTTACAGGTCCGTAACTACTACATTAGTGGAGAACTGAAGTCCTGCTCTTTGGAGCGAGCTGCTACTATACGGCGTCCAGTTAACTTGGCACGACGAGGTCAGCATGATCAACATTTACTCTGTGTAGCCATTTCATGTTTGGGTGATATGTATAGTACATACACAAAGTGTTGTAGGCAAATGGGAAATGTCTGAGCTTATTATTAAATGTTTAAGGCATTCTGTTTTTTAGGTCGTTCACACTCTAATAAACATTCCCAAAATAGCATTATGGGTATGGTTCTCTGGCGTGTGAGAGTGTAAGGATTGTTTTTACTAGTTGAGCCACAGTGGGAGATAGACAACAGAAGACTCCCATCACAGTTGGTGGCCTCTCTGTACTACAGTGAAGCAACCAGAAGTCTTTGTTTATGTGAAACTGTAGGAAAACCATCTGATATATCTCATTCCATATGTTGCACAGATTGTAGGCAGCCAAAAACGGGCTACTAACTAAAGCTGAACTTAACTTAAAGAGTTCAACTTCAAGTTCAAAGGGTGGTCCCTTCCACACATACATTGTAATAGAGGGTGGTGGGATTGAGCTGTCGCTGTTTAACTTAACACTTAACAGTAATTTTAAAATGTTTAATAAGAAAACAAATAAAATTAATGTAGACACACATTTCCTGCTCATTCCCCAAAATGTGTCTGTGTCTGTGTGCATGTGTGTGTGTTTGGGTTTCTCTAACAGAGTCTGAGATCAGACCCGGCAGGTTGCTGACCTGGTGTCAGAAGCAGACAGAGGGCTACAATGGCGTGTGTGTGACAGACTTGAGCTCATCATGGAGCAGTGGCTTGGCCTTCTGTGCTCTCATCCACCGCTTCAGAGCACATCTCATGTAAGACTGCACAGCTTTTGACTGTACAAATTACCTTAAAGTTTACTGTTTCATCATTGCACCTTAGTGACTTAGTGATTGATCAGGATGTCTGCTGCACAAGTTTTATTATCCAAAACAATGCCAACCAACGCCAAAACAATGATAAAAATATAAGTAGGTCAAAAATAAATTAGGTGAAACCTTATTTATACAATATGCAGCATATTCATAACTGTTTTATTTAGTGACTTTTTGCAAGGTAGTTTTAGAGAATTATTCAGGCGTCCCATCACCATCACCTTGATCAAATCTGGCTCAGTAAGTTTCTGTAGAGTGTGGAGTGTTTCCCATTAATCCATTTCGAATTTTTTTGTTTACTTCATAAGGATTCTGTATTCTGTGGGCCTGTATGTGGGCACGTACCTGATTCCCTCAGTCTCCCAACTACATAACTTACTTGTAAATTCCATAGTAGTTACCAATTAGATTACTGAATAATACATCTAAGATGAATTACCAGGTAATGAAACTGGAGTTTAAGGGGTAAGAGGATCTTAGATTACCTCCAGAATGACCCTGATATTGCTCTGTGGCATGCAGTATACATTACACTTTAAGGTTATGTTGATAAAACTGAGTCATTATTATACATAACATTGGAACCCCATATACCAAAAGGTGTCTTTTATATCACATTTAAATCATTATTATTAATGACCTTATAGATTTTAATAATTTATTAAAATGACAAATGCAGTGTTTTCTTTTAAAACAGTAGTCTTATGTTACAGTGGATCAGTGTGGTCACCAGACACATAATACATTTTTAGTGGCATGTAGCTGTAAACCTCTAACAAATATTTACCTAAAGGGGTCTGTATACTGACATGGCCATTAATCTCGCCATGTGTTGGCAGTTTTTCTGGATGTTTCTCATTTCTCTTCATGAGCTCTTGTTCCAGCACAGTTTGCAATTGTGTAAATCCAAACATCTGCAGGAGATGTGAAAAGTGGTTTGACCTCTGCAAAGGCAGTTCCTCACACTCTTCCTCTCCTCTCTTACATAGCAGTGAGCTCAGTTTAAACAGACCAACTGTGTTTTTCAGTTCTTGACCTTTTTGACAGGCTATGTGTGTCAAAACCTGTCCAGAACTGCTATAGATCAAGCAGTTTCTTAGCTTTGTTGGCAGTTCCAAAATCGTAAGGAAACTCATATTAAATGTCTGCATCTTCTACATCTTATCAACAAGAAGTGTGCATAGTCTGGCCAGTGAAATGTAAACAAAGTCACTGATGTGAAATTGTAATTTATTGTAATGAGATATACAGAATTGGATGCCTTTACAGTGGTGATGATAGGAACCAGCGGTCAATTCCACCAGTATTTGTGGCGGTCAATACCACCAACCTTTTTTATTTACCATCCAAATAACATCTCCTAAGTTTTCTTAACAGTGGAGCATTTCAAATAAAACCACTCTGAATGACGTGTTTACATTGTAGAAATTTAAATAATGCACACAAAAAACAAAGGAATTTCTCATTTATACTCTCGTTGTCCTGTAGAGATTACGATTCACTAAAAGAGGAAGATGCTGCTCAAAATGCCCAGCTGGCGTTTGACATGGCTGAGAAGGAGTTTGGCATCAAGCCGTTTACCACGGGCGAAGAGCTAGCATCTGGCCAAGAACCAAACAAGAACAGCATGGTGACCTACCTCTCTAAATTTTATGAGCTCTTCAGAGGAACCCCTCTTCCACCCTCAGGTAAGCAACCTACTGACAGTAAAGCCCTCTACCTAGGGTTGGGCATCATAATGATAAAACATATGTTATGTGGGAGACCGACTTTGGTAATGAATAAAGAACTAGTAAACAAAATAACTAAAGTACAGTAACAGTAAAAACTGCATAGCAACAAAAGTTGAAAGGATGAAGCAGCTGAGTGGATGTGAGCGTATTATATCACATTATATACTATTATATTATGTCTTTTATTATTAGTTTTATCAGTTTTTGCGTTGGAATTGTGTTGGTGCGACAATTTATTGGGCGTAGAATGTAGAATGGGAAGAGTTTTGGGTGTGGTCCTTGACCCAAACTACTAACCATGAAATAACTTTTCGTTTATTGCAAATGTTGACTTTGTACTTTTTCCCCAAACTAAGTTCACAGTAGTCACCAATGATGGCGCTTTAATGTAGTGTGCTCGATCAAACAGCCAGACAAGTTTCAGTTAAAGCAGTGACCTTCATTCTACAATAGGTGGAATATGAGACATGTGGCTGTGTCTTGCCATTGTCGCAAGGTGTCACACCTACCTGACATCATCCCAAACCTGTTTACTGTATATCCTTTGCATCTTTCCTTTTTGTTTATTATTTGTCTAAGGAATATCATTCCTAAGAAAGCTAGAGGTTTGTGTCCCTGAAGTGTCCCTGAATGGAGACAGCAATAAATGTTACTTGATCTTGATGTACTGGAACAAAACCTTATTAAGCTGTTTCATCAGTCATCTAGTTTGGCATGAAAGGAATGCACATCTGCCGAGGCTCTGCTAACTCCACTGCAGATATGGAGAGGGCACACTATCTGTGCTACATAGCAAGTCCTATTATGCATTCTTGACAGACCTTAGTAGTCTGTAGTCTGTAGTCAGCATAATGACCATAACTCCTGGGCAAAGCTAAAAGCTAACTTTTTTGAAAATTTACACCATTACAACTATAGAAACCATAATGTTCTAAACCACACACACAGTTTCTCCCGTGCACCAATCCCCCCCGCCAAGTGTCAGTATTACTTCTAAATTATGGGATTATTTAGCAGTCAGAAAACAAATAATGCTGAACACATGCTATACGTCAGCTAACACTCAATGCCTATTTGAAAATATACTGTGTTAAAGCAGTTAAGTGTACACATGGATGACATCAAAGGTTTTTTCTACCTTTACCAGCTCATATGACGTGAATGTTTTTACAGTAACACTAGCTTCCTAGGTGGGGCAAATCTTGGAGTGTATAAGGCTAATTACGTACACTCGCATGACATGGTATATTTAAGTATTTCCAGTAAAAGTTGCCAGGAAAAAATAGCCTTCTATTGGGCATGTCTTGAGAAAACCAGATGTCCTGGGTCCTGCGTAGGCTTTCCATGTTGTAATATAAGGTTTCTGTAAATTTGATTAAGAAGGGCTATGACCATTCCTTTTGATTTTTTAAATGTTTTATCACAGACTCAAGAAGAGAGGTGGATGAAAATAAGGATGAATCTTCCTTAAGCTCTCGACCTGTTTATAGATCACTGAGCTTAACACAGCCTCGAAAACGGATCCCGAAGGTAAGGGGTGGCACCCATGAATCAGCTTGAGTTTTATCGCACTTCAAACAGATTTTGTTCAGGTTTATGTTGGCAAAGAATCACAGTCCGTTCTATCTCTATTATACACACCTAGTGCTTTGAACTTGTTGCAGCACTATTTATCAGTGATTGTCCTTCTGTTTTATTACTCAGGATGACAAAAAGGTGGAGGATAATGATTCCTTTTACAAAAGAAGACGGAAAGTATGCAGTTATTTGGAAGAGGTGAGTTTACACCTAATGAGGAGATGTTATATGGTGCATAGCTGTTAGCATTGCACCCTGTGTTTCATGCAAGATACTCATTGCTGATCAATTTTCTTTGCCAGGCAACAAACTTCTCCAATCAAGGCACACCTTTAGCATCTGAAGGCCGAGAGCTGAAAGAGAACAAGGTCAAGTTTATGGCCTCTCAACTACTGGCAAAGTTTGAGGAAAGCAATCCAAGCTGCACTCTTCGTAAGCAGGTAAAGATCCACTAGACTTACTGTCACCCCTAAAGCCACTGAAACATTGAGCATTTTCGAACGTAGCTATGCTCTTAAGTGATGATTTCCAGAAGTCGTCCTGGAAAATCATTTTGCCTTTGTTATAACTCTGTTGAACTGTGAAACCTTACTCCCTTCTCCAGTGACTTCTTTCCAGTAATTCTTTTTTCTACTGTTCTGCTAACCCTATTGGCTTTCCTTCTCTGAAACTGCTGCTGGCTCAATCTCAGTCTGACTCGAATGTTGCGAGGCCTCCAAGGCCTCCATCACTCGATATGACAGAGACTCCACCCTTCAACAAGCCCAAGAAGAAAGCCCCACCACCTCCACCTCCTAAAAAGCAGGTATAACTCCAAAGGAGTCGGTGTACTATTACTTACTTACTCAGCTGCAGTTTAGTTGTAATATAGGTATGAAATGCAGTTTTGAAACTCTGAATTTGTTAAAATTGTTATACTCCTTATTTAAAAAAGTGAAGACAATTTCATAATATGGGCCAGAGCAAATAATTTAAGTGCTCATACCTCCCAGTGCAGTCCACGATGCACTGGAATTACTTGTAACATGATAAAAGTGACTGTGGTGTAAATCACTCAGTTGCGCAGATCTCAGTCTGAGCCCCAGCCCTGCTCACATGACGTGTGTTTGCAGTTCCAGACACCAGCCTGCATCAGACCTGCAAAGGAGTGTCCAGCTGCTCTGCTCACTGTGCCCTTCTCCAGTCCTCTGTGTGTTTCCCTTAAGCCCAAAAGGCCCATTTACACCCGCTCACACACAGAGCCCACTGACACATGCACGTGGTCACACATAGAGACCACTAAGATTCTAACACCTTCACAAAAGCACCTAACTGGTGCACACATACAGTCATATACACAGCCCCCTGTAGAGACCCCAGCCGTGGCAAGCCACAGTGCCTCTTGTCACTCTGCCATACTGGCCATGACAGCAATGCTCCAGCGTCTGCAGAAGGTGGAGGAAAAGATCAGCCAGGTGATCGCCTCCACTTTCCTCTCTTTCTCCTCCTCCTTTTCCTTCCTCTATCCCTGTGGGGTTTCTGTTGCTATTTCCCTTCACTTTCTCTGTCAGTTCAGTGTTTCCCCTACTGTTGAAATTAAAGGATAGACTGCCCAGAAACCTTAGGAACACAACTAATAATCGAATCGCTTCTGTTGGAGTATACTGGTATTGTATGCTGCGTTTCAGTGGGATTGATGGATAACAAAACATAATTGCAAAGTACACTAAGTAGATCAGACACAGCAGTACTACTGAAGTTTTAAACACCTTAGTGTTACTGCTGGACTGAGAATAGTCCACCAACCAAAACTATTTAGCCAGTAATGTTCTGTGAACTCGGGAATGGTTAACACAAACTGTGCAGCAGCAGATGAGCTATTGTCTCTGACTTTACATCTACAAGGTGGACCAGCAAGATAGGAGTGTCTAATAGAGTGGACAGTGGGTGGACACAGTGTTCAACACTCCAGCAGCACTGGTGTGTCTGATCACCTCACACCAGCACAACACACACTAACATACTACCACCACATCAGTGATACTGCAGTGCTGAGAATGATCCACCAGCCACGTAATACCTGCTCTGGGGTGGTCCTGCCCCTTAAGAAACAGGTTACAATATGAAGAGAAACAGATGGACTACAGTCTGTAATTGTAGAACTACGAGGAGCACCTATGTTGTAAGTGTAACTGATAAAATGGACAGTGAGGGTAGGTACAAGATGTACCTAATGAAGTGGCTGATGGGTGTATATCTTTTGCTGAGTCCTTCTGATGATCTACAACAGGAAAAACACAACAACTAAATAAACAGAAGGTTTCTTTTCTGGAAATGCCTTTCTGTCTGATGACAATATATTACAAGGCTTCATTTAGTGTCATTATAAGAGGAGAATACAGAATAAAGTCTGGTATCTAAGATGTGTGTTTAGGAAGTATGGTTTCATTTACTCTATTGATGCAAACTTTGTATGATAGATCCCATGTGATAACTGATATTCTGATCTTTTTGGTAATAGTGTGATATTTCATTTAATCAGTTTTAGAGCTAAATGCAATTGCAATTGTTACTGTGACACTGCAACTGCAACAGCAAGACACTGATCGATGTCCATGGTCTTTGATTATTTAGTTGTGTGCACATGAAGCACAATGTTAGGCTACAACCATTATGCTAGTGGTTCGTACAAGAAACTCAGCTAAATATGACAGTAAAGATGTATTATGCAATGTAGGCACATGATGAAAGCAGCACTAACCCAAGGAACATCATCTAGCTCCACCCCCCCCCTTTCCTCCACATCAGTGACACCCACTAATAAACATTTTCTAGGGGAAACACTGCTGCAGATCTCTAATTAAAAAAAAAAAAATTAAAGCTAGTCTGAAGATATTGGTATTTAATTATAAGGGATTGGCCGTGTTTATTGTATAGTCAGTCCTTGTTTTCTTCTTCATTCCTGTCTGCTGTAGAGGAAAGCCCAGACTCAAAACGCTAGAGATTTCCATAAAAAGAGCATAAAGGAGAAGGCTGTCCACTTGAGCTCACTGTTCTGTGGTGACAGCATCTCGCTGCCTCAGGTGACTTTATGATATTGTTTAGCATGGCCTGCTCATGGATTCACTAAATCACTCTGCATGGTTTGATATTAAATCACTAAATCTTTTGTAATGCAGTTGTGTAATTTTGCTGGCATTAGTGATTACAACTATCACACTCTAGATATTAGTGATACTGGAATGCCAATATTATTTTTATTTGGTCTACATACCAAAGTGTTACCATGGAACACGATGAGGAGACAGGATGCAAGTGCGAATGTTTAATAGAAAACTAAGAGAAAAACAAAAAACAAAAACACTAGGAAAACTAACAAACAAACCACCACTACGGAACAGGGAAACAGAAACAACTAACAGAATAACACCAAGCAAGAATAAAGGGAATCACAGTTACTCTTTGTTAGACAACAAAGAGTAACAAGGAACACCTGGGAAGGGGCGGAGCTGGTGAGGGACAGGTGAGGGACCTGACAAGGGGGCGGAGACAGGAGGAGCAATAACCAAAACAAACAGAAGCACTTGGAATTGACAGGACAGAAACAGAAAACCTGAGAAATTGTAGATGAACGTGAAGGACAAGACAGGACGTGACATATATAGTAAAACTTGCCTGTTTTCATGCGAAATTCTCTACTCCCATTTTTCCCATATACTCTTAGGTCATTGACCATAATTACATGCACCTACAGCCTTTACTGATACCATACCACAAACAATCAGTCAGTCTTTCTCGTCTCCCCTTCTCTGCCTTTTCCTGTTATTAATTTACTTTTGGAAGTGGGTCACTTAAGGACTTTGTGTTCACTATTTTTTTTAATCACATATTACACCTAATGGGCTAAGTAAATAAAGGCCTACGCACGTCATAGCCTGCATGCCCTTTTTGACAGCATGACGCCTAGTAAAAACACATTAGGCATTAGTTACTTTTAAAAGAAGTCATTAAAGTAAATGTGCTTCGCTTGTTCCATTACGTGGCTCTGTGGGCCCAGAGAGAGAAGTCTGGAGAAATAAGTAAAATTCTCATAGCATGCTGGGTGCTGTAAAGACCTCCTGTCTGAACACTCAGAGGCCCTGTTGGCTGTGGGATGGGAGCTTCTAAGAATGGAAGTACAGGTTCCACTGCCTCTAGGTTTTACTGTTTTATAACACAGGCCAGGAAAAGCCATCAGTCTAGGTGTGTCCATAGCTGAAGTGGACAAAGGTTCTCGTGGCAGATATAGGTTGTTATATTTCTACTCCATTTTTACAGATCCACTTTAATTGTTAAGTCTTCCATTTTTAATACACACATGTAATTGAATCCAAGTAGATAAGTAACCTACCTTCTGTAAATATTTCCTTATTTGCAAATCAGAAACAACCTTTGCACACTTAAGCCACCCTTATCGGAAACAGCCGTATTGAGCAACATGAATGAAAGCTTAAAAATGAAACTGCGTGACTGGCTGTATGTGTTCACCCCAGTGCCCTCAGACTCTATATTTGGTAGCACATATGTTATAGCATGGCAGAAATGCTAACACACAGATTTCTTATGGTTAAAGATTATTATTCATATTCATATATTGTTATAATGTTTTATCTTCAGAGTAATAACATAACTCTAAAATGCAATCTCAAGAACACTGAGATTTTGTTGTCCTTTAAAAATAGCATTTAATACCTTTGCAAGGTAATAATTATGTAAATAGAACATATTAACTTGTGTCCAACTGATTCAGATTTAAAGTTAGTACACGTCCATTGCATTATTTTACTCCAGGTCAGTATAAGGAAATTAAGACATGGCCCAAATATCATTATCGTTTTTGACCATCATGAAGCATGTGTTTTTCTCTTTGTTCTGCTTTGCATGGTTTCAGTCAGGCAACTTTGTTAATCAAATCAATACGGATATAGTTAATAATACATTCTTTTTATAGATGATAAGCATGATCTCTAGAAAGCTCAAGCCTTTTCCTGTCAATAGTGCCACATTCCAAGCAATACTATCTTCTGGAAATAGACTGTTTTGCTTATATTGTTATGCTGTTGTGCTTGCTTGCAAGTCTTATAGAAAAACTGATAGCAATTTGATTTGCAAGCGTTGGTGATTTCAGCTCCTCACAGGTTTTTTGTTTGTTTGTTTGTTTGTATTTTAATGACAGGGGAAATCAAACACTGCAGTATTTAAAGCCTGTTGTAGTAGTTCATCAAAATTCTCTGCTGTTTGCTTAACACTAATTTGCTCTTCTACCTGTGTCTTCCCCTGCACTGCACAGACCAGTTCCTCTTCTCATTCTGTCGCTTCTATGTTATCTCCACCACATCCTCCTCCAAAAAGCACTGCCACTTCCTCTGCTTCCCCTTCTATTTCATCCTCAACATCACTGATTCTGCAGGAGGTAACATTTTACTATCCACATCAGCCAAAACCTTTATACCATTCCATGATTTATATGCCTTCCCTTTCGCTTTCTGCTCCTCCCCACTGCTTTCTAAAATGTGCTGTGAGCAAGAGTCCAAAATGCCAGTCTTAACATCAAAACTTATAGTTCTGAAATGGAGTTACAGTCAATTTATAAATCACATATGGTGAATGCCTATTGAAATAGTTTTTTACTGCACAGTTATAAACTCACTGGACAAAAACATGTACTTTGTGTACCTAAAATGTATGAACCCCATCAAACACCCCGCAGGTATTTATACAGATTATTAGCTCAATTAACAAGAAATGAACTTTTAAATTTGTGGTCTCGTCATGTGAAAGTTGTGGAATCAGCATGTACATTTCTAAATCTTCAGAAAGAAACTGAGAAGAAACAGATAAATGGTAGAAATGTTTTGAAGCCCTCCAGTAAAGTAAATGGTTAAACTGTCCTAAAATGTAAATTACAGTATTTGATGGTTGTAATTGCTACTGCTTTTCCAAAATAATTAGAACAGCCAGGTTGGTTAGAACACAAGCAGTTATGGCCAGCGCAGGCAAACCCTTAAACTTAGAATAACATGATGGCTAATAGCAGAACCTTAAGTGATAACATTTTTTATAATTCTGGGACTAATTAGCTATGAGGTAATCTATTGGGTAATCTATTAAGGGATAAATAAAAGTAAAAAAAAAAAAAGAAATAAAGTTTTGTAGAGTTTTCTTGAAGTAAAAAAAAAGCCTGACGACCAGCCTGTGCCAGACCTTGAAGACCACCAAAACTGCCACATTCAGCTAAGGTTTTTGTTATGTAAAAGAAAATCAGTCCAGGGTTGCATAGATGTTTCTGTCTAACACAACTTAATGCTATGGGTCTGAAAGGGGTTTGTATCATTCAATAAGTCCTCACTGAGTAAAGGATGATTAAATAGATTAAAATTTCTCAGAACAATGGACTGACCTCCCCAGAGTTCTCAGCAGCACTGAATGTGTTTGAATATCTGCAGATTTCTGTGAAAAACTGAAAGTAAATTTTCTGAAAATAAAGAAAGCTGTAAAAAAATGTTATAAGATATAAAAGGTTGTGGCAACATCTGTGTAAATTTCATTTAAGCACGTTTTCTGCTTTTTCAGTTTCTGAAAAATAATTTACTGAATGAATATATTTATACGGGTGGCACATAGATCAATTCAAGTCAAACAGGTGATCTTGGAGGAGGCAGGAGAGTTCAGAGGAGAGGTCTCCGAAAAGAGCAAAATGTTCCAGAAAGAAACTGGTTGGAGAGTTCCAGACAAGAGCTGGGTAGATCCAAAAGTGTCCACATAGGGCCAGGGAGGAACTGGTTATATCTGAAACGCACACCAATAAATCAGAAGATTCAAATGATTAGAAGAAAACACAACAACAAAAAATATGTCCAGGTCTCCCTAAAGTACAGCTCATTACCGGCTGGCATGAATTTGCCTTTAATCTATCTGATGTGACATGATGTCTGGCTTTCTCTTCTATGTTCATTCCCATGTCTGTACTTCTCCTGCAAACAGATCGATCCCTCTGCTCTAAACTTCACCCTTCATTCCAGCTCTAAAGTAACCGCCTCACACTCTTTCCCACCATGCACTTCTACTACTTCTTCATTTCATCCCTCAACCTCACCCTCTCTGCTGGTGCAACAGGTAAAGTCATATGCATCTGAGTAATTTTTGAAGAGTGTTTTTATATATGTATTGAATAGATGTTATGTGGGATGAAGGAATCACTACAGTCAAATATAGTGAGAATGATCTGTTACCTATCATTGGTTTCAGAATAGCGAGGACATGAGAAACAGTTTTTGCCTTCCAAAAGAAAATCGGATGCCTTTGCCAAAGGGGTACAGAATTGTGATGTTCCCCAACAAGCTGTTCAGTAAGGTATTCAAACCTACCATTATAACTATGCTTGATCAGTAAATGATCAGCTTCTTACTGTTGTTTACTAGAAAGTAAGAGCAATATATCATTATACTATATACTATGACACATTCTACTTTATAAGTAAGCAAATGGATGCAGTGTAGTAGAAAACTGAAATCTAGAGCCATTTTAACTTTGTTTCCTGGTTAAATATATATAAAGCTGCTCTATTATGTTCAGTGTTTCCTGCTGTGAGCAGAGAATCTGCAACTATAAATTCTATCTTATCTTTTATTTCTAACTGCAAACAACCACAGTATAAATACCTTCTTAATTCTATCAGTAAAGTCAAACCTGGTATTGTAACAAGAGCCGCAGTACAGGCAAGCCTGTAATTTGTCTGGTGTTATCAAAAAATGCTCGCTGGTCAGAGGCATTAGCTAGCCATTATTCTCCTCATTTGACCTGTTTGTCTAATTCTATAAATGCTTTATGCTTACTGCTGTTTTCCTGATCTAGCTGTTATTCTTATGTTTTTAGGATGAGTACTGGTTATGATAAACACTGATTTTTTTCTAATACGCAGTAAGCTGTGAAGTCAGTTGTTACGATGTGGCATGTTATTTTAACCAGACAATATCGCCTCGCCTTAACATTAAAGTTGACAAAAGCAGGCTTAATGTGTAATGAAGCCTACTGGAGCACGGCTTTGTAAATGTTTATATAGGTTCTTGTCAGTTGTCTGTCATGTAGCCTAATAAGCACTGCCTCACAGTAAAAGGTTTTAGTTAAGTGCTGGTTATGATATTTCTACACTGAATGGCTGAAATAGAGCATTAACAAACTTCCCACCGCTGAAAAATTAACCCAGCCAGATTTCCATCTAACTGTTAAATTCAAATTCAAAGATATTAATCCCGTGTTGCCAGCAATCAGCTTTGAACAAGAGAATAAAACACTTTCAAGTAACATGTAATAGGTCAACAAATAATTGATTTTGAGGTGATTTTGTTTTATATTTCCCAGTATCACCAGTATCAAGTCTACTTGATATATCAGAATTTGTGGACTGAAATCTAGCTACTGGTTTCCATTTATTTCTTTTTAATTGTGGATGTAAACATTGTACACATTCATCTGTAAAGATATCTATAACTTTCTCACACCTCGACAAGCTTTTAGAAGTATTATTTTCTTGCTTTGTCAGCGTTTTACTTCCTACAGTAGATGCAAAGTCTAGTATCTATTCACTTTTCTGACTGCGCTTTCGCCTGTTTCTGTCCTTTTACCTTAAACAAGCCTTGTACATCTCAACAGCCTGAGGTTCAGCTTTGTGAAAAGGAGATGCAGAAAGATTTGGTGAGTAGGTCAAATGTGGTTAGTGTCCCATAAATGAAGCACAACTATATTTGGCTACATATTTACAGTTTAAAAATATTAAACTTTTATTTATCCATGACAGTTAATGCGCATTCACTCATTCAGCACATGAAGTAGCCGTGTTTACGTCAGCTGCTTTTGCAAGTCACATTATTATTACGTGCAAGCTAGGCTGCAGCTGTGATTTTAGGAGGGATAATTGTTTACACATTGAATGGCCTTTTAATTTGTGGTTTCAGTTAAGTAGTAGCAGCGGCACATCCATTTTGTACCATCAAAAGAAAAAGGAGTTGGCTCAGTCGGGTGGAGATACAAACATAAAGACCTCCAAGAAGGTATCCTAATCCGGCTCAGCAATTTGCTGTATGGCCTTCATGCGTGATTTGCTGCTGGTGTGAAACTGAGATCTTACCTGTAGTCAAAAGGCTTCTTTCGCTGCATAGTATACGGATCTTTAATTTTTATGTGACAAATGCCTTTGCAACACTAGTTGGGACTGTAACCAGTTACTAAATGTTTTATTGTGTGATGTTTGCATCCCGACCAAAAGATGTTCTGTGGGTGTTTCACATGATGTAATGAAGATAATTATTTAGTTTAAAAATAAGACCAGTGTGCTTACATCATATCAAACATTCACTTGTCTCCAATTCTTTTGGAGGCATCTTGCAAGTCTTGAAAGTCTGTTCATTTAGTGATCGTCCTTGTAACACTCCCAGGCAATTATTGTCAGCCATACAAGACTGGGCTCCTATTTCTTTGAATGAGGAGTGTATGTGAAGGAGTGAGGAGTGAATGTACTTGAAACTTAAGGTCAAATTGCCTTTTCAAAAAAAATTTTTGGAATTACTGATAAATGGTTTTGTAGCATTTGTCTCAATAACACACCAAAGACATTTTGTTTAGCTTGTTCTGGCTACTTCGCTTGTACAGATTTCTACAATGAGAGGAGGCACCGCAATATTGCCAACACCTCTCCACTTTTATCGTAGAAGTATATGTTTGTCATCTCCTTGGGGGAGAGAGTGAGATTGTGGTGACTTTCTGGCATGTCAAATCAAACATTCTCATGGACCACATTTTTGGCTGCCGTGCTTTGAAAGTTATGTGATAATTAGCTCCATTTGGGAAAAGTTTCCTTTACTAAACCTTTGACTCTTTTGTTTTTCAAATCTAAAATTTATTCCAAAGTTTTTCCCTCAAATCTTTCAGCCCTAGTGGCTTCTTAGAAAAATTATGTGTGACATACTCCTGTACTAAACAATCTTCAAGTACAAAACAAAGGAAGACCACCCAGTAGAGCTGTATCTAACACTCTTTGCCTCAAATGCTAAACTGAGGCTGCTTCCTCCCCTAAACTGCCTGCGTGTAATCTGCTTGGCACAGACTTAACCTTCCTCATTTCAGAAGTAACCCTGCCAAGAATGCATTGCTGCTTTAACTTCTCCATTCCCATCTAGGTATTCACATAATGCTACATCCTTACTGTTTCCTCTTGTGTGTGTTTTTGTGTGTGCAATCATGTTCAAATGCGTGACTTTCATTACCTGTTTAAATTTCATGTTCCTGCTTGCTGTTGTGTTTTTAGCAAAGCCCATTTTTTTAAAAGAGGAACCCAAGAGTATCCAGAATGAGATTTCCTTGAATGTGCCTTGGCCAAAATTAGGGCTAAATTTGTATTAGATTTCAGTGTAATAAAATCTGTATTTTATGATACTTGTCCATGAATAAAGAAAAAACTATGCATTAGTTAATTAAAGAATCTACACATCTTTGTCTGTAATTAATGTTTAAGACAACATTGAGAAATATCATTTCCACATTCAGTATAGGAGCAGCACTACTTAATTCTGTCTAAGAAAACAAACGGAAGTCCCTCAGTCAAAGGAAAACTTAAACAGTGCCAAGCCGGTATCTGAAGATGCCTGTTGAAACATACTCACTCGATTACTCAGAATTCCATCTGCATGTTAGTCACTGGTGCATTTGGCTGTGGTATGTGCTTGTTTTGGAGGTGAGGGCATGATCCCGTGTTTCTGAAATGATCTTGGTGGGCTGGTCCCAGTAGCTTTCTCTTGTGGGACGGGCTGCTCCGCCTTTGTGGTGAATTCATAATCTAACAAAGTCGGAGGAGCACACAGTAGGCCTTGAAACACTCTGCCGTCTTCACTGGCCGCACCAAGCATGCATTCCTCACAGTCCTCTCCTCCCCTGCCAGATGTCTGACCCGAACCACTTTTCCTCTTGCTAACGGAACCCGTTTCATTTTTCAGACTGCTGTGAACTCCGTCTGCCGTACAAAATGACCCGATCATTGCATAACTGTCCCTGAATAAAGAAAACACACCAGTCTGCCATAAAACAGTCCAAATACCACAAGAATTCTGAGCGACACTGTTGTTTCATAGACTTGAAAAACATGCAGCCTGCATGTTCCAAGCCTGCATCAGATAAAGTTCATTCAAACTCTGTTGCATGGTGGAATGGCAGATTAAGTGCAGTATCACGTCTGGTGAGGCATCTTATCTGTCTCTGTCCTGTCTATTCTCACATTCTCCTTCAGTTTCACATGCTCTTATAAATCTCTCTACTCCTCTCCTCCCACTCTTCCTTTTCTCCCCCTGCCTTTTTGTATGTGCTGTGGGCCTGATAGCGCACTGTGGGAAAGGTGTCTCTTGTGGTAGGAGCACGGGCTGAGACACTGCTCACCCTCTATGAGAATGATCACAGGCCAAAAGCTACCAGCTCAGATTCACCGGTAAGCCACAATGTGCAGACCTGGCATACCTGCTCCTTCTTACGCGGATTTTGACATGTATTAAAGGTCCCATATCACAGAAAGTCAGATTGTACATTTAAGAGGTTGATTTAAAATCTAACCACTGCCTTAAAAAATCACTGTTCACTCCCAAGTTCATACAGGAACCTAAGCCACAGTTAGGTATTTCCATTTTCAAGGGATTTTTGTGTTCTGCCAGTGAGTGGGCCTCTATGAGTGATACATCTTGATGGGAAATTATCTTCATCTTAACTGTTTGTTCCCCAGCAACTCACAGTGTGGGCACCATTCCATAACTACTCAAATACTTCTGCACATTCCGACTCTGCTGCTGTCTGATGCTTAAATGATTCTGACTGGTGTTTATCCTGTTTCTTAGGGTTCCTTGCGGAGAGAGTTCCCCCAAAGCTTGGGTGATGTGTGCCATGCGTGTAAGAAGCGTGTGTACGTGGCAGAACGACTCAGAGCTGAGGGGCTCTTCTTCCATAGAGAGTGTTTCCGCTGTGACACCTGCAGCACTCCTCTATCCCAGGGTGGACACGCTTTTGACTCTGAGCAGGGTATGTTTACCCAACAACTCATTACCAGTCTACGCTAGTTGCTTTTATTTTGTATTTTGGTGCTTCGAACACCATATGCAAACCAAAGAAGTTTAAAGGTGAAAATATGGATAGTGTGTCAAAATACATAAGGATAGTTTTACAACATGCATCAGGATTTTGACACTGTGACACTGTTAGTAGTTAGGAGATGAGCAGGGGGTGGACAATTAGACGTGTAAGAATATGGCTTGCCAGAAGCACAAAAACACAATAAAAAAAAGTTTTAGATAAATAGTATTTGCTAAAGCAGAATTGACAGAAATCAACAACTTAGATTTAAAAGAAGATACGAGTTTAATAAATCCCTTAGTTATGATTTATACTTTAGGTTTGTCTGTAATATTCAGTTTATTATTTTTTTTTTTTATGAGATGTGAAACTCAGTATTAGAGGTACTGATGATACCCAGGATATACTTGGTGAAGCATTTTGTGATTTTGTTTATGACAAAAAATGTATGTCTTAAAAAACATTGTCATATTGTCCACGCCTACTTTTCTGTGTGCTCTAATACATGTTCTTTCTGTCACAGGAAAGCTGTACTGCAAACTCCATTTTTCCCAACGTAGATTCGTAAAGTGTTCAGGGATATTTGATACACATATGGTAAGCATTCACCATATCGGTCACTCGGCACTCGGTTCATGTGTGCTTTTCATTAAAACAATAATAATAGCCTGACAGCGTCTTTATTACCTTTCCCCCTCTTCAGCCACCCGATGGTGCTCTCAACCCCAGCACTAGACCTAGTCCAGCCAGTTCGGAGACCACTCCGAGACAGTCTCCAGGTACCCTGTCCTCTGTGTTGAAGAGAAGTCTGCAGTGGCCCTTGCACGCGAGTCGGGCTGTGTGTGCCATGCCTCATCGTGTGGCTAACTGGCTGGGTGGGAAGGTGCGTGACGCGGGCCTACACCTCAGGGAGAATGCAGAGGACTATGCCTATCTGTATGAGCTGCTGAGCGTGGGCCTGCCCCTGCTGGCAGCCCTTCATGAGCTTCTGCTGCAGCTGCAGGCTGAGGCCGGCCCTCTAAATCTGCAGCCCCTGCAGGAGTGGCTGGAGCAGCACCTCGGCCACTTGTTCATGTAGAGCCTTGGAGGCTTTTTTCCAGATTCTCCCATACCCTGGATTAAAGCTGCCTTATAATTTACTTTGGTTTCTAGCAGTAATAAATAATGACTTTTGAAAATTCACAAATTTGATGTGTTTAGTAGCTGACAAAGGTCAGTGGAGAACAGATGACTTCTTGACCAGAATACAAACTTCTTTTTTTTTTTTTCACAATGAAAAGTGATCACGTGATGTGCTGCATGAACTTAAGATGACTCCTACTCGTCAATTGTTTTCATTGCCCAGGAGTTTGGATGTTGAACAATTGGTCTTGGAATCATTCCAGCCGTTTTTTTTTTTGTAGCTTCTCCCCAGTTAAAGCAATTTAGCTTTTTCAAAATGTTAAAAAAGGAGAAGGCAGGAACAGGAAAGGAAAACCAAACTATGAGCACTTTAAAGAGTGAGCTGTCTGGACATATGCCATATTGAATTGTGGGTTGGGGTTGTGTTTGCATGTTTTGTGTGTTAATAATTAATGATTCTTTTGTGTGGACACTGCAAGTTTACTAAACGAGACTGAGCTAGTCACAAACAGCATCGTCTGCTCTGCTTATGATCACGTGCAATGAAACTGCCAAAACAAACAGGGTGTTGTCACGTAAGACAATCTCGCATTCTGCTCACTGATACCAAAGGTTTACACAATTTATGAGAATCAAATGTGCAGTAGAGGTGGTTTTACATGTAACAAAAGAGTATAATCCTTTTCCCTTGAGTTTTATATATACAAATACGTTTGACGAAAAATCTCATTTACATAATTTGCCGTACAGCAGATAGTAACTGATCAGTCAAGACATGTTTGACTCCATGTCTGGAGCCATGAGGCTGACAAACACAAGAAGTCAGTAGTCACCCAATTTTCTTCTGTAAATACATCCCCAAAGCTTCATTAAACCACTTGCAGGTCTTCATTAAAGTCTGGCAGACCTGTGGTTGAGTACATAGTCGGTCCTGGAAAATGAACCCACAACCTTTTGGACACACCTGTCTTATCTCTAGGCTACTGGGTACCATAATAAGTTATTTATGCCAAAGATATGAGTGACTGATGACTTAGAATGTTTATTATCACTGTCAGCCTAACAGGCACTAAACGAAAGGAGCAGAATGTGTAAGCCAAACATGTCTTGACCTATCAACTACACTATATACACCAAATTACTACATACAGTATATATCAGTTGTGTGTACAGATGACTTATGAACGTGCCAGCTAGTGATTTCATTCCAAAACTGCATTTGTGCAATGAAATGCCCATAACTACATAGTAACTTGTCATCTGCTTTATCATCATCCCAATAAACATTCCTGTATTATAAGTAAGAACAGTATAATGAAAGCAATAAAAGCAGTGCAAGGTGGAGTGCATACCTTTAAGCCACTGGACCTTGAATTGTGGCTGATTAGGAAATAGATGACTTTTAACCATTATTAAAACAGTGTTATAGTTCAGCTTAAAAGTGCATTAACAATGTGCAGTCTACAAGCACTGAACGTGTTGTAAGTGAAACTCCTCAAGGGGATCAGTAATGCATTCACATGGTTGACTTTCTAAGGACATAAATTGTATTTTTATACACTGGAAGGTTTATTTTATCCTGTTCTCTCAACAGATGTTCAGTTATGTGCCTTTGTATGAACATTTGAATTTGATCTGGGGCAAGAGTTTTCCAGTGCTAATACACTATTGTGCGAAATCAGAGGCCTTTCTTTTCTTTAAAATTCCAGTCAAAACCAAAAGCCAAGTCATTGATCTTTCAAAACCAGAAATATATGTATGTAACAGACAATTACACCAAAGCCTCAACAACCAAATATACTATCAACATGTTCAGCAATTAGTGTGGCAGCTTACTGTATTTATGACAGCTTCTGTTCAAGAGAGTTGCTGTTAGTTTTTCAAAGAAATCTTGAAGGATGTTTTTCTGCCCCTCAAAATGCAGGGTGTCCAAAGTGGATTTCATTTTGTCTTGTAAACAATGCTTTAAATACTGTTTTTAAATCCAATTTTGAAAACTAATTTGCGTATCCAAATAAATCATCTCATATATCCTCTGAAATATTCCATGGAAAATGATCAGGTTGTACTTATTGGCTGTTTTGGCTGGAAATAAACTAAGGATAGATTTCTGACTTTTGCAGAGTACAGTATATAGCAGAGAAGTGACATGCACAGATAGCATGTATTTTTCTTTCATTGCCGAACTGTTTGCTGCGCTGTGGTTTATGCCTTAACTCTGTACAAATTCAGGTATAAATAGTTGCATTCATTCTTTTCTCTTTCCTGTCTTTCACTTGTAGTCTTTCTCGACCTTTCTACTGTGTCCACTCCTGATATGTCATGACAGACTTGAGGTGATCCCCTGCATGAGCACAAGATGCAGTGCTTAGCACGACAGCATGAGCATTCTTCTGGTCACTCTCACTGCACTGCTCAAAGGGTAGTGGTGTTCGTCTGCATGGTAAATTGTCCAGAACTACATTATACAGTTTGTCTAAAGGTTTGTAGATATCTGCTCATCCAGTGTTTCTTCTGAAATCAATGATGTTGGCAGAGAATTTACCACCATCTGCTGCTCTAAAACCTTCTATTCTTCAGCACATGCCTTACGATTGCCTGGCTATTGGAACCTTGCTGTGAGGATTGGATTACATTTAGCTGAAAGTTTAATGAGGGTAGCTACTGATGTTTGTTGGATGATTGTTTCTGGATTGTCACTTCAGAGCAGTGTGGTGTTAGCTGGCGCTCCACGACTCCAGAGAGCACAGTTCCACTGCTCCTTGGCCCAATGCTGAGGGGTCCTCTTTGTGTTGTGTCCCTCAAGCCAATGCTACGCTTTGGGTACAGTTAGTTTAGGCGCCTGTGTTGTTCCAGACCTCCCAGAGTCCCATTTAATAGTCAGATTATACTAGCTTTATGAATGCCATTGACAGCACGTTAAGGGTGCCTTATTGGAAGGAGTGTCTGGATATGACGTACAGTGTAGTAGAGCTCACTTAGATTCCCTTAGATTTCTTGTTTACCAGTGGTGATGTAAGCCTGAAGGGGTTCTGTCAGGGTTGCTTCCTAGGTTTTTCCTATACATTAAGCATTTATAATTTTGGACCCCAAGGCTTGTTGCTTGACCTTCACCATTGCTTTTTGTAGGAAAGTCAGTGCACAGCCCATCTAAAAAATCTGGCAGAAATTAGCATATGTGTCTAGGCTTACTTTTTGTTTCATCCTTTTAGAAAGCATTGGTATCTACAATTCCATCACCACCTGTGGATGTGGGTAATATTGTAGCTGAACTTCTGGCGGATTTTCAGAATGCACAACAATCCTCCACGATAGCACATAGTTTTGCTTGAGTGACGTAGCGGGCTGCAAGTTGTAGACTGAGGGATTTAATTCAAGCATGCCCGTTAATATACTAGGCTGTGCTTGGACAGTTCTCAGAACAGTCTGGTCAGTGAATTTAGCTTGCTCTTGAGCAGGCCTATACTACACTATAACGTCTTGTTCTTTTTAATTCAAGCCTGGTTTGTATCGCACAGATATTGTTCGTATTTCACTCCGGAACTTACTGCTGTTTCACTATAAGTCACTGTTTGTACAGCATCATACAGGAATGTCTGAAGCTACATTTGAAGGGAAAGGAATGCTTGTTAAACACTCCCTCTTTGCTTTTGGTTCTCGCACATGTATGGCTGTAGATGTCATGACTAACAGGAATGTTCCTTGCGAAATGTCTTTTCACCCTTGGTTTCCCTGTGTGAGATGATCTTCTCTACACCTTCATATTTATTCTTCTCTGTTTCAGAGGCTGCTTAAATTACAGAAACCCACCAAGAGCTTTCGTTTGTCTCTTTTAAAAGGGGGTTCAGTGTTACCTAAGATGATGTGTAATTAGAATAGCACCTTTCTTCTAGACATGTTGTAAAACTGTATGAAAACAAATAAGAACTGTATTTTCCATACCTGAAGTTGTTTTTGCTTTATGTAAAGCCATATCCATTTAATAAATGACAGAATTTGAACTGCTTAGGTATTCATCCTTCATAGAAATTGATTTCATCCATATGTAATTCACACAGTATATCGTCGCTGTCCAGAGAAAAACATGTTTCTCTTTGTATCAATATGTCATTGTGCTGTGCTTGTAAATTACCTGGTTGCTTTTAGCTCCTTTTTGCTACCTAATTTGCACTTATGGCTGCGTAAAAAAATAGTAATGGATATTGACTATCTAGTTAACACCTATTGGCCTGGTAAGGCTTACAGCTACACTATGTAAACTGCACTACAAGATTCTACCTCTTTGGTGGAAGTGTGTGATATTCAAAGAGAAAGAGAATGCTTTGGTTTAGGACATGTTTTTAAGGATGTGAGTGAATTATCTACTATCGCCATCATATCGTATCAACTTTTTTTTGGGCCTGTATGACGAGGTCCAATAAGCCCCCCGAAATCCAACACAACACCTCTGACTTTTACATTTTTAAATTGGACTTTCGAACCAACCTATAGTTTGGCATCCTATGGAAAGCAACATCCAATTAACCTTAGTTCCTGTTAAATGGTATAATAAGAAGCCAGTTGAATACCAACTGCTGTTTAATGAGGCTCAATAAGCTAAATAAGGCATTATAATTCCCACCACTCATGTTAAAATGTAACCAAATTCACAAATACAGTAGAGTTTTTAGAATGCCATATTATTTTGAGACCACTTAGAAAAGATGGGCTGGACAGTGCTGACCCTGATGTCCATCAAAGAGTTCATACACAGAGTGAACATTGTTTCCACTGTCACAATAACCATACTGCTTTGTGACCTCAGCCACAGAGTCTGGCTTAAGTGGGTGTCACAAATTTGGAGTGGCTTCACGTCCCCCAAGTACTGATAAGACTTAAGGACCTAAGTGTCCCTGGATGAGATCCTTCCTGGGACCGGACAGCTATTGGGCTGTGTAGTGACAGCATATGTGCTGAAACATGCCAGCCTTTCCCCCTACAGTTCCTCATTGAAAAGGTCTAGAAAAGGTCTTTAAAATGCACCACTTTTCTAAACTGAACAATATGTAAACAGTGTTAAATCCGTACACATGTACTGTTCACTGGCCAATTCAAACGGCGTATGTATGAAAGTGTTTACCATTTTAGCATTTTTCTGACATCACAAAAGCCATTTGAATATATTCGCCTATTCACCCCACTGCAGGGTCCCTCAGGCATTTACGTTAAAGTTAAGGCATTTGACATATATGCATAAGTGAAAATCAGATTGGAATAGCATTCCAACATACCTGCAAACGTGGTTTGGATGCGATCAGACTCCATGTGTTTTTGTTTGCCGTTCACATTATCAGCAATCAACCAGGATGCAGTCTGGATATGGCAAAAACCAGATTAGGGCTGGCAGTCTGAACAAGACCTTAGAGCATGTGTATCATGTCCAAATGTTTCTAATATTTCATATTTTCGTGTCTTTTATTTGCAGTGTGTTTGGTGCATAAAGGCCTACATAAGGAAAGTACCTGTCTGGACTGCTTTTTGATTGAGGCACAATACAGAGCAGGCGTAACTGTACTTAACCACAGCCCTTATTACAGTACAGTGCAACTCACCAGTTTCATACACACCATACATGGAAAGTTTTTTCAGACTGAGTGCAAGTACGTTTTCCAGTTCTTGCTGGTAGTGTTAATACACTGAGTTACCTACATAGAATTCAGTCTAATTCACTTAGTGTAAATTAGTGCATCGTAGCTTTACAACTCATTTGTTCAAGTGTAGCTTATTTAAACCGATGTGCATTAGCTAACTATGCTACATTGTTTACTTTAGGCTGTGTTTGTTGAGTGTCATGTAAAGCCAGGCCGTCACTGTGCAATTTTAGAAATCTTGTTCCTTGGTGACTAACACTCAGTGCTTGAGTAGACCATTATTTACAGACATGCCACAAGAAATGTATCCTTTATGGAAAGTTCAGTCTACAGTGATCAATAAAGCTGATTCATCCAAGACAACACGCTGCACACTGAGTACTGAGCATATTGTGGAAATATACAAAAATCTACATATTGGTGTTCATGCCTTATTATAATATTTAGTTATGTTATGTGTGAGTATGTTTTTTAAAGTGGTAGAGTTTTTACCATCACTAGGGTCTGGTAACCCAGCGTATTGTCACCAGACTCAAGCCCAGCCCTTTTTAGTTCTGGAGGTGCTTCAATACTCTTTTCAAACAGGTCCTAAAAAAGCATTGCATCAGTGAGCCGAAGTACTTCCCATTATTAGTGTTTTTTGGTTTAAGGAGCCGAGCAGTTAACCGACATGTTGAATTAGGTGTGGGATGCAAAGAATGCGGGGGACCCACTAATCCATTTTTCTTCAGATACTGAAAATCAGTACTAAATAGCTTTTGGAATGAGAACTTTTGTAGCTCATAGTGTAAATACAAAATGGCCAGCGATGTTCCTACCACACCACCATCAGTGCTTATAAAATCCTTATTAGTGGAGTCTTGTTATGTTTTTTTTCCGATTTCTGTCCGGAACTCTACAACCACCTCAAGAACCCATTTATGAGAGCAGAATGAGTGAGAGACCTCCAACACCGGACTACAGATTGATCCCTGGCCTCCCACTACTCACTTGAGCACCTCATAACAAAAGAATGTTCCCCTCCAAGGACCCTGAGTTGGAGGAAATTTATTTTTGTGTAGGCTCAGTCGAGTGATGCTGACATGGCACTGAGTAGTGATAGATGTGGAGCTGCATGTGAGGACCAATAAAGGCTACGTTTTCACTGAAACAGTACTGCATGGAGCTTACTTGATTTGGTTGCTTAGACTTCCACACGTGGCAACAGTTATAGCCGAAGGTAACTGAAAAAAACAAACCATGAACATGTGCATTACTCCTTTCAGCCTGAACACGTAACTGGCTGAACAGTATCCAACATTTTTCTTATTTTTCTTTTTCCCTTTAAGGTGATATTGCAATGTCTGTGCAGGTTTATGCACCAAAAGCTGTCATAATTCATTTATACATGGCCGCTTACCAAACCTCTATTTATCCCTTATGATTTTTGTTGCGGTGGCGTTTCTGCATTGCACTTTGAATGTGTTTGCTTACTTTCCGTTAGGGATGTGTAGATATTGGTATTTACTGCATTTACTCATACTTGGTAAAATGCATCAATACCAACAAGTGAACACATGTTCACTTACTTGCACTTAGTATATCAGCACATCAAGTTATTTGACCAGGTATGTTGCACACGGCTGTGTCAGTAGCAGAGTGTGTTTGATAAACGTCTGCATTTCAGCTTGTTTTTCTGGGCCTCAGTTCCGTTTCTCTCTTTCTTAGTCAGGTATTTGGCGTTTCTGAGATAAGACTGAATACTCCTTGCTGCTGGACAGTTCTTGCATTTTTGAAGGTTGGTTTGAAACCAGCTTGAAAAGTATCATAATTTGTCTTATGAATAACTTAACAAGTTCATTGCTCACTGCAGAGCCTAATGCTACAGAGCTGTTACACTGCTTACAGTGTGAGTGTGAGATAGAGTAAGTAGCGTGCTGGTGTACAGTAACTCAGTAAGTGTAATGTGTTAGTGTACTGTAAGTAGTGTGTTGGTGGACAGCAACTCAGTAGTTGGTGTACTGTAGTACTCTCAGTAAGTGTAATGTGTTAGTGTACTGTAAGTAGTGTGTGTTTGTGTACAGTCAACTCAGTAAGTGTAAATGTGTTAGGTGTGTACTGTAAGAAGTGGTGTTGGTGTGTACAGTAACTCAGTAAGTGTAGTGTACTGTAAGTAGTGTGTTGGTGGACAGTAACTCAGTAAGTGTAATGTGTTAGTGTGCTGTAAGTAGTGTGTTGGTGTACAGTAAATCAGCAAGTGTAATGTGTTTGTGTACTGTAAGTAGTGTGTTGGTGGACAGTAACTCAGTAAGTGTAATGTGTTAGTGTACTTTAAGTAGTGTGTTGGTGTACTGTAACTCAGTAAGTGTAATGTGTTAGTGTACTGTAAGTAGTGTGTTTGTGTACAGTAACTCAGTAAGTGTAATGTGTTAGTGTGCTGTAAGTAGTGTGTTGGTGTACAGTAACTCAGTAAGTGTAGTGTACTGTAATTAGTGTGTTGGTGGACAGTAACTCAGTAAGTGTAGTGTACTGTAAATAGTGTGTTGGTGTACAGTAACTCAGTAAGTGTAGTGTACTGTAAGTAGTGTGTTGGTGTACAGTAACTCAGTAAGTGTAATGTGTTAGTGTACTGTAAGTAGTGTGTAGGTGTACAGTAACTCAGTAAGTGTAATGTGTTAGTGTGCTGTAAGTAGTCTGTATTGTGTGTTGGTGTACCAGTAAATCTCAGCAAGTGTAATGTGTGCTGTTAGTGTGTTGTGCTGTAAGTAGTGTGTTGGTGTACAGTTGTATGTCAGTAAGTAAGTGTAATGTGTTAGTGGTACTGTAAAGTAGTGTGTTTAGGTGTACAGTTAACTCAGTAAGTGTAATGTGTTAGTGTGCTGTAAGTCGTAGTGTGTTGGTGTACAGTAACTCAGTAAGGTAATGTGTTAGTGTGCTTGTAAGTAGTGTGTTGGGTGTACAGTAACCTCAGAAAGTGTAATGTGTTAGTGTGCTGTAAGTAGTGTGTTGGTGGGACAGTAAATCAGTAAGTGTAATGTGTTCAGTGTGGCTGTAAGTTAGTGTGTTGGTGGACAGTAACTCAGTAAGTGTAATGCTCGTTAGTGTGCTGTAAGTAGTGTGTTGGTGTACAGTAACTCAGTAAGTGGTAATGTGTTAGTGTGCTGTAAGTAGGTGTTGGTGTACAGTAACTCAGTAAGTGTAGTTGTATGGTGTTAGTGTACTGTAAAGTAGTGTGCTGGTGTACAGTAACTCAGTAAGGTGTAGTGTGTTAGCAATGTACTGTAAGTAGTGTGCTGGTGTACAGTAACTCAGTAAGTGTAATGTGTTTAGTGTACTGTAAGTAGTTGTTCTGGTGTACAGTAACTCAGTAAGTGTAGTGTGTGTGTTAGTGTACTGTAAGTAGTGTGCTGGTGTACAGTAACTCAGTAAGTGTAATGTGTTAGTGTACTGTAAGTAGTGTGCTGGTGTACAGTAACTCAGTAAGTATAATGTGTTAGTGTACTGTAAGTAGTGTGCTGGTGTACAGTAACTCAGTAAGTGTAGTGTACTGTAAGTAGTGTGTTGGTGTACAGTAACTCAGTAAGTGTAATGTGTTAGTGTACTGTAAGTAGTGTGTTGGTGTACAGTAACTCAGTATGTCTAATGTGTTAGTGTAGTGTAAGTAGTGTGTTGGTGTACAGTAATTAAGTTTGCTAAGATAAATTAACAGTGTGCTTTTGACCCAAGTCAGGGTCTAAAGGGAGGACTTTATCGTGTCTATAACTGCAGTCATTACGTACAGTTGAAGAACTAAGGTATGGAGTAATTTGATCTCCGCTTGACTGAACTATGCAGTGTAGCTATTCAAGATTCCAGTGCGCATTGGTTATTGTTGTTGTTGGGCTTATTAGAGAAGTTACAGTGGTTAGTGTTCCATAAACTACTCATATGGGAAGTAACAGCAGATACAGGGCTATAACACCAACTAGATCAGCAAAGTGAGTAGCAGTATTCAAAAGAAGGCCAAACAAGATCACGTCTTCCTAGTTATCCTCAACAGTACAGTTAAAATATGCTGAACCGCAGGACAAGTTCTAGTTTCCATGTCACAGCAGTTCTGTGTTATCTATTCAGAAAATGAACAAATTAAAAATATTTTGGTATGAATAAAAGGACTCTCCTCTGAAGTGCTCCATTATGGGCTTTCACCTTCCAGAATAGACGCTGCTATTGTTTCAACCTTGAAACGCATAAGGGATCAAATGGGGTAATAATGCCCTCTATTGGCTGAACCCGCACACGGCTCTGTTCGGTTATGGGAAAAATATCCAGCCTGGCCAAAGAAAGTCACTGTTTGGATTGAAATAAGCACATATCTGAGACACTTTGATTGGATAATACAGTGAATAATGTGTTTCAGCTGGAAACATTTTACCCCAAACTGAGCCAGTGAGTAGCTTCTCATTCCTTAAACAACCATGTGGGAAGATGGATCCTGGTCATGGGAAAAAGTTACTGTGTTTCAGAAGGGTCAAAGCATTGCTCTGCTTCAAAGACAGAAAACAACTAAGGAGATCCTGAAACGACTGGAACTGGGTTAAGAACTGTCCAGCGTATAAAACCCTTTAGCTTAACAAAAGAAATGACCATAATTGGAGTTCACTTGGACCCTTGATTAAACTGAATGGCAAATAATGGACAGTACAATATATAGGTTGCCTATATTTGGTAGCCAAGACATTGATTGGGACTAAACAGCTGTGTGGTCATTAGTAAACCACTTAATTAGTGAAGTCCTCAGTTTGGCAGGGGGCGTGACAATCGCATTCTCATGTGGTCTGATAAGTACAGACTGACCCTATTCCAGAGGGACTGGCACGATGGGTTATTACGGGGCAAGAAGGGAAGCACATGGGGCAATGCACCCACCATGCATAGTGCCCACTGTAGGCAGTGTTATGATCTGGGGTTGCTTCACTTGATCAGGTCAAAGCTTAGCAATGTTATGGCACCATAAGATGAGGTCAGCTGATCACTTTAATGTACTGAATGACCAGGTCATCCGATCATTATTTTCTTCCCTGATAAATCAAGCACGAGTCATTAAGCCCATATTGTGAACACATCATTACAGAGTCATGTCAGAGTCAGGCATGTTGGCCATTTGTAGCGTAGTTTGGCTTTTAATATGGACTGAAATCCTCTGATCGCAGATTTGATTTCTTTTGGTGAAAAGGCCTCACTAGCCCCTCACTATCAGTCATATCTTTACAACATGACAGAAGTTCATGTGCTTAGTAACACTAATCACAGCTGCTCAGCTCATAAACCCTCACAACTGGTATAAAGCAGACTGAAAAAATGACTTTTACCTTCATGCATGCACCATCTGCTTTTGCTAGTATAAATGAACAGTGTGCTAACAATGGGCATAGGTACTGAAACACACAGCTAACTTCACTTTCAGACACCAGCAATATCACCTCATACTGCCAAAGACAATCAACCGTACTAAATGACCTTGTGTTTTAGAAATGACTGAGGTTTTTGTTTGTTTGAAGCTAACGTTACTTAGCCATCATCTCCAGTCAGCTGCTTAGGATAGAGCTTAAGAGTTTGTTTGTTATTTTGAATTTTTGAGTCATTTTGTGCTTTTACACACAGAAGAATTTGCCTCACGCATTTAACCCATCCGTGAAGTGAAACACCCACATACACACACTAGTGAACACACACACTGGGAGGCAGTGAGCACACTTGCCCGGAACGGTGGCCAGCCCCACCCAAGGCGCCTGGGGAGCAGTTGGGGGTTAGGTACCTTGCTCAAGGGCACCTCAGCTGTTACTGTCAGTTTAGGGAATTGAACCAGCAATCCTCTGAACATTGGATTTGGACATATTGAGGCTATATTCAAAACGGCATGCTACTTAATACTCTTGTACTTAATCTGCCTCAAAGTAGTATGTAGTATGTGACCAAACTGAAGATCTGTAGTGCACTGAAGATACCCGGATGGTGTTCTACTTCACTTTAGTGTACAGGAGCAAATACGTTTATACTGCACTGCATCCCATAATGCACTGCAGCCTCACCAGCGCAGATGGCTCCAGCTAAAGACAGTGGTGAGTAGTAACACCGGGGAGCAAAACCAAGTGGGTGTAGTGATTGTAGTGGGGTATGTATCAGAATGAGCCTAAGAAAGTTAAAATATACAGGTCTGAAAATGAATAAAAGATGAACTCGCTTTAGAGGTTCAGTTGTAGGGTGAAATAGCCGAGGGTAGCTAACAGCTAGGCTAAACATATTTCAGGTGAACTGAGCAGCGTTAGCAGCAGCTAGCTCTAAACAGTGGATACCGTAATAACAGCTCTGAGGTAAATGTGAGGTAACTGGTCATGTGACTGTATTAATATACTACACTGTAGGTCAAAACCTGTTACTGTACTACATACTACACACAGGGGTAGTATGCAGTACATACTACTGTATAGTAGTGTACCATTTCGAATACAGCCTAACTATTCTTGCGTACTGTATTGGAGTTGGCTACTCCATTTCGGATGCAGCCCTGTTTTTTTTTGGTTTGAATCCTGAAGCTTTGTTAAGGCTAGTTATTGCTACTTTGCAGATATACAGTGGTGATATATATAAGATATATATATATATATAACTAAAGCACCTCATTTACGGTTAAACTGGGATTCACGACTCTTCAGAGTCAAATGCACAATGAATTCCACAAGATGAGCTCAAAGTATTTCCGAGTGGTTTGATGTGAAACACTCTGTTATAGAGAGGTTTAGTACCACGGTGGTGCTGATAGGAACCAGATGTTTGTTATTTGTTATTTAATGGTTTGTTATTACGTGAAATGGTTACGGGTACGCTGCCTGATGTCTAAACCTCGTTTTACTAGAGTTTCTGCAATAAGCTTTCGGCCTAACACATAAACATAGATTCTCAGCCTCTGTGGTGGGGAGGTACGTGCAGGATGTTCTCAGGCCAATTAGTCCCCAAAGACGTTTTTTTCCACACTGAATACGGTTTCACCATCACCAACGCTATGTATAGGATGTGCCTCGCTGGGGATTTTGGATAGTAAATATAACAGCTATAATTGTAATGTGCACACTGCAACCCCTGGCTTCTATCGGTGCCACTGCAGAGGAATCAGTCAGTGAGTTTCTCTACAATGAGCCATTTCACATCAAAGCACTCTGAAGGACTTCCTACATTTCAACCACTGCATTATGCAGAATGTGGAATGTGAAAAAGTACTTACGGATGAAACAGGGTTTCCCAATCCTATAACCCTAGGCACATTTTCATGTTTTCCCTGCTCTACCCTCCTGACCAAGACCACAGGGGAAATGGGATTATGGATTAGAACCTATTGAAGTCAACCTGTTTTAAAGTCAACCACCTCACACAACTTCCGGATGTAGTGTGTAAAGATGTGCCATTCACTCATAGTCCAGGGTACTTCAGAAAAAGTACAAACTGATTTCTTTACAGTGGTGGTGATGGGGACCAGGAGTCATCTGAGCTTTTATATGAAATGTTGATGAAGAAAAAACAGTCAGAATCTTCTGAAAAATAAAAAATAAGTTACCTTACGGGACTATATGGGAAAATCAATCACTTAATCATAAAACAATGTCCCATCAGCCGTCACATTGTGTATATCTAACCACGTCATGTAATAAGCTTCTGTGAGGAAGTTTATAGAGGAATTCAATTTTTTAGACCTTTGGTTCCCATCACCCCACAGTGAACAATACTGTTCAGAATCTGACTATGTAGAACAGAGCATTTTACATCTCAACCATTAATAATATAAACTTTTCCCTTTAAATGTTTTTGAGATTCTTTTTTTGTGGTTCTGGTATGTGATTTTATTAATTTTTTTATTTATTTTTTATTTTTTGATTATTATTATTTTTCTTATTTTCAGTACTAGTGTAACTGCATTTTTAAATTAGTGTTTTTTACTATTGTAAATAATTTACATTTAGATGTATTTTAGAGTGCATTGTTATTATTATTATTATTATTATTATTATTACTATTATTATTACTATTATTATTACTATTATTACTATTGTTATTATTATTATCTTTTTATTTTGTTAGTTTTTCATTTTATTTTACTTATTTATATTTTTCTTTGCTTTATTTTCATTTGATCTTATTTAAACACATACATTTCACTCTATTTGAAGCACCTAAGAATGAGTAAATAAAACTATTAATATTATTATTATTACCGAGCTACAAACCCCCTGTTTCAATAAGTCTAAAACTCTTTCCGTCCATTTTAATGTTGCAGCATTTTCACATTCCCACCAGAGGGCGCTGTTGATATAAGTAAACTAATCCTCCCTTATTGCTCACTGAACATGAATCATTTTAACCTAACAGTCCACATACACGCCGTTTATTACAGGTTGTATGGTATATGCGCGGACACAAGCCTCATTGTCTTCGGTAATGATTTGGTACAAACGGTGCAGTTTTGCAGTATCTACATTTAGATTACTCAGATTTAGGAACCAGTGTGACAGTAGCCTCTGATTAAACAAGTGGTGTGTAGTTTCCACCATGTAGGTAAATAGCTCTTTCACACTGATAAGCAGGTAAACTGATTTCAAACTACTCCTTCCTGTTGAGCCTCAGACAGAACCTCCACTTCTCTGACTTTCAGAAACATGACACAAATAAGATGCTGTGTGAAATGCGAGGCTGGCACATTTCTGCCATTTCCCGCTCTGAGATAAGGCAGGTGGGAGATACGAACCCCAAAGCAGAAGGTTATCGCTTCAATCCCTCCAGTGAGTGAAAAGGTTGTGGTGTTAATGAACATTTGGTTATTGTTGTTCCTGAACGTCCCAATCTAATGTTGTTTCTGCCGGACTCAAATAAACAGTGACCTTCAGTACGACGGAGGCTGTCGGAGTTTCTGAGCTGTTTGAAATGGGCCTGAGGATTTCAGATCCTCTCTTTTTTCTTTTTTCCCCACAATTCCTTTATATAAATGGCTAATATCTTCCAATTATTATTATTATTATTATTTATTTTGATTATTTTTTCCCCAATATGGCCAATATGCATATTACTTGTTAAACATCAAATGACCCAGATCCTATATGTTCCCTGCATTTTTTTAATGAGCTTAATGTATGACGTTTGTGCAACAAAATAATTCACAGTTAGATGACCAAAATGTTCTAGTCTTTTTTCATAGAACAAAACAAAGCTAATTTATGTTACTGTGCCTTTAAAAGTGATTTATGTAACCTGGCTTTGTCTTGATATAGCTTAAAAGTGAATCGGTTGGATTAAAGGAGCAATATGTAAAATGACACAATCAATATAAAAGATCAATATTTTTCCAAAACTCATTAAAATCATCAACAGAAAGTGAAAAATAGCAGTTTTGATGTCATGGCAAATAAGTTTATTTATCTGGTTCCAGAAATACCTACTGAAGTTAGTATGTTAATATGCTAACCAGGTAACCTTGACCTGCCCGGTCTCACATCACCACTTTGCACCTGAAGAGGTGATAGGGGGTCACTGTAGCCTGAGGTCGATCCAGTTCAACATGAGCGGATGAAGAAGAGGAAGCATGCACTACTCTGCAAGAAAACAAGTGACAGAATAGCAGCAAAACAAGGATGAACACTGGAGTTGCTTTCCACCGCTGGAGATGCTTTTGATGAATACTGGGAAGTTTGATGCGTAACTTGCAAGTAAACATACAAGGAGATGGGGGGCATTGAAATAGGAGGGGGAGGAGGGTTACGTATTGTTACATATTGTTCCTTTAAAGTCATGTGGTCTCAATAGGCATATGCAAATCCACTAGGTTTTTATTTGTGACATCACAAAAACAATCAAGACTTCAAAAGGCTCTTTTTGCGGCCTGCTTTCCATACAAAGACTGTGTAGGCTGGGGAACTAATGGGTTTGAAAGTCTAACAATGCCTACATGCTCCATCAACTCATGTTTCGAAAAAGCAATTGAAATGTGGTTTGTCATCATATGGGCCCTTTAACCCAATCTCCTCTTTCTGTTAACCTTTCAGCAGTAAGTTCATTTACCTCACTTACCTGGCACGTGGCTAAGTGTTCGTCCTTTATTCCGTATATGGCATATAGGTTATCTATGTATTAACTAACATGTGCCTCTGACAATTGGATTACGCAGTAGGGGTGAACATTAGAAAATCATTTAAAACAGCACGCACTCTTTGCTTACGCCATTCATGAAAACAGATATCCAGTTGCAAAGCATTTAGCTCAATCATGCTGGCCAGATGATCTCTTTTGCATTGGATTACTGGTGCGTCAGGAGTGCAGCGTTTCATGCCTGGAGACAGACGAGGACGCAGAGATGGGGAGAGCGTCCGCGTGGGTCAGCAGGTCACTTGTTGCAGAGAGAGTGCACTTACATCTCTGTGCTTCTGTGCATGTGCTCGCACGTGAGCGTGCATGTTCTCACTCTGAACAAGGACAAGGCCGTCCAGTCCCCCGTGTGCCTGTACTGGCCTTCATGTGTCCAACAGTGTGCACACTACCCCTTCTAATTGGTGAATTCAGCCACTTTAAAGGGAAATGCCACAGATTCTTTTATGAATTTCTGGTTTTGTCATTTCATTGTTGGGATGTAAACAAACTCGTTCAGAGTGTTTTGATGTGATGCGGTTCACTGCGAAGAAACTTGCTGACTCGGATTTCTTTACAGTGGTGGTGATGATTGAAACCACCACATGTGCTTCTTAGATCAAAACCTGATCCTAAAACAACCGTTCAGGCATCAGACCAGGTTTATAAACACTTCGTGTGCAAGCTTTCTGTGATGCAGCTTTTAGAGGCATTGAACGGTACGGACGTTCGGTTCCTATCAACACTACTGTGAACAGCTCTGACTCCGGAAGTTTCCCTAGAACAGGACATTTCACAGCAAATCACTCGGAATGACTGAATCTTAATGAGCTATGGAATATGTGCACCCATTGTGAACAGCATTCCCAATCTGGAACAGTCACACATCAGAACAAAATTCCCATTGCCCAATACCGAGCATATGCTATAAAAGTATAAACCCCCCCACCCAGCATTGGGCTGTGTCTCTGGCGTGATGGAGCTCCACCTTTGGCAGCTGGGGTGTATCCTTGTGGCATTTGTGATCCAGAACTGATAATCCTGGCCTCTTCCATGGTCCTCTGGCTGAATGCAATCAAATCTAATGTAAAGCCTCCCAATATGTCCAGAAGCTGTTTCTCTATTATACCCAGTGTTTGTGTAGAAAACTGAATAGAAGTAAAACTACTGTATTCCTGGTTTTGTTCTAGGGCGGCATGGTGGTGCAGCGCCTTCACCTCACAGCAAGACCTGGGTTCAGTTCCCAGCACATGAGTCCTTTCTGTTTGGAGTTTTGGAGTTTCCCTGTCTGGGTTTCTTCTGGGGTATCTGTTTTTCTCCTGTAGCCCGAATACATGCAGTCAGGGTAAGTAGGGATGCTAAATCGCCCTTAGGTGAGTATGTATGCCTGTGTGTCTGCCTCGTGATGGACAGGAGGCCTGTCCAGGGTGTTTCCTGCCTTCAGTCCAGCGAGTGCCAGGATAGGCTCCTGCACCACCTGTGACTGAGAAGCATAAGCGGCACAGAAGATGAATGAATGTCAATATTAAGGTGCAATTCAGACAATACATACAGATTTACAGGGTGATGTGTTTGCTACTGTTGAGTTTAGCTAGCTAGCTGTTTATGTCTTCTGTTCTTTTGTTTATCTCTTTTCTATTAATTATCTTGGACAACTGTTGTTCTTTAACAGCCAATACAGTCCATAACTGGAACCTAAGTTGAATTTTTGTTTTTTTGATGTCACAAAACCCAGCAAGTCTAAGTGTGTCAGTCTATTCGGCCGACAACAGTACAGTGGCTGCCCACTCAGGCCAACGCCATATAGAGATTTTCAATATGAGTTTGTACATATCGCTCCTTTACTGATTCACATCCTACATTTATGCCCTGAGGCACACTGTAACATGTAACGTGTTCACATAAACTGGTGCGTCAGTCCTGTGCAGAATGCTCTGCTTTTGTCTCCAGCCAGTACATGCTGTTACTCCAGCTCCGCGCAGGAGGGGCTCACTGTTCCATGGTTTCACCTGGGAGCCAGAGAGATGACCTTGGGGCCTGGATGATGTTGTCAGGAGCGGGGCTTTTTGCACAGCAGGGGCAGATGGCACAGATCCATAGAGAGACTGAAAGAGAGAGAGAGAGAGAAAGAGAAATGGCACTGGCTGACTTGGAGCAAAGTGTGTATGTGGTAGGGAGGAGGTGGATGTGGGCGGGCGGGGGGGTTATTTTTCACGTCTGACCTGGGCCGTGGTGACCTCAGCAGGGGGGCGCACAGCAGCGCTGCGGAGGCCGGAAGCCCTGAGCCGGGGATGAGAGGAGGAAACAGGGAGGAGAGGAGGGAAAGAGGGAGGTGGGAGGAGAGTAAGGGGGGCACGTACCTCTCCACTGTGCCGCTCTGCCTGTGAAGCACTGCAGGGTTCTACTGAACCGCAGAGACAAAACGGCAGATCAAAAAACAGCTAAAAAGAGCCGTGGAGGAGTGACACACACAGCCTCTCACACACAGGCCAATTATATCCTCCAACACACGCCACGCCTGCGGACGCTGTGATTTCCTGCCTTCTGGAAACTTGAGCCATACTGTAACATAAGTTAACAGCTTGTTTCATTGTTTTCCATGTATCCCAGATGTTGTCCATCAGCCGAGCCAGATTTCGGAGACTACATGTTGCTTCTTTAGAGGCTAACGTTGCTAATAAACACTAGAGGTCAATAGTCACCCAAATTTCCAGACATCTTTCATAAATACATGCCCTTAACTTTCAACAATCTTTCAACCCACTTATTTCATCACTTCATTAGGCTTTCATTAGAGTTCTTATAATTTAGGATGCACTAGTGCTTATTGTGGACTGTAGAAATGCACAAAGCCATGTAGCTAAGCACTACCAGCAAAGGCAATCATTATACGAAGGAGTACATTAACACGAACACCAAGGTGACCACTTTGCAGTCAGGCAGTAGCACATCAGTTGCTTACAAACAGGTAGACAGACATTCATATTGACTTTGACACACATTTCCAATGAAACACAAACCCATTTTGTTGGACTTCATCTTGTTGGACACCCATTTATGCCTCTACAATCTCAAATTATACACTCATTTTCAAAAAAATAGTTGCACCTAGAGGGAGGTGTTGGATTGCAATGCTATTTGGTAGAAAGATAAAATTACCCTGAACCCTGATAATAAGTTTAGAGTGATCTGGACAATATTTATGGAGCTACAGGTACAGAAGTAGTGTCTCTCGGTATAGCTTGGGACTGCCATGTTTGCTAATACCAGACATCTCAGCATAGAGTACTAGAGGTTTCTAATCCCATATATCCCATAAATCTTGAATATTCCCACACAGATTGTGCAGTAGGGGCGGAGTTGGAGTGACTACAACCTGTTGATCTTGGTGCTGACCACGGTGCCTCCACACACAATTTCGTTGGTCATCACCACCAAGACAAAAGCCGGACTCCTCACTGAGGATGACCCGCTGCCATTTTGAGCCTCTCCATGACAGTCTGGCATGACACCATTGCAGTCTTTGTTGAGGTTCGATGTGGGGTTAGGCACAGTTGGCTTAATGGTCTGTGGGCATGTAGTCTTGTGTTGTGCAGCCGTCTGCCAATGGTGCCACACTAACAGGACTTATGGAGGACATTACTGCTCGCTGTTGGGGTCAGTCAGGTACAGCGATAAGGGTGTCCTTGCTTACATCACATGCGCAGTCGAACATGTAACGTTAGTCATTCACATGTCCCACGATGCCAAACTTACCCACCAAGTTTTACTCCGGTCGGTTGAGTCCTTATGGGTGCAACTATTCTTTTGACCAATATTTGACCATATTATTTCTTCCATATTTTATTTCCTATAGATGCTGTAACTAAGATTCATGTGTTGGGACTGTAGTTCTTAGCCAGTTAATGGTATACTCTTAATTGCTGCTGCAAATAAAAGTTGAAGATAGATCTGGACCCTATTATCAAACCCTTGGAGAATGACTCCTAACAAGGACACTAAGGGTTCTCTGGCATTGAAATTTTGGCACTCATCACTGTTGGAAATAAATCGTCTTAAAAGTCACTAAGTCCAGAGGCTTAGGCATAGATCAGGCAGCCATACGTTTACCACAAATGATTCAGTGGTTGTACGCACTCATAATTTAAACTCACATTAAATATTTTGGCAGTAAAAAAGAGCTACAGAGAAAAGACCTGTGGTTATAGCCTATAGCCAGACCATAAACACACCCCTGGACTAGCTCCAGTGCTGGAGAGATAGAGGTTGCTGCTGTCCTCATCTGCCATATGTCAAACATGGATGGGTGTAAAAAAGTGACACAGCTTAAAGCATTATGCACATATGCATATATTTGTAATTGCCATGGTAGCTACGCTGAAACAGATATACGAATCAGAAATTAGATAGAACCTGTTAGTACATGTCCCCTTTAGGCGTCAAGGCAAAAACTGCAATGTTAAAATTAGTATTGAGATTGAGGATTTGTCCAAGAGACATCAGGATAACAAAGACCAACCAGTCTACTTCATTCTATCTGCGTTATGGGAAAATGACCTCCTAATTTCTATAATCATAGACCAGAAACACAACAGCCACACAGCAAACAATCACTCGTCTTTTAAATACCCACTATAACGAGTAAAAGCATACCATGGCAGGTACAGGCTAAAGACTCTTCGTATTTCAGGAACTCAGTTAATAGTAAACCCTTGTGCTAGCTAGCATAACAATATGCATTGCTGACTAGCTATGACTAGCAAAATGGTCTGGATCTCAATAGTTCTCAAAAAAGTTCAGGCTTTAAAACGAACTGATATATACAGTAGCCTCCACAGTTGCGTAGCTATGGCTATAATACATACACCCATTTATAGGAGGATGGAATAGTAATTACATTGCACTTTTTAAGATAATGAAAATCATAAGCCCCTCTGCCAGGGTCTGCCTTATTTTCCTGAACCACTGATTAGCCACAGTTGCTATCTGTCTTTGCCCTTAGGCCTCAGCTTGTTATCAGTGGTCATCATGTCCATAGCTAGCGTCAGGAACATGTGGTCTGTTGTAGTTTTGGAAGGGTCCATGAGATTCAGTGTGGGAGCAGCAGCATGATACCCCATCAGCAGTGATTCGTTTCCAGCTAAATCTCAGAACTGCTTTTGGCCTTAGACTTGACTGTCTGCTCTGTCTGTTCCCTGAGTGCCTGGGTTTTTTGAAACGCTATGGTATGCTGCACACATACTCTGAACTAACAACATAGCTGTGATAAAGATGTGAGACTTTAAGAGGGTAATTAGCAGATTATGCTAATATGTAACATCATAATTAGTTTTTTTTAATTAGTTTTTTTTAATTTTATTTGGACCACTCTTATAAAGTCTGTAACGTTCAGCAAGTTATCTGTTCACTGTGAGATGTTGGTCACTTTCTGGCAAAATGAAGCTCACAAAAATTTTGCTGGCTCTGGCTGTACATATAGGCAGGGTCAATCTCACTGGGACCTATAACGTTGGGGTGGTGGGGTTGCAGGTTTACACCCATGACTCATGGGTAACCACTATAGCATCGTTTTGGTCTTTGGTTGAGGATTTTAAAAAAAAATGTAACTTGAGTCCCCCCCAAACACACACCCCGCTGCTAAGCCCTTGGTATATTCACATAAGGATCAGCAGGGAATCAAGTACTGGAAGGACATATACGTGAGATCCACTTTTCAGCATGTCATATATTCACACCCTCTCATGTTCACAGTTCTGATCCTCATAGCTGTGAATGAAGCATCACATCAGGTCACATACCACACATCTTCTAAAAGAGCACAGTTCCTAATAAGACTAAGCAGGACCTCAAACATGCCATTTTCTGTCGTGCATTGTTCGTGGTTGAGAAAGAACACCATGCTAACGTAATGTCACAGCACAGACCTGGCAGCTCCTTCCGTCTGAAGGAGCGAGTGTCAAGTGTGTACAGCGTGACCTCACATTGCCAGTTGTGGAGCAACCCTAGCTAGAACCTACTGGAGAAATGTCAAGCCCGATTGTCATTCCCTTTTTCTTTTGACCTGGGCTGCACATCGCATTGTGGCTGCAAATTGAACCTGGCAGTATTTCATATTTTCATCTGAATAGGCTTATCTCGGGTCGGGGGGGAAAATACTTCAATACACGTAGCAAAATCACTATTAGCATTCAAACATGAAATGAGGTGGAAATTACATTGTAATGTACAAAGGACACAATGAGGCTGAGAAATGAAGATGGGAAAGGAAGGTATAAAACATGAAATGTTTCCTTTTCAAAAAGAAAATAAAAAATACTACTACTACTACTAATAATCATTCTCTGAAAATTCCCATCCAAGTCTTCCAAGAAGGGAAACGCAAAGCAGATTTGAATTAGACTACATTTTCTATTTCAGCAACGTTAAAACAGCGAATGCAATGCACATCCCTGTTGACCCCGGCCCTCATCAATCACCCTTCATGCAATGTTGTAGAATATGAGTCATCTCAGTGAAGACACGGTCCTGAGAAGTTGGGTCAGTCGCAATGAAAAAGCAGAGAAGCAGACTTGAGTAGCGTGTTAGGCCCCATTCAGGCACCTTCCAGTCTGCAAGAGGACTGCGCATAAGATTTCAGAACATAACTGCTCGGAAAATGTCTCCTCTAATGAGTGCCTGGGGCAGGGCCATGTCCATTGTGCTGTTTGTTTACATGGCTTTGTGCGGATAATCGTATCACAGGCAGGGAGAGAGGGCTCAGTGCTTTTGTGGAGCAAGTATTTCATCATAAAAAAAACGACTCGAGAGTGACCAATAAAAGCTGGGCTGATTGTTAATAATGGCCAAGTATTCTTTGACCAGCGATGCAAGATGGAACGGTGCTGTAAATGGTCAAACAGTCGTACCAGAAAAGAAGGAATAACAACAGCGCACCAATTCAGAAACAGACTTTATCAGTGGGAAAAGTGCGCTGAAGTGGGTCCTGATATGATTTAAGATGTTAAGATTTTACACTGAAGAAATGAAAAATGAAACACCATTAGCTAATCCAAGTGTGGTCACTGGAGTGAGTGCGATAAGACCACTGTATAGAGCTGGCCTGCATATTTTCTGCTGAGATGATGAGATGAGATAAAAAAGCTTGAGAAAGACATCAACAAAGAATAGCTGCAATGTAATAGTCAGATAGTTGCACCCAGAAGGATGATTTCAGACATTCAGCGAGCAGTGATGCCCTCCATGAGTCATGCTGTTAGTACCAGCACCACTGACAGATGACTGCAAGATGCAGGACCACATGCACGCAAACTGTTATGACCACTAACACGTCAACGTCACCAAAGACTGTAACGGTGTCGTGTGTCACTGAAGAATGTCAGCGGGTCATCTTCAGTGACGAGTTACACTTGGTAGACATGACCAATAAATCTGTGGGTGGAGGCACTGTGGTGTCACATGTCCAGAAGGCCTGGTGTCAGTCCACCTCCACCCCTACCCCAAAATCTGCAGGAACTGTGTGAGAATATTCAAGCTACATGGGATGGATTATCACAGGACACCATTAGGAACATTTGTAAATCCATGCTGAGATGCTTGATGCTGCGGTAGCAAACATGGAGGCCTGACATTACTCCTGTATGTGTAGCTCAATAAATATTTCCCATATCAGTCTAAATATATCATCATTTATTGTTCCTGGTAAACATTATCTAGCCTAGCAGAGCTCCTGTGAGGGACCTTAGGGAAATTAATTTTTTTGGGTGCTGTGAAAAAAAGTATAATTTCATGGCACAGGACAATTAGACTGATTTAGACTTAGCCTAAATCTTATTCAGCCTAATAGCACGTATTGTTCCTTGAACACTCACAGACAGGTATCTGTGAAGAGAAAACTTCAGCTTTGGAAAGAACTGTAGGCCTGTGCATCCATTCGCTCCAGAGTGGGCTAGTAGCTGAGGCCTGGTAAACGGGTTCATATTTATTAATTTAGTACTAACGATCCAGTTTGAGAAAAGAAATATTCTAAATGAGATCCCTTTTTAATCTCATGTGCTTTTTCTAGATATGGTTAAGGGCTTGAAGCCACTTTAACCTGCTATATACTATCCCCAACCACCAGTAAACATACACACGCCTTCTGAGTTTTTACATATAAGAATGCAGATGAAGTTAAAACAGTGATACTGATACTGAAATGTGAAACGTTTTCTCTGGGAACTATTTTATCTTGCCACACCCTGCACGTATCCCTCCACCATAAATGGATTAAAAAGATTTCAAGCCAAAATGGGATCAGGAAAGTCAATCATAAAACATGTTAGACATCAGACTGTGTTTTATTAACCACTTCAATTCAATTCAACTTTTTTTTCATTACACCAATACAGGGTTGTACAGTAATGAAACCCAGTCAGGCTCCTTCTTCAGTGCAGTGATTCAAAAAAAAACATATATACAGGGGTTGGACAATGAAACTGAAACACCTGTCATTTTAGTGTGGGAGGTCTCATGGCTAAATTGGACCAGCCTGGTGGCCAATCTTCATTAATTGCACATTGCACCAGTAAGAGCAGAGTGTGAAGGTTCAGTTAGCAGGTAAGAGCACAGTTCTGCTCAAAATACTGCAATGCACACAACATTATGAGAGACATACCAGAGTTCAAAAGAGGACAGATTGTTGGTGCACGTCTTGCTGGCGCATCTGTGACCAAGACAGCAAGTCTTTGTGATGTATCAAGAGCCACGGTATCCAGGGTAATGTCAGCATACCACCAAGAAGGACGAACCTCCACCAGCATCACGTAGTGACCTGGCCACTATCCTGCAAGAGGAATGGCTTAAAATCCCTCTGACCACTGTGCAGGACGCAGTATATGTCATTCCCAAGACGAACTGACGCTGTATTGGCCGCAAAAGGAGGCCCTACACCATACTAATAAATGATTGTGGTCTAAAACCAGGTGTTTCAGTTTCATTGTCCAACCCCTGTACATATATATACATATATATACAACCCCTGTATATATATATATATATATATATAAATTTTATATATTTTTTAAAATTCTTTTCTCTTTGAGAAATAGACAATAAACAATATGTGCATGAACAGTAAACAGTAGGACATGTGACGTGAGTGTGTAAGAGATGTGTCTGTATGTCGGAATGTAAATACTAGAATTGAGGTGCAGTTAGCATATACAGGAGAGCAAAATACAGCTTACTGTATGTGTACATGTAGGAGACTACAGTGTGTTGAGGTAGCAAAGTGTGCAGTTAAGTATGTGGGTGTAAACAGTATAGATATATAAAGTAGGTAGGAGAGATAGCAGCTAAATGTTCAGGTGAACAGCTAAACAGTTTACCGTACAGATGTGCAGTATGTAGCTAAATAAATAAATATAGATAAATAAAACACAGTCCAGGTGTTCAGTTATACAGGTTAGTTATTGTGCAGTGCATTCAGTCTTGTGGGCCAGTGTAGCCCAGTGTGTGGCCTGGGGTGAACAGGGCTGGATCAGTAACAGTCTATAGCGTGGTAGTCATGTTCTGGTAAGTGATGCCAGTGTGGCCAGTTTGACAGCTCTAGGGTAAAAGCTGTTTCTGAACATGGTGGTGCTGACTTGGATGTTCCGAGACCTCTTCATGTAATATCTTCCAGTGATAGCTTTCAGGGGCTTTCAACTCCTGGGATGTCTGGTTCCCATCACCACCACTGTGAACAACTTCGAAAGTTTCGCTAAGTTTTTCTAGAACGGAGCAATTTACCACAAAACTCTACAGGACTCTGTTTACATCCGAACCATTTAACCATGCAGACTTCTCTGAGAATTTGAGTTCCCCTTTAACTCGTTAGAGTCTGACTCATCTCATTTCATCATACAGCTCGATTCCACATCACTCATGCTGCTCTCATTCATCACCAGAACTTCTCACCGTGAAACCTACTGTTACCACCCCCAAAGAATTTCTCCTGAGGGGGGTCTTCAGAAATCACTGACCCCCTTAATACTACACTACTCGTTTCTTTCAGACGGTCTTGTTTTTATCCATCGCCTTTGAGGAGAGCTGGGAAAGCTGAGGGCTAGAAGTAGAGCCACTGTCCTCCGACTTTTCCCCGTGTTTGGGATATACAGTGGGCAGCAGAAAAGGGTGGGACTTGGAGCGGGAAGGCAGCTGGGAGACGGCTCTGTGGAGGGAGGAATACTCGGCATTCCTTTGCCTTTTTTTCCCTGCCGAGAGCGGAGAAAAACTCAGCCTGCTCTTTCCTAGCTTTAGCCGCAGCAGCAGCGACATGGCTTCGTCTCCTCAGAAATCTCCTTCGTCCCCCAAACCCCCTACCCCGAAATCACCAGCCTCGAGGAAGAAGGACGACTCCTTTCTCGGGAAACTTGGAGGAACTCTGGCGAGACGGAAGAAGGCGAAAGAAGGTGTGAGCTAACGTGTAGGCCTGTACCCGCACTGAGGCGCTGGCTGTCGGGACTCTTTTAGCCCACAGATGCTGAAATGCTAAAAAAAAAGCTTGTTGTGTTTTTACCAGGCAAGTTGTCCGTTTGTGTGTCTCTAAAGCAGGCTGTGAAGCGGTTTAGGGATTGGATCTAGTCTACAGGGTCCTTATTGTGAGTGATGGAAGTTTATGAAGTGACCCCCACAGGGTCCTCCGTTATCCTGCGTTTGAGTGCATGAACTATCTTGAGGGGCTTCATTTGTGCTGGGTTTATTTGTAGGCCTGCTTCTTACAAGTGTGACTACTAGTCCAACTTATTCCCTAATCCAGAGGCAAATATGAGGGCTGGGCGGCATGACATTAAATATCAGCATTGTGCTACGTTATTTTATAATGCAGTTTAATATTAATTTCTGAACATACTGTCCACCTCCCTGCTGATGCTGGTCACCTGGTGGCTATTCTGTTTATTAGTATTTGGGAAGAATATCTAATTATATTGTTTCTGATCATTATTATTACTTTATTACTAGTTATTTTCTGGGCACTGAAATCCAGGCCTGTTATTTGGACAGGAAGGCCAGAGCATCCCCTTTCTCAGTAAGCTGTGGTTGCGATGTCACAGCATAATAGTTGTTTGTCTCTGATTGGTTGAAGTTCCTCTACAGGCAGTTTACTAGCTCTGATATTATGTTAATATTCCCCATATAAGACATGGTTTTGATAAAATAGCCTATAATTAAAAATCATTTTAGGCTTGTGATTCGAATATTGCACTCCTTTACATTGGGATATGACAAATCGCCCATCACTTTGCTAATTCAACAGGATTTTTTTTTTTGTTGGAATTTTAAAGGAATTTTATAGTGAACTCAGATCATCAGTATAATACTGTTACTATAAGATTGTATAACAGAAGCATTGCAATGAATATAAGGTTGCTGATCTCCAAAACTTCAACTTGGGAAACTCTATCCTGAACCAGGCTTTTGTAAGTCAGTAGGACCAAGCTTGTTTATAATCAGTTTTGGGCCATTTCATTTTAAAGTCACACAGTCTAAACAACAGCAAATATGTTCAAATGATGCGTAAAAGTAAATATCAACAAAAACTGACCTGCTATAGAGACCTTAGGAATCTCATCACCTAAAATAGACTCAGTCAAACTAATAACAGCATGTGAAAAGTGAGCCTGTCCACAGCAGGCTGCGTATCGTCGCATATTGTGTGAAAATTACATGTTGATTAAACCAACAGAAATACTCCAAAATCACTTTCAGTAAAAACCTCTTTGCATTAACTCACATAAAGTACAGAACGTTTTGCCGTCCTTTGTAAAGTTACCGTTTTGGAGTTCTTTCGGCAGCGACGAAATATTCAAAACCCTGATGCTTTCAGGTCCACTCAGCATTAACCTGCCTCATTCATGAGGCTGTAATCAATGCTCACAAAGCCAGTGTTGGTTTGTCCACTGCACTTTTCACTCCTTCAGGCAGTGTGGGAGTCACCCATCCAAGTGTTTACAAAAAGGCTTCAAGGCCGTGCTTTAACCTTATATGGGAAAGTGTTGGCCTCTGCCTCCCGAAATGAATCACTGGAGACCATCACTCCTCCTGATTTACCACTGGATAAAAATGGCTTAAAAGACTGAGCGTGTCGCTAACGGCGATTACGCTGGCCGCATAGTATGGATGTAAGTAAGTAGGATAAAGGGCATAAGTTTGCAGTGTGCTATCCGTATATTTCCTTCTACTAAAAACAAATGAGAATTCAACAGACTAGTGCATTTTCGAAGAAATACGTATTAGTTCTCCATCGCTCTGCGTACAGCTGAGCCCTAACCACTCAAGCCTGGGCCATGGAGGTGAACACAAATTACTTGGGCTTTATTTGATTCCATTGAGAGCTTCTTTGGTCCCATATGGCATAAGTATATTTAGTAAGGAGTGTTCAGACATGCAGAATCTATCAGAGATAGCGTCAGAGGGAGAGCACATCAAACAAGCAAGCAAGTCAAAGAGAGTAAACCGTACAGGCCAGCATCTTGAATTAGTACCATTACACTTAGATATGCTATAGACATACATATATGTTTTTGCCTGCAGGGTCCTTGGCCTTTGCTGGCGCTCGGCTGAGCATGGTTCAGACTGCTGACGTAATGGGGAGAGCTGATTAAAAACAGGATGTTGAGGTCTCGGGGGTTGTCGGCCTAGAGCCGGGCAGGATTTTTCTCATAGGCATGTGAGGCATGGCTCCAGTGATTGGCCAACGCAGATGAGGTTGTACGCCTTAGAAAACAAGAGTGGATATCATCTGAGAGTGACTTGCCACATCCTGGTGTAGTCTGAGACTGTGAAGCAAAACGACCTTGGATGAAGTTAAAGAGGAGGGCTGAAATAAAAATAATCATATCATGATACTTAAAGCCGATTTCACAATACCTGCACTAGTAATATCACGCCATCCAAAAGTCTGGATACAGTGATTTAACTGAACTCCTCCCACACTGCACTGTACAGTTAACCTGGGGTGATCCTCTACTTGCAGTAAAACATACTCAGCAAACAACTGTAAAGCGTATTTACCAAATCCAGCAAAATACTGTTATAGTGCCCATCACTGCTGGATAGAGGTTACTTCAAATTAGGGTTGCACCATAAATGTTTCAGCATCAGCATCACAACGTGTGCATGCACAGTACTCACATATGAATATCATGCTACAACATCTTTTGCTGCTTGGTACGAAAGAAAGATTTTCTCGATACACAGAGAGGAGTAGTCATAATGCGCACCTGCTTTTGTGTTTTGTGCACTGAACAATTACAGAGCACTAAAGTTCCAGAAAACCACAAAAGTGTTAAAATGGCATTTCTCAGCTTTTTATTATTATCTTTATTTTCGTCCCCAGTCCTTTTAGAACGAATAATTCTATTCTATAATACTGTTTAAGTCATCTGGTAAAAGTTACTGAATGTTATTTGCATTATATATATATATATATATATATATATATATATATATATATATATACAGTATTTATCGCAGGGACAAAAATGGCATGGTCAGTTTTTTCCAATATCACTCAGACCTGCTTCAAAAAATACCTAGGTCCCTTTACGTTAAACTTGACTGGTTAATGCTTGACCTGATGGCAGCAATACATCATCAATTTTGCAATGTTAGAATCAGTTACAGCATAATACAATAATCAAGCACTAACAAGTGACAGGGAGTGTATTATCAGGAATATTTAACAACACAACTCATGATACTGTGGTACATTGCGTTTATACAGTCCTGCCAAATAAAGACAAATGTAAATCAAATAATGCTAAATATATCTAGTATATCAAAGTAAGTATTCTCAGCTTTTTCCATTTTTTTGCCAGAATCCCCGGAATATCATTTCTTTCCCGCTCTGTCTGTAAAGCATCTCACAGCCCATCTTGTAGCCTTATTATATTATGCCTATTTCTGACCAGTGTCAGCTTGTTTAGCTGTAATAGGGCTACAGATATCGACTGTTTCAGTAATCAGGTATACCACCCATTATTCCTTCAATTAATCGAGTGATTGAATACTTCTAAGAAATTCTTCTGCTTTGTTAAACACTAATAGCAAACCTGCAAAAGCGAAACTAAGGCATGTCTCTTAAATCAGTTTACTTGCTTTAAATGCATACAGTAATATTATTTGTCAAAACTAAACCCATGTAAGTTAATGCATGTAAGTGCCATCTCACATTCCGTGTTGATGTACGTGTATTTACTACTGTATGTTGAAGGGCTGGCCTACATCTGCTGACCCACACACTGCAATCAGACTAGAATGAATATTGTGCATTTAAGGTTCTAATTGCTATCTAGACCGCATGGTAGTTAGATTTCTTGGACATTTTATGCATTGCTGTAAGGGCTGTAAGTGTGGTGTGTGTGCGTGTGTGTTTGTATGTGTGTGTGTGTGTTTGTGTGTGTGTGTGTGTGTGTGTGTGCGCGTATGTGTGTGTGTGCGTGTGTGCGCGTGTGTGTGTCTGTGTGTGTGTATGTGCGCGCGCGCGTGTTTGTGTGTCTGTGTGTGTCTGTGTGTGTGTGTGTTTGTGTTTGTGTGTGTGTGTGTGTCTGTGTGTGTATGTGCGCGCGCGCGTGTGTGTGTGTTTGTGTGTGTGCGTGCGGGCGTGTGTGTGTGTGTGTTTGTGTGTGTGTGTGTGCGTGTGTCTGTGTGTGTATGTGCGCGCGCGCGTGTGTGTGTGTGTGTTTGTGTGTGTGCGTGCGGGCGTGTGTGTGTGTGTGTGTGTGTGTGTGTGTGTGTGTGTGTGTGTGTGTGTGTGTGTGTCTGTGTGTGTGTCTGTGTGTGTGTCTGTGTGTGTGTGTGTGTGTGTGTTTGTGTGTGTGTGTGTGTGTGTGTGTGTGTGTGTGTGTGAGACAGAGAGAGAGAGAGAGAGATTGGTGCACAGCTTTGCTAACTTAGGAACATCATAACTAGCTACCATATTGATTTACGTTCTTAACCAACCATTACATACGGCCATAATTGACATTTATTCTTCCTCAACTCAACTAGCAATCATACTGATTTATGCTAAACGCTGACGTTAACATTACCCTATGCCGGATCTGCTCTGTGGACTGTATGCGTAGAATGGATGCTTTTTGCTGAGATGCTGAACCGCTGACGTTGAGCTATTGTGGTAGGCTAGTTTGGTTTTATAAACAGCACACTGTACTGATTCACTGTACAGTTTTCAGCTTGAAGTGATTCAAACTTTGGCTGTAGTTTACTCTGGCCTGTCTCTTCTGTTCGTGCCTCAGTAAATTCTCTCCCTTTCTCTTCTAAAGTCTGTGCCATCAAAACACGTCTTCTTCATGCTAAAAGTCCACAACCTAAGCGTGTTGTGCAACAGTGATATACATCTTTGTGAAACACAGTGAGCTGTATATACACTCATTATCAAAAGAGTAGTTGCACTCAGAAGGAACGAAGCAACAGTAATGAAACTTGATGGGTTGGTTTGACATTGTGAGACACCCTCAGCTGCCATGTGACGTGAGCAAGGACGGGTCTTATTGCTGTACCTGACTGACCCAACAGCCACAATTGCGAACATTCATCGAGCAGTGATGCCTCCATGAGTCATCCTGTTAGTGCCAGCACCATTGGCAGACGAGACATATGCTTGGTAAAACATCAGCACCATACTGAGAGACTCTACTTCTGTATGTGTGGCTCAATGAATATTGCCCATATTAAATTTATCATTATGTATTGTCCTGGTACCCTTTAACTTTCTTCCCAATAGCACTGCAATCCCACACTTCCTTTTGGGTGCAGCTATTATTTTGATAATGCATGTTATTGCATTGATTACACAAGATTTCAACGTAATTTGCAGCATCTCGAGAGTCGTATACCCCTACCATCAACGTTTGCTTTTGCTCAGCAAAGGGTTCAGAACTTAGGCCTGGTGTAATACTGTTCTTTAAAATGTGAGCAAACATCTGTGGCCAGTCAAATATTGTCCTCTAGGAGCTTCTGGATTTTGTATGTCCTGGGGCCTTGTATTATAAATAAATAAATATATCTAGAAATAAATAGATTATAAGACACGGATTATGATATGATTTTCAAATCTAGTTTTAGGAAAACTGTCATAGTGTAAACATATACCACCGCATGCATAGGATTATGCTAATGTTATTGTTAGCAGTTTTAAGCTACTTGTTTACATTGGAGTGGAGGGGTGGGAGGGCTAAAAATGGATGCTATCTAGTGGTTGCTAGCCACAGCCACAGCCACTGCCTGACATCTTTACATTAAACTATCAGTTAAAAACTGGTGCCGTGTTCCTCAGAATTAATGCAGTATCATATTCCTGCATCCCTGCTGAAGATAGAAGTAGTAACGATTAGCATGACATGACTAGCAACCTGTGCTGTGTGAAATGATATGGAATGCTTTCCAACCAGTCAGGCTGTGCAGTGAGAATTGAATTTTTTATTATGTAACATTAAATAAAGTATGCAGTTGTTTATTGATATTTGAGAATGAAAGCTTGCTAAGAATTGGGAATTACAGATAATGAATTTTTGTGGCGGATTACTTTTCCATCAAAATTTGCTTCTTCTTAGCGATTTCTTTAAATCTAATTTTAGCATTAAAAATATATGATCATATGTATAAGTTTGCTAATGCTAACATTAGCGGTGCACCTTGATGCTTCTTGTTTACATTGGATAACACAATGAATTATAACAGACTACAGCACTTCTATCTAGTAATGAGAGGTTTAAACATACAACAAACCACCGTCTGCCCCAGATCTTGATGAAACTTTCAATTAAAAATCTTTACTGTGTTCTTGAGAATTGATACAGTTTTTGATAACATTTTTGATATTTTCTTACACCCCTGCTAAAGACAAACTTAGTAAAGATTAGCATGACATTAGCTAGCAACCGGTACTGAGTGGAATGATATTGATATAGAATTTTCCCACCCAGCCAGGCTGTGCTGTGAGAATTTATTTGTTATATAACATAAATTAAGTATGCAAATGTTTAAAGAAATTTAAAAACGATAATTATTTTTTTATGGATGATTTCTTATGCATCAAAATTGGCTAGTGACTGCACGGTTCCTATTAGCACTTATTAAAAGCTGAAGTTCACGACAGCATGGGCTAAACGAATATATTACACATATGTTTATCCAGCTGCTGCTGATGTATTTGGAGCCAAAATTGGTCGGTTCCGTTCCAATCCCTAGCTGAGATTATTCAGCTTGCCATCTTGTTCCTATAGGCTAGTCTCTGCTTTACTCATGTCACATTTTTGTATTCAGCAGATTTACCAAAAACGTAAATCTGAATTTCACTGAATTAATTGCATATAATTTTGTTGAGCCGTTTACTAATGAACTGCCGTCCCATTAAATCCTGCACGTTGAGGTATAAATCATATGCTTGATTAGGTCACATGCACCTGTCAAACTTTCAGAATCATGAAGTGCTTCTACTTTGTGTTCAGTCCCCTGTGGAACTGAATATGGTAAGATGTGTATCGATTGCAGGCTCATTGAAGGGCTGAGTTGTAGCTCTTTTGTTAACCCAGACGTGTTCAGGCCTGAATGCATAGCATTAGATGTGGCACTCTGAGCAGCCTCCCTCTGCTAAAACCAATACCACATAACTGACCACTAATGATGAGAGGCACAGCCTAGTGCAGAACATACTGCTGCTGAAGCGAGGGATCGTGTGTCATTTCTATTAGCTGTCCCTGTTATAATAACACATGGAGATACAGGATGGCGCAATAACCGGCCAGAATGTGTTTAATAACATTGCAGTAAGGCTGAAGAACGGCTAACAATGTGTGTATTGTAATATTACATGCTACTGTTATACTGTGGGCTGATTCCAAACCAAAATCATCATTTATTGATGCTCTTTGCAGTTTCTGAGCTCCAGGAGGAGGGCATGAATGCAATCAACTTGCCCCTGAGCCCCACCCCTTTTGAGCTGGACCCCGAGGACACCATGTTGGGTAAAATTTCACTTTGCCTGAGTCAAAATTTCCCTTTTCAACTCCATGTTCTCCAGCTTGCTTTGAAACACTGTGTGCTCACTTTGTCTTTAAAGAGGAGAACGAAGTCCGCACCATGGTTGATCCCAACTCCAGAAATGACCCCAAACTCCAAGAGCTGTTGAAGGTATATTGTCTTTATTGTGCCTCGTTTATAGTGTACCTATTTACAGTATGCCGTCTAAAGCTGGCAGTAAACGTTAAATGAAAAAAGATGGACGTTTATAGGGCCAATATCATGCTGTGGTTCTATATAGTATGTTGCAGGTCATGCCACCAACTAAACTCCTGATCAGCGGGTCATTTGTTTTGAGACTTCCCCTTACTATGCTCAGCCCACGTCACGTTTGTTAGTAGCGCAGCAGGAAACAGGAATGCTGTTTATTTATTTGCCCTTTGTTCGATGTCATGGCTTTGGCTTCACCTAAAGCCGCCTCAGAAATAGCTCATGCCTCGTGTGGTCGGAGTGTCCTAGAAACACAGAGTTCTTGTGAACTTTACTTACAGCAGCTGATCAGCCGTAGTTTGCTGTCAATTAGCTTAGGGGTGCCTAAACTTTGTGGAGGAGGGCCAAATAGTATAGTTTGTGAATGGGCTGATGGGCCCAAAGATGTGAAGAAGCTGTATTCTTGAAATACTATGGGGTATTTGGGATGCAATGATATGGGAATTCGGGGTCAATGCAGATCTGGTATTTACATCTGCCGTTTCCAGTATTTGTTATTTTGCATGTACATATCTTTACATCTTAGGCATGTAGAATAGTGTTCCGTAATAACCACCATGCAGCTCCCAAACTTTGACTCTGTGGTTTCTAATGAAGGTATGCACACCAGCGCCAACATGCTGCATTGCTTTACGCTGAGTGCTGAGCAACTCCAGGCTCTGTTCAAGTCCTCATTGTGTCACAGTACGCCATGCCCCATTTTACCATATTGAGACCATATTATCCCAGGTTTGAAACTAATAAAAATCTATTAGATAAACAGACAAACGCTAATGATCTGTTACCTCAGCTAATGTTACTCTCCTAGACATCAGGCAGTTTGTGAAAAGGTAAAAAACTTGATACCAAACGAGAGAAGTGGTACTGAATGCTTCATTTCAATCAGTTTATACGAATGGAGTGTTAAAAGATACTTGAACCTAGCTTTTATTGGCTCAATGCCATGCTGTGTGGTACATTGTGCAGTAGCCTTCATTCAGAACTGTTGTCTGAAAATAGGTCTAAATGTCTGTGATAAGGCTAATGAATGTCAGTTTTCGTCAACGAGGTTGTGAATATGAGTCTCTACACCATGTGAGTTGTGTAGTTTCGGTAAGGCCACATCAGACCACCAACCACATCATGGAAAGGTTGATCATCTAGATTTATACATTTCTTTGCCTTTGTTGTAATGGAAGATCAACCGTTTGAGTAGCAGCAGGCTTCGCTTGTGAGTGTGGTCCTATGAGAGACATTATAGCTGTCAAATGTTAACCATGCTTTTCTGGCCTTCAATAAATAAATGATCAAATATCACTGTGAAATATCAGCCAAACTTAAGCACCAGCCCAGTGATTTTTAACTGTCGTTCTTCTCAACTTTTTGGTAGAGCACATTTGAGCCACTGTTTCATAATAAAGAAGGTGTTGAATTGAGCTCAACCTGATTGTGCCATCTCTACCAATCGGTAGAGGAATGTTAGGCATACAAAATCTGCTTTTCTAGGTCACAGAGTCTTTCAATAGATATACCTTTACTGTTCTAATCCGTGGAGGAGGCAAGTAATAGGTAAATCTCTCCACATGTGGATTGTTTTTGATAGAATTTTTGAAGGTAAGCTTATTTTACCGGCATATTATAGTTTTAGAGGTTTTGATGAAAAACGTTATGTAACTGTATACAACAAAAAGAATAGTCTAATTAAGGTAAATATGAATAAAAAAGGTAAGTATAATTATTTAGATAAGCTAAAGGTGTTTATGCTAAGCTAATGTAATTCAAATTGGCTACAGTTTAAATTGATGCTTTATTATTATTGCCCCAAACTAATTTTATTATACTTGGTAATATGTTAAAGTTTTAAAAAAGCAATCATTGGCGGAGACCAATTTGCTTTTGATATTGTGTATCCCAATTTCATTTCACACAAGACGGTAAAGAGAAATTCACATCAGTGGTCTCTGAATCTGCTCTTGTCTGTGTACCTCCAGCTATTATGGTGTGTTGGCTTGTAACTACAAATGTCATTAAAGCTACATTGCGGTTATTTATTTATTTATTATTAATGCTTTATTATATTAAACTATACTGCTGACTTTAAGTGCTATGCCATGTTATAAATTAACTTCATTAATAAATAAAATTGTGTTGTTTTAAAATAAGCCATAAAATGAATGCTGTTGAGTTGGACACCAATTGTTCCCATGTCTTTACCACTGACGCAGGTCCTCATCGATTGGATCAATGATGTTTTGGTAGGAGAGCGAATCATTGTCAAGGATCTGGCTGAAGACCTTTATGATGGACAGGTTCTTCAAAAGCTCTTTGGTAATACCCTACCTTGATGCAGTACCTAAAATATGAACCAGCCCGTAGCTGTATGTTGTTTTCACATCTCTTTTCGTCTAAACAAGGAAGCTGTGTTTTTTTCTATCGGTTTTCAGAGAAGCTGGAAGGAGAGAAGCTCAATGTTGCTGAGGTTACACAGTCTGAGATCGCTCAGAAGCAGAAGCTTCAGACAGTTCTGGAAAAGATCAATGACACCCTTAAAGTGTCCTCCAGGAACATCAAATGGAACATTGACTGTAAATAGCTCCAGAATCCATTTGATTATCCAGTCTGTAGATTTCAGTTCCACCGATTATTAGGCAGCAACAACAGGTTTTTTAGAACTGCCTTGACCTGTACTGTTTCTTCCTCAGCGGTCCACGCTAAAAGCATCGTGGCCATACTTCACTTGCTGGTGGCCCTGTCACAGCACTTCCGGGCTCCGATCCGTCTCCCAGACCATGTTTCCATTCAAGTAGTGGTAGTCCAGGTACTTGTGTATTTGTTTCCTGCTTGTGTTGTTTATTTGTGGTTTGTATAAGTGGATCTCGGTCCCTCATGGCTTTGTTATTGGTTTTAATAGGGAACAAAAATGTTGGAGTGTCTTTTCAGCATTGTCCTTTATTCCGTCTGTCTTTCCCACAGAAACGCGAGGGCATACTCCAGTCTCGGCAAGTCCAGGAGGAAATTACTGGCAACACAGAGTATGTCATCACTGTTGTACTTTTCCCTTTCGGTAACTGGACACAGCTGTGCAAATGAAACTGAATCTGCTAGATCTGTCTTGCAGAGGACTGAATTAGATTGTACTGGGTAAAAAGATGTTAAATAAGGGTCACAAAAGTTCAATATGAGTTCTTATACTTGCAGAGATGTTGACACACAGCAAAGCACTGGCAGTCATAAGTATTTGCTCAGAGGTATTTAAAAACTATTCCATTGTTTCCAAATGTTTGAACCCTTTGGAGGGAAAAAAATGACAGGATATTCCAGCAAGACAATACAAGCTCCTCACGGCTGCAGTTAAGGGCCTGAGGAAAGAGACAGCACCAGGTATCAGTGCCAGGCCGATATCAGCAGGAAATGTTGAATTGTATATTGAAGGGGAAGAAAAATAAAGCTGATCCTACACTGTAACAAATCTACCCTGAAATAGCGTCCATCACTCATAGTCACTTTATCTGTCTGTGTGGAAGTAGAGAGTTCTAGATGCTCACCTTTACGCTGCAGTCACAGTAAACATGAGCAGTTCACTTTGCTAAATAAGTGTGGCCAAGGCTGAAACGGAAGACTCAAAATCCTTCAGTTTGGTGCAGACAGCAAACAAGCTAGCATACTGACCATTAATGGTAAAGGACAAAGGAAAGATGAAATTTAGGTAATAAATATATAATTAGATACTCACTATAGGGCTGGGGGGCTGCACGCTAAGTTGTAGGAAAAAGTGTAGATAATTGTGTAACATAGCAGCTAGCAAGCTGGCCTTGCAGTAGCCTTCATTCAGAACTGTTGTCTGAAAATAGGTCTAAATGTCTGTGATAAGGCTAATGAATATCAGTTATATGAACTAATGAATATGAGTCTTTACACAATGTGAGTTGTGTAGTTTCGGTAAGGCCACATCAGACCACCAACCACATCATGGAAAGGTTGATCATCTAGATTGATACATTTCATTGCCTTTGTTGTAACAGAAGATCAACCTTTTGAGTAACAGCAGGTTTTGCTTGTGGGTGTGGTCCTATGGGAGACATTATAGCTGTCAAATGTTAACCATGCTTTTCTGGCCTACAATAAATAAATGATCAAATATCACTGTGAAATATCAGCCAAACTTAAGCACCAGCCCAGTGATTTCTAACTGTCGTTCTTCTCAACTTTTTGGTAGAGCACATTTGGAAGGATTTGGCAGAGGAATGTTAGGCATACAAAATCTGCTATTCGAGGTCACAGAGTCTTTCAATAGATATACCTTTACTGTTCTAATCCGTGGAGGAGGCAAGTAATAGGTAAATCTCTCCACATGTGGGTTTTTTTTGATAGAATTTTTGAAGGTAAGCTTATTTTACTGGCATCTTATAGTTTTAGAGGTTTTGATGAAAAGCATTATGTAACTGTATGCAACAAAAAGAATAGTCTAATGAAGGTAAATAAAGGTATGTATAATTATTTAGTTAAGCTAAAGGTGTTTATGCTAAGCTAATGTAATTCAAATTGGCTACAGTTTAAATTGATGATTTATTATTGTTGCCCAAAAACTAATTTCAGTATACTTGGTGAGAATGTAGGGCTGCACGCTAAGTTGTAGGAAAAAGTGTAGATAATTGTGTAACATAGCAGCTAGCAAGCTGGCTAACTCACCATAAACCCTAAACACACAAAAGTAAAGATAAGACATACGTATGGTCTAAATATAGTAACTGGACTGACTGTATAATGCAGTTATTCTAATACGCGTTTATTAATGGCTAATCTATGCATAGCCATCGTTAAAGGGCACTGATGAACTTAGCATTTGTCGTTTATTCAGTGCTGTTGTTCAAAGGCCCGTCCAGTGCACTATTGATCAAGAGGTTCGTCTATAGTGTTGCGTGCTAAATGTATTGCCTCTGGAATTCCATTGAAATGAATGCACTCTTGCTTGTGAAGTGTCCATCTACACGGGGTGATTTTTTTCACAACCAAACTCAGTATGATATTTTTGATTTTGATATATGATCATTTCCAAGCTTTAAATGGTATATATATACATATATATATATACAGCAGTGAAGAATGCCTGGGTATTGTATGGCCGAGTGCTGTGAGAGGGACCTACAATTCCTGCTGTTAAATGTTCTTAGTTGTCCGTTTCCGTTAATCTTTAGGGGCACATCAATGATCATTAAGGGCACTGATTAAAGCAATGACTGAGCTATTCTTTATGACTGCCAGGCTATTGCTGAGATAAATATCTTTTGCCAGGTGGTTAAAAAATCAGTGGTCTTGGTTTTGGGGAAACATTGAACATGGGTTCTTTACAGTTCTGTGCAAAAGTCAGAGACCACCCTAATTTCATTTCCTGTCAAAGCAACCATTAAGTACAAGTCCTGTTTCAGGAAATGTTTTTGAGGGGCATAATGAAGGGAAATGTTGGTAAAAAATATAAAAATATATATAAAAAAAATGGAGCTCAAGTGTCGTCAGATAAACGGTCCTTAAAGCTATCATCTTTAAGAGAGAGAGCAAGCTCCACTCTGGTGTTTTTTACTCATTTCAACAATGGACTGACCACCCCTGTGTTCAGGCCTTAACATGACTGAATGTGTGTAGGTTGACTTTAGTTATGAAAAGCATAAAATGCAACCAACTACTAAGACTAAACTTTGGAGGCATGGAAAATGTCTAATAGAAAATTAATTTTCTATTAAATATACATTTTCAGTTTATATCCTGAAGCTGAAATCGGAGCAACTTAATGGTTTTGACTTCAAATTAAATAAAGGCAGGGTGGTCTCTGACTGCTCTACACCTGCATAGACGTAGACACATAGGAATATATTACTGCGGCAAATATTTATGGTGCATATAGTGGAAAATCAGTGGCCTTGGTTGTTGGAAGCTCCAAGCGTCTCTGGAGTTGAAAAGTGAGAAATGCGCAGTGACATGCCAGACCCCGGGGATGGAGGGGTGTTTGGATGGTGTGGGGTTGGATCCTCATGCTGATGAGCAGCTTTGCGGTGAGATGGGCTTGAGCAGCACCGTGGCTGTGCTCCTGCCAGCTCTCTCCACTGCTGCCCAGCCCAGCCCAGCCCAGCTCTGATTAATAGCGCTCCAGCGGGTGTGAATCACCTCCCCAGATAAGGCCGAGTGCGGGGCTCTTGGCTGCTACGGGGCACACAGGCAGCAGCTGCCTAGGCATGCCTCTGCCGGGGCAGATTTGAGCGTGAAGGCGAGGAGCTGGTGGGCAGATGTCCACCAGGCCAGCGTCCTAAAACCCAACTACGTTTGATTGGCTTGCGACTGGGAGCACAACACGGACCCTCTCCCTTGCTAATCTTTTTGTTTGCTTTGCAGTCAGGACTCGATTACACCCTCTGCGTTAACTTAGTAGAATAGAAAGGCCTGTCTGCGGACCACCTTCTCCTAACAGTGTAACTCACATATTAGCCTCACAGCAGTTACTAAGTTATTGTAAATAATAGGACTAAGATGAGTCTGCAGTTTAAGTGGTTGAATTTATATTCTACTATGTAGCAATATTGTTTTTGATATTTCATTTTAGATGATCCTTTTTGGTAACATGCTGTTTCGTTTTGTCACACAGGGCACTTTCTGGACGCCATGGTTTGTACCTCTTCCTTACAGTAACGCAGAACTGTTTACATACATACATGCATATTTTATGTATATAATATAAATATAGAACTAGACATATTTTAATGTATGTAAAAATTACATATATCGATGCTGTCCAAAGGAGAACAAGTATATTCAAAATGAGCAAAAGCTAATTAATATTAGGTAGTTTTCCCAAGCGATTTTAGGACTTTTCTGTTGGTCTATTCATCCTAAATTTATCACACAGTATATATACAGGGGTTGGACAATGAAACTGAAACACCTGTCATTTTAGTGTGGGAGGTCTCATGGCTAAATTGGAACAGCCTGGTGGCCAATCTTCATTGCACCAGTAAGAGCAGAGTGTGAAGGTTCAGTTAGCAGGTAAGAGCACAGTTCTGTTCAAAATACTGCAATGCACACAACATTATGGGTGACATACCAGAGTTCAAAAGAGGACAGATTGTTGGTGCAAGTCTTGCTGGCGCATCTGTGACCAAGACAGCAAGTCTTTGTGATGTATCAAGAGCCACGGTATCCAGGGTAATGTCAGCATACCACCAAGAAGGACGAACCTCCACCAGCATCACGTAGTGACCTGGCCACTAACCTGCAAGAAGAATGGCGTAAAATCCCTCTGACCACTGTGCAGGACGCAGTATATGTCATTCCCAAGACGAACTGACGCTGTATTGGCTGCAAAAGGAGGCCCTACACCATACTAATAAATGATTGTGGTCTAAAACCAGGTGTTTCAGTTTCATTGTCCAACCCCTGTAAATATAAATAAAACCAACTAAAATCAATTCTAGTTCAAGAAAAAATCAACTACTGTTCTGTTCCCTACCCTTAACATTGCTGCATCTTTAAACACTTGCCTCAAATAGCACAGTAAAAAGTGCAACATAAAAAAACTACTTTCATTTGTTACAAGCAATCAAATATGTATTACTGTAATCAACAAATGACTTTTAACTTTGAAGGAATCGTTTATTCAAAGTCCTTTTTCTAGGTTGAATAAACCTAATTCGTTTGCTTGGAATAAATAAAAATATAATAATTTAGGTTGGACCAACCAGCCGTTTTTTACCATGTGTGTTTGATTGTTCAGTAATCGCAAATAGACTGGCTTATAATTATACTGACACTGTGTGACATACTGTTACACATAAATTGGATAAAAGTACAACACTAGCAGTCGTCCTGAAGTAACTACAAAACTTAAAAGTGTGAATAATTAAATAATATGTGTCTGATTTCATCATTTTCCTGATGCAGTGCTGCTGAACAGATTGACATGTTTTGTGTGCACTTCTTCCCACTCAGAGCGCGATGCCTTCGACACCTTGTTCGACCATGCACCCGACAAGCTGAATGTGGTTAAAAAAGTAGGTGCACTTAATTCGTTCTGATTTTGTTTTGGGACATAGCTGCTGTAGGCCTTCTCAGACTATCTGATCTCTCCTGCAGACTCTCATCACGTTTGTGAACAAGCACTTAAACAAGCTGAATCTGGAGGTTTCTGAGCTGGAAACGCAGGTAACCTGTCGAAAAAGGCAATTCAAGTTATACATACATCGGCGTATGATACTCTGATATGTATAAGGCCTGAAACAGAACTTCATACCTGCAAAATGGAGGAACGTTTTAGGAGAAGGAAGAAAACGTCTTTTAGTGGACATTAATATCTGACATTTTGAGGTTTTGATCAAACAGCACAGATAAATTGTGGCATGCAAAAGTTTGGGCACCCCTGGTGATCTGATTTCTGAAAACCATAAAGTGAAATAGTAAAATAGAAGACATTTCTTTAGTGTTTCAAGTAACATTACTTTTTTATTTCTTGTAGAAAAGAAATAGAAAGAAAAACGGGAAGGCAAAAGTTTGGGTAACTGCATAGTCAATGTTTGATAACATCCTGTTTGGCAAGTATCACGGCTTGTTACTGTTTTTTCAGGCAGCTAAACTTTTTCAGTTCTTGTTTGAGGTATTTTCGCTCATACCTCTCTACCAAAGGCTTCAAGTTTGATTGTTATAGGGCATGTCATGCATGCATTGCGCCTCTGAGGTCTCTCCACAGATTTCCAGTGATGTTTAGGTTGAGGGTCATGGTAAAACCATGGCTCAGTTAGCTTGCGCATCTCAAAGTAGCCAACTGTGAATTTTAAGGTGTGTTTAGGAGCATCATCCTCCTCTTGTAGAAGCCATCCTCTTTTCCTCTGCTGCTTAGAGAAGCCCAGGCTGATTGATAGGACAGTGTTAGATGAATCAGAGTATTTACTATTTTATATTTATCTCTGACAGCTAATTATGGTCAGATACATTGGTAAAAGTGCTCAAATCTCTTGTTTTTTTTCCCTTTAAACTGAACTAAACAAAAATAACAAACTTCATGCTTAACCTCCCAAGACCCAATACATTTCTGCTTCGCTGCACCATGATACTTTTTTAAAACGGTGACCCTTTGGCCTCATATGAGGACAACGTTTGTACAAAGACAATGTTTAGTTTTTATTTAAAAAATTCAATTGCAAACCAAGCAAGCCCGGGTCTCAGGAGGTTAAAATGTTGAAAAGAATGTTTCATTAGGACGTTTTATTCCTTTTGAAGATCAGTTCATCATCATAACTGTAAATATTGCTATCTTCAGGCTTACAAATAACAGATCTAACTGATGAAATACCTGAAACCACATTTACTCTCGAGGAATTTCTGCCATATTGCCTCTTGTAATATATATTTTGTTGCCCAAAAACTTGTGATTATTTATGGTGGGCTACAGTCTGTAACTGTAGACCTACAAAGTGCTCTTATATAGTCAGTAGAGCTGATAAAATGGACAGTAAGGAGGTGGTTGTAATGTTGTGGCTGATGGGTGTGTGTACAGTATATTTGGTGTATATGAGAGTATACTGGGCTTGAGGTGCACACACTCTGTTTTGTCTTTCCCCTTTAGTTTGCTGATGGTGTGTACCTGGTCTTACTGATGGGACTCCTGGAGGGGTATTTTGTTCCTCTCTACAGCTTTTTCCTTACCCCAGAGAATTTTGAACACAAGGTAATGCTATTTTATCAGTTTATTATGTTTTTTCTTTATTTTCTGCTCAGATGTAATTTTCTCCCCAAATTCTAGTCATATCCAGTTCCTCCCTCTAGCTAAGTCTCTCCTGGTCACACGATACTACCAGCAAAAGGTTCACACACGCTTCCTTCGAGTCACACAGAACCAGCCACCTCGTCTTTTTTGAACTGCTGCTAATGCAAAGTCATTGGACAGCTCACCTTGCTTGGAGAAGAATCTTATCTGCCAATTCAGTTACGTCTGCTAACAGACACCTGCGCTGGCTAGCATCTCTCTGAGTGAATGGGGTAGAGGGAGGGCAACCCTACCAGAGCGAGCAAAGCCAGCTGGACTCCCGGTCACAGATGCCTGTAGCATCACCGAGGATATTGTGATCTCCTCATAATAGGCTCAGCGCTTAGATGGTTGTGCCACTCAGTAGCCCCACAGTTTATTATATTTATGTCCAGTTTATTATGTTTATTTGATCCAGTGTATAATATTGCTTATTGTACAGTTCACTGGCCTGTTCACTAGCTGTGAATTACTTGATGAAGCTTTCAGCACCTCATTTTTTCATTGTTGGCTCTCCAGTAATTAGAAATGTGGTGACTGACTAAAGGTAAAAGTAGACATACAGGACTCAGAGCGTGTAGTCTATCATTTAATAGGTTGGGTGTGAAACCAAGGACATGCAGCCTCAGAAGGAAGCTAAAGACTTTCATTACTGCGTTATTGATGCCTTGAAAGATGTTTGCTCTTAACTAAAAGTCTGATAATGAGGGTTTTTTCTCTTTATTGTCACTTTGCTTACATTTACCCTGCGCTCTGTGTGGTAGGTGCACAATGTTTCTTTTTCTTTTGAGCTGATGCAAGACGGAGGTTTGGAGAAACCAAAGCCCAGACCCGAGGGTGAGTGTCCTTGTGTTCTTATGATTACTTACATCTGTAGGTATTTGTCAAGAACAACACGTATCCAAGTACCGTAATCGGTTGTAAAAGACTTCATTTGCTGAGAAATGCTAAGCCAAGCTGCCTGATTACAGACAACCGTAGTATAATCTAGTTAGCAGTAAGTGCTGCCATGTGTATTGGTTGAGTACTTAAAGCATTCTTTAATTTTGCTCTCACGCTTCATTAAATGTGAAGCTAATCACCACATGAGGCTGCACCATTTAGCTTTGATGTAAATGCTGATTGCACGCTGAATTGGATGTAAACAGTGATTGCGCAGCAGATTCTCTGCACATCAAATGGCTGTGCGGAATCAAGAGAATCATGGATCTTCTGTTCAGATCAGATCCTTCGGCAGAGTAGGGCTTCCTTGGGCTTGCCTAGTCCAGTACGCATGTAAAGTATTGTTTCTACAGTAAAACACTGATTGAAATAGAAACAATGTTGCCTAATCAAACTGAGTAGAAACGGTGTAAGCTTACTACTGAGCAACTTACAAAACGTCAGCATAAGGCTGACCCCACTAATACGAAAACTCGAGTACTTGTTCGTTATGTTGGTATGCAGTTCTCTGTTGGATATTCAAAAGCTTTATCCATTTCTTCAAGCTCAAAAAATATAGCTGGATATAGAATTTATCAGCAAATGCCTGAAATGAAACAGTTCTTTATAGGGTCATATGCACAAAACACATGTTTGATTTTATTAGTGAAACTTAGTTACACAAATGTGGCATTTTTCTGAAAATTTTGAGCATAGAATTTGTTTATTTGCACTGTTTAACTTACTGGAATAAAACAAAGCACATTACATGTACCAGTAGTTTTACATGCATCACATTTTATGTTTACATTTTTAAATATATAAATTTCCGCCAGTAAACAGTAATTTTGCATTCAGATGCACAGAAATCTGTTGTCTTTAGAGGTCCTGCTAACCTTTTTGAACAAAACATAGAATTTGACACCCCTCAGTATAATCCCATATAATATGTATATGGAAAATGTTAAAATTAAATGAAGTATAGCTGTTTAGTTAAAGGCATTTGAATTAAATGTACCCCAGAAAGCCAGGCATAAATGTCAGCGCTCATCAGAGCGCAACAAATTGCACCACTTTCTAAGTGGCTTTTGAAGCTAAAGGAGCAGCAACCGCTTTAAATATGCCACTTTCATTTATCTGACAATAATCTCATACAAACGCTCAGTGCAGAATTTGTGATTAGAGGTTGGTGTTCCATGAAGGCGTGACATGTTTGATGACTCATTTCGAATGTGTAAGTATGGAGATATTTGTTTGGTGGCTCCAGCAGAACAGGCTGCTCCAGCTAAACAGGGTAGCTGCCAAGCAACTTCGGGGGTGGTCCTCCTCACGTTTAGACGAGCCCGTAGCTCCAAAAACTCCCCAACCCTTTACACCACTTTCTGTAGCTCAGCTTTGACAGAGCTCAACCCGGCTTGTGTGTCGCTCCTACTGCGACTTTCTGTGAGGAAAAAACAGCAAAAAAGCCAAATAAAACTTAGACTAGCTAAAATAAACCGTAAAGTGAAAATAAAACAATGTTTCTTATAATAATAATAATAATAATAATAATTCTGCAATTCTAGTTACACTCTTGGTGTCTATATATACATGACACATATACTATACATGTTACACAAGTGACTCTGCATTTGAGCATGAGGGCTACAGCCTTTTCTATCTTGACAACATGATACAGTAAACAACTGGGCTTTATCTGATTATTAACACATGATTGATGCCTATCATTTGTGATATAATTTGTGAGATGCTAATTGGGCTGGCCTTACTGCAGTATATATTTTTAGGCACATCCAGCACACATCGAATTTGTTAGGGATGCATGCATCAAGTTTGTTTTTCGCTATTCTCTTCTTACTGTAATATTTTTAGTCTAATATTTTAGTCAAAGAATCTCTATATTGAGATTTATAGCAAAATAGTCCAGGTGTTACACCAACAGAACAGCATGATATTGAAAACATGATATTCCAAAATACAAGGCTGCTAGGGGAACTGGGACTTCCTATCTTGGAACCCCTCAAATATTTCAGAATCTTAGAGGCCTATAAAAAAGCAAATTATGATGTTGTGCAGTTCATTAATCAATGGACTCTCAAATACTCTCAAATGTGTGGTTGGGGTAGCTCAGTGGGTAACACCTCTACTCAGGGTGCCACCTCTATGTGTCCCAGTCTGGGTGACTATGCTGAGCTACACCAATAAGAGTCCTTGGGCAAGACTCCTAACACTACGTTGGCCTACCTGTAATCCTTAAACTTGTTAGTTGCTCTGGATAAGAGTGTCAGCTAAATGCCATAAATGTAAACCTCAGGGAAAGGTCATTCAGCCTCCTTTTCCAATGAAACCGCAAGTTTCTGTCTCCAATATTCTTCTTAACTATCTAGTAATGCACTGGTCTGCCTCAGGGTGGCGCTACCTCTGATGAACTTTTACAATATGTTATAGGATCCAAAAAGTTCCAAAACTGAGGACCAAAGAGGGGTCGTGTAAGATCTTGTTAATGTGCGGGCAACCGCATTACCCAACGACAAAAGTGCGTATCCAGAAGACAAATTAGCAATCTAAACGCTTTGTAATCCAAACGCTTGGTAACCAGACACCTAACATACAGTTACTCCTGCCGAACCCGAGCAGAGATGAATTGCCGCGTGGTACACAGTTTTACAGTGCTTTGCTTTGTCACTCAGTGCAGGGGCACATTCACCCACTCCTCAGACTGTTCATTACTAGAAAGTAACAGATAGAGAGCGAGTTCAAAAGAGGAAATGTGATGTGTAGATGAAATCACTCACTAGATAAGAAACCCAGGCTCGAAGCTGGTCGGATGCTCAGGTCATGTAATAGATCTCTATGTCAACTCAGTACTCATACCTGAATCGGTGCCATCTCTAGTACTGTGTCTATCTAACAGGAGAGTACATTAGAGCGTCTTCCGATTCCTGAACCAGTGCTGCCGTTCACACTGTTCTATCCATCTTCTTCTCTTGTGTGTCTTGGCAGATATTGTCAACTGCGATCTAAAGTCCACTCTACGGGTCCTCTACAACCTCTTCACCAAATACAGGAGTGTGGAATGAACAGAAGACCTTCACAAGCCATCGCCATTCCACTCCTCCAAGTGACCAAAACGCAGATATCCTTATCAGTATTACAGTATGAAGTATTTTCATCTGTGGATGCCTTCTGTATTTCTTAAATTCCAGTCTCTATTTATTCAGCATTTTATGAAATTTCCTTTGAAAAATATGCTTTTTCTTGGAAAAGGTTTTATGTTTGTTATTTTTGAGCTATGAAAGAGTTACACTTCATTCTTTGTTGTTGTTGTTGTTGGAGATAATATTGAGTCAGGTTGAAATGTACGGTGTGCTGTAGGATCCGAAGTATTTCATTTTTCGACGCAAAGGAAAAATTCGTAATGATGCATTTGCTCATACTTAGAGAAGCAGATCAGGAAGGTCAAGCTTTGAATCAGATTACTGAATGGACTTCCAAGTAATCATATGTCCAAGTCGCCTCTGAAGTAAACAGACCAAATTAAGTGGTTCAAACTTTGGACGCCGCGCTGCTGAGTCGGGCTGAATGTTTCTCCGCGTATACAAAACGTCTATAGATTGGAAGTAAACAGCACATGAAATTGTCTTCGGTTAACCCCCCGCCCAAAGGGCAGTCAGAGAATTCAGACCGTGCGCCGAGGATTGCTACTAGTTTGAGAATGTAATGTGGGCGTTCTGGGAAAGAAAATGGATTCCCTTGTGCGGTTTAATTTGAAGGTCGCAGCAATCGTTTGTTTCACTGTTGAGGCTTGAATGCGGTCTGTGGGGCCCGCTGGGCCCGGGGAAAAGTGAATTCCTGTCTTTGAAACCGCTCGTGCTCTACTTATTAACCATTGATCATTTCGTGCGACTGTTCTCTGTGTACTTTTGGAGGAGGCCGCCGAAAACTAACACTATAAATAAATTGATCTCGGCCTCTTAAGTTGCTGACAAAACGGGGCAATCACACTTAATAACTTTGGTGACAAAGAGGCATTTATTTAACCTTCCCTTCCAAAAAAAGGCTCGCTAAAAGGCAGAGTGGCGTTTAATTTAGCGGCTCCGGAGCGCGCGGAGTTCGGCTGCCACGTCCCTGATGAAATTTGTGTTTAGCCGCGGTCTTTGCGTCGACTTCAATGGTCCCTGGGAAGACAGCGAGCCGTGAAAGGAGAGGGCACATTTTTTCCTGCAAGTAATGTCATACAGCTCGGCGGCGCACAATTATACCTGACAAGGTTACAATAGAGGCTCCGGGGGATAATTGAAAGTGTGGCTTCGTGGATCTTTTTAGGCCGCGCCGTATTTGCCCCTGTTCCCTCGAATGAGGCGTCGGGCCACGTATTTTCTAATTTCTAGTTTGGCTTCAGGCGAGTGACAAGTGAAGTGACTTAATTAAGCCAAGTGAAAGAAAGAGAGACGCCCTTCACTTGATGCCCGCAGTGCAGAGAGTTGCGCGTGGACTCACAGACTCGCTCGCAGAAGCAAACGTGGACACTGCTAGCCTGGACGAATTGCAGCTTTTGTCTGTTTGTTGGTCAGCTTTTTTTTTTTTTCCTCATGCCGCCAAATTGCAGACTTTTAACGCATGGTGGAACAAAACAGACCATCAAATGAGGCGTTTGTGGGAAGAAAAGAAAAAAAGAAAAAAAAAATCACGCTCTGTCTGTCATATTCTGTGGGCGCGCATTAAGAGCCGGTGTTAAATGTGAATTTGGCCCGTTTAGGGCCAGTCGCTGACAATCGCCTTTCGATAAAAACCTTTGTTCTGATGCATTTTCTCCCGGCCCCATTATGACTGGAGCCAGGGGAATTAAGAGAGGAGTGCGACTTCGTCAGAGAGAGCTGCCTTTGAGAGGATAAAATAACACCAATGACCACCTGTGTAATCGAGCGTCCAGCGCTAAAGGTGTCCTGAATAGCGACGTTCCCTGCCATTAAGCGGACCGGCCGCAATTACCTTCCCCGCCGCTTCCTCCTTAGCCGTCCCTTCATGATATCAAACGGGCTCAGGAGCTTGATCTCCGGCTCTGCTCAGCCTCAACTGCTGTTTACTCACACATACAAAAGGGGACGGAGGCTGGCCAGCTCAAACAGCTGGTAAATGCTCGACTCGGCAGCCGGCGGAGCGCCTTATCCGAGCCGATATCGATTTGTACTAAAGATTCTGGTCATTACGAGTAATTGATTCCTCCATCGTGTACTCTTAGCAGTGTCTTTAGAAGACTATTAACATGCCTCGGGCATTCATTTACACCAGAGAATGCTTTTTCCTGCATTGATTAGTGCGTCCCCCCTGCTATTAAAACGTTCAGAGTATTTCTACAAATGCGCAAGATGAAGGATGAAAAAATAATGTTGGGAAAAATATTTTTAATGGAAGGACAGGTTCGTGTTTTGGTATATGGCAGCAGCAAAAATTAGAACCATAAAAGACGTGTGTGCCTTGCTAATATGTAGTTACTGTTACCTAGTGTTATTATAGAAACCACTGCTGCATGTAGTTACCAGTACATGCCGTGTACGCAGAACACGCTGCTTCATTCACACAGTCACCATAAGTTGCCTTTGCGCCATGTTTACTAATGCAATGCCACTAATGTAGTCTGTTCTAGCATCTGGTCCTTATCTCATCTAAAGGACCTGTTATGGCGAAATCTGGTTTTCACTGTAAGACACTTTTGCCAGGCTCGGATTATGAGAGTTGTCATTTGCTACGTCTATGTGATGCACTATGCTGTTTTTATCAAAAATAAAAAGAAAAGATTTGAGTAAAATTCTTGTTACGAAATGTATGTATTAAAGTCTGATGTATGATCAATACCCGCCCCCAAAAAAGGCTACAGGTGTGCATATGGCCCAAAGCAGTCAGAAACCACCCTTCGTTTATTTCATTTGCAGTCAAAACAGCCTTTAGGCACAAACGATTCATTTTTCAGGTGATGTTTTTGAGGAGCCCAATGATAGTCCGCTTACATAAAGAGAAATTCCAAGGAACACAGCAGAAAATGGGACCAAAACTGTCACCATCCGCTACACAGTACTCAAAGCTTTCATCTCCGAAAGAGAGTAGAAAATCAAGTTTCGCTCTTCCGTCAGATCTGACAGAATCTGTCCACTGGGTTTTTGTCCCTCTTTCTACTGTAAGAAGACAGCTCAGTGATCTGGGTCAGAAAGGATGTGTAGCTGTGAAGAAGCCATAATTGAGAATAGAAAATCTGCAAAAATGAAGCTCCTGGTTTTTCATGGTTCCGACAATGGACTGAGCAAAGGGATTACTTGGAAGCAGAAAATGCTAGAAACTTTTATGACTGAATTAATAACTAAAACATCCGTGCAAATCTCGGGGGTAACACTTCACACTCAGTACTGACCAACTAACATGAAGTAATGAATTAGTTACCATGAAGTAAAACATTAGCAATGGTTAAATAATGTTAAAGCAAATGTGACAACTTACATGCTTACTCAACATGTAAACACATAGCTGCTGTATGTTTACCTAACAGTAGGTAAGCGCTGTTACCATTATTAATGTGTTACATCATGTTAATTACTGCTTTACTACATAAGTAGATCGCTAGATAGATATAACACATTTAAGCCAAGTTGTTTCAGAATATCGCCGCTGTCCAAAAAACGTGTCTCCATTTTTGTCGATTTTTACTTTTATGCATCATGTGAACATGGCAGCTGCTGTGTACACTGTGTGAAAATTTCATGATGAATGGACCAACAGAAATGGCCCAAAAGTGCTTTGGAAAAAGGTCTGGTTCCATTGACTTACACTAAAATTAAATGAGGTTTTTGCCCTTTTCTGTAAAGTTGCTGTATTTGTTTTTCCTAGGACAGTGCTGATATATATGGCTTCTAATTGTTTGTACTTTTCCCCCTTAGCTGCAGAGCTTCTTCTTTTCTGCTCCTCGTTTCCTTCCACCCCTCTCCCTGCTGTGCATCAGACAAAGCTATCAGAACTAAGTACATGGCGAACAGTGTGACTTGTCCCGTTCCTGACTGGCAGATTTTTCCTTTTTTCCGCCTCCCGTTATGGTGCTACAGTAACGGCAGCGGCGGCGGCGCGCAGCACACGTAGGCTTTATTTATAGCTGGGCTGCAGTGTGGGATTGTTCCAGCGACATGCCTCTGAGTACCAGGATGACCATCAAAGGCAGCAGAGATCCATATCTTCAAACACTGCATTACAGAATTGAATTAAAGAGACATTTAGTGCACAAACATTCGGACATCAAAAACCCCTCCTGTTGCCTGGAGACTGGTGCTCTTTCTGGGTTCTTTCGGCCAAGGCACAGCGATGGGTGGCTTCGGTAACCCAGTTACATCCTGATTTCTACGGAAAATACTTTTTTTTTGAGGGGGGTGGTGGGGGGACGGGGAATAATGGGAATAATGCCTCTGTATTTTGTTTGTTTGTGCTGCCAGGTCCCAAAGCTGTGTTTGCTTGAAAATTCATTGGCCCATTATTTCATGCTTAGTGAAAAGCGGAAAACCCGGCATTGAGCGCTCGGATGTCGGCAGAAATAATTCCAATAAACTGCGAATCTCAGAGTTGTAGCCCGGATTTTATAATCAGTTTTAATTAAATTTTGTTAACTGTGTCACTCCAGCGCCTTTTGGTGCCAGGTTTTCTGCCTTTTATCTCTCCGATGTTGAACAGAGGAATGTGATTAAGGGATCTGCGGAGAGGAACAATGTCAGGCATCTAATCAACATTTTTCCCTAATGAATTCTTTGTTTAAGGTAACGGCATGAATACGTAGCATCCTGTTATGCGTCTGAAGCCCAAGTCTCTCCGCTATTTTTCTAGACCAAAGACATTCCTGGGCAACATTTTAATGAGACGCAACTTTCACTCTTTCCCCGTCATCCCTTCGAACGGAATGAAAGGTGTGTTAAGGCTTTGCATACTTTTATGATGTTTATGGAATTCAGAAAGTAAAAGTTCACTCCAACGCCCCAACCCCTTCAACCCACACCCCCCTCCCCACCTCTAAAGCCTTTCACTGATCACTAGGGGGCGATGTACCTGCTTGATGTCCTTTACTTCGGAACATGAGCGTGAATTCCAAGCTAGTTATTAAAGATTTCTGTTTCCCTTTCGCAAGTGTGCCCTAGTTTTCCAGGCTGGCATCCCTAAAAGTTATCCTTCTCCATGTGTGCTCGCGTGTGTTTGTGCCCATATCTGTTTGTGTGTGTGTGTGTGTGTGTGTGTGTGTGTGTGTGTGTGTGTGTGTTTGTTTGTTTGTGTGTGTGTGTGTGTGTGTGTGTCTTTGCTTTGATTTGATTGGACCTACTTAATTTCAAAGTAATTACCATTACAGAGCCACATAAAAGGAATATAAATCTGATGAAAAGGCCCCCTGTGGTGGTTTTGGTTTGGCTGGCACCCCCCTCGCTCGCCGCTCTGATTGAAATGAAGCCGTGTGTTTTTATCAGCGAGCGGGCGGGCGGGCGAGTTAGTGAGTGGTTCTGGCTGACTCGACTCTCTTATCTCTCACTAAAGCCAATCAGTGCGCCTGTGTGAGCAGGCCACAGCCCAGGCCGGCTCTGCTCTGCACCTGGCCTCGCAGGGGCCCCTGATTAGCAGAGGTCACAGGGCGGCGGAGAAATGAACCAAAGCAGGCCACAGCCTCGCTCCCACCTCCCCCACCTCCACGCTCCACCTCTGCCCCCCGCGGCAAAGAGACTGACACGCTCCAGCCTTCAAAGCGCACACACACATGCGGGCTTGTTTTTGTGCAGTGCTGGGACGTATACAGTGGGGTGCAGGAGTGGTGTGAAAGTGTTTCTATTGCGCTCGCCCTAGTTGATGATGTCCTCAGCATATCAGTTCAGCTGGGAAGTGGAATCTTTGAGATCTTGACATGAATGTCAGAGTTTATTGGGTATCTCTCCATCCTGCTGCTGTTTTTATTACAAGGTTGTGGGTTGCACTGCATACGTTTGTCCAAAAGCCCCTGATCTTTCCATCAAATCCACCTGAGAGTCATCTGAATACTTGATTCAATGCAAGGAATAAGGCTAAACAAATTATTGTACCAGGGTCTCTGTAAAAAGGCCTGAACATGGTCGGTTTCACAAGTGGGCTTAATTTAGAATAGTGGCTTTTTAGAACAGTGAATAATTCGGAACGTTTTATCTTCATTTTAATTGTCCGAACTTTCCTTTGTTTGGATTTTTTAAGATTCTTAAACTTTTATTTTGTTTATTTGTTGAAATAAAAAATGCCAGATTTTGAAGGTGGTCTCAGACTTATGGACTCCATTGTACATCCCGTATCAGAATCAGAATCAGAAGTACTTTATTGATCCCAGGGGGAAATTGCAGTTTTTACAGTAGCAACCATTTAGAATAAACAATAATACTTTACAACAAAAGAGAAATTTTTTCATACAGTACATATACAATTTTTTTTATACAGTATGTTACCCTAAGAAACTTTTATCTCCAACAACTAAGCACATCATATAAGAGCACCTGGTAAACGCTATAAATGGAAACCCATATCTCCAGTGATTTAACATCACAGGAGAAGGAAAACTTGTTCTGAGCTTTAATGTTCTTTCAGGGAATGAAAGTCCATGTCATTTTTGCTTTAAATAGATCGTTAGAATATACAGATATATAAATAGATAGAAATGGTCTGAAACACATACGGTACAGTTTCATTCAGGGATAAATGTGAATATATCGTCACAGTCCAAAGGAAAACAGCTTCATCTCTGTCAGTTTCTAAAGTGTGAAAGTTTCATGATGAATGGACCAACAGAAACGTCCCCAAACCATTTGGGACTAATGTCTGGTTCCATTGCCGTACATTCAAATGAACTGTAGTTTTTGCCCTCTCCTGTAAAACTGCTGTTTTGTAGTTATTTGTTTTTCTTTGGACAGCGGCGATATTTTTCCTTCTCTTATAAAGAGACCAAGGGCATATGAGACTTTCTTACGATTCAGAAATACGATTCAGTGTGAAAGTCAGAGAACACTCTTTAGTTTTTTTAAATCAGGCTTTAGATAACTTATGTTTTAAGAAGATACTTTTATGTTTAGGAGATCACATATGCCAAAATCTACTTGCATAAGAGAGAAAACCTGTAGGAGGCAAAACTGTAGGAGTTTCTAGACTTAAGTTCAAAAAAGTATTTTTTAAAAAAGTTTTGAAAAATGAGAAAACAATGCTGCTTTTAACAACCCGGTAGACCATCAAAACTTGACTAACTGCCAGGTAAACAGCCCTTAAAGCTTTCACCTTGGAGAGAGAGGAGAAATCAAGCTCCACTCTTGCTTCTAATTTGAAAGAATCCAGAATATCTATCAGTCCCTCTAGTGCAGTTAATAACTTGTATTTAATGGTAGTTTTGACTGGAAGATTATGCAATTTAGATAGATAGATAGATAGATAGATAGATAGATAGATAGATAGATAGATAGATAGATAGATAGATAGATAGATAGATAGATAGATAAATACATAGATAGATAGATAGATAGATAGATAGATAGATAGATAGATAGATAGATAGATAGATAGATCCTTTATTGATCCCAGAGGGAAATTCAAGGATGCACCAACATCTCTTCTGTAATCTGAAACTGTATTTGTAATGTGTATGTCTGCTGATGGTAATAAATAAAAACACACACATTAGTTTGAGCTAGAAAATGGGACTATGTGTATCTTGATTAGCCCTAATGTTTATTTCGGTAGGGCAACAAAAGAGGTAAAATGAATAAAGGCCGATACCTTTTCCACACAGTGGCCCATTACTGTCTAAACATTACACTCTTCTGGGGTTCAATAACCACATCATCAAATATCTTTTTAATTGACATTTTTAAACAAATGTTGTTTTGCATTCAGCATTTTAGACCTGTTTGTATTAAAACCTTTCTGTGTCTAGCCCTAAACCTTAACCTCAGTAACACAAATCATTTTGCCTTTTCAGCTTAGAATAATGAAACACTGAGCGTTTATAAAAAGGAACAAAAAGCAGAAAATTTTTTCTTCAATTCGCAGCTTTTTCTCTGGCTATAAGTACTGTCCTGGAAATGTACAAAAACAAACACACACACACACACACACACACACACACACACACAAGGGCTATGGGGCTGTATCTGTCCACATCAGATTACAGCACTGATACTGGACATGGACACTCAGTGAAAGCTCAGAGCAATAGCTAGTGTTAGCGTGTGCAAGGTAAACATGCAAGAAGCCTCTTTTTGATTTATAAGTTTTATGAACCTGTTTTTTTTTTAGAGCAAGGAAGTGGACCTGGAAGCGTATACTCCAATGGAGAATATGGGGTCATGCTGATGTTTTCCCCCAACTCCCTCCTGTGACCTCCAACTCAGCAAATCAGTCACATCCTCCATGGTGCCCTCGTGTACAGGAGTTACTCCAGAATGTGTCCTGAAGCTTCAGTTTAGCACCTTATTCACACCTCCAAACGCCTCGCTAGAGGGGTCCCCACCCCTTCTAAACACTTTGCTAAGGTGAGCCCCTCTCAGGTTTCTGCCCTGCATTAACTGCTTTTGTGTGGAAGCCACACCCAGTGTTAAGCCAGGTGGTCACGGTGTGTGCTCATGCGTATATGTGTCCGTGGGGGGGATACGAGGTTAGACACATTCAAGTGTGTTTTGCTGTAAACAGCTCAGGGGCTCTGATTCCTCCTCGCCTCTCTTCCCCCCTCGGTTTCGGAACGCCTGAGGCAGCACCTCTTGTGAAAGAAGGTGGCATTAACATGGGAGATCAATACTGACATGGATCCTTGATGATCTCTTGTTTTCCTTCCTTGTTGTTAGGACTTCAGGATGTTTATTGAAGCAAGTGGGCATTTTTTGGTACGTCTGCTGTTAATTCCGATGACAGCGTGTACCACGCGACCTACAGCGTTCTGGGCTAAGTTATGATATTGAATGTAATATGTCAAACAGTATGCGAAGCCTGGGGCTTTTCTAGAGATGGTGAAAATATTGCCAGGTTGTATATTGTTTGAAATTGATTGAATCAGAGCTCAAAATGCTGCTTGAAAGTGGAGAGCTTATTGCTTTCTCAAATGAGCCACTCTGTCATTGTATCAGTGCACACCTTCTCTGAGGTGTCATGAAAACTGTCATGTGAGCCATGCATGTTGTGACAGGAATGGCTCGAGATATCAGCCGAGCCTGGCACTTAAAGGGCTTGATCGCATGGCAAAGTGTGTTCTAGGGGTGCACAAAGTATTGCTCAATAGTTAGCAGAATATTGGCCTTGGTAATTCTAAGGCTGCTATATAAAGTAGAGCCCTGTTAACCGATTGTAGTTTCCTTTACTGTGTGCTGCCTGCAAGTATCCTGGCCAATCACAGTTTCAGATGAGTCTTATGTGTGCTTGGATGGGTGTTGATAGGCATTTCGTCACCTCGTTTACCGTCACAACATTAAAACAAGCCAAACATTTCATAACTTCAGTCTCCAGCATGCAGCAAGCTATGAGTATGAATATAACCAACTTGACTGATATCATCTGATATGCATCTAGTCTCTGAACTGTTTTTGACTATAATAGGACAGAAAGCCCACTAAAATCACAGCAAACCTGTTTTTCTACCTAAAGGTTGTGAAATAATGGAGATATTATTAAAATGAAGTGTGGGATTGCACTGCTATTGGGAAGGAAGATAAAGGTTACAAGGAACAATAACTGATTATACATTTAGACTGATATGGACAATATTTATTGAGCTACACATACAGAAGTAGTGTCTCTCAGTATGGCATTGGGCATCTTAGCATGGAGTTGTAGACGTTTCTAAGGTGTCCTGTGGTAATCCATCCATCAGGCATCTTGAATATTCTCACACAGGTCCTGCAGATTGTGCACTAGGGGTGAAGCTGGAGTGTTACCCAACAACAACTCGTTCATCTTGACCACGGTGTCTCCACACACAGATTTGTCGGCCGTCTCCACCAAGACGAAAGCAGGATTCATCACTGAAGATGACCCACTGACATTCTGAGTCACTCCATGACAGTCACGACACCGTTGCAGTCTGTGGTGATTTGGTGATGTTGGTCCTACGTCTCGTAGCCGTCTGCCAATGGTGCTGGCAGGATGACTCATGGAGGGCACAGTTTCTCACTGAATTAGCATAAGGCCCTTCCTTGCTTACATCACATGCATGACCGTATGTGAAATTTGAATTTCTCACGATGTCAAACCTACCGACCAAGTTTCATTCCTGTCGGTTGATTTCTTCTGGGTTCAGCTGATGCATTTGATGATGAGTGTATGTACTTTAATACATACTTAATCTCTGTGAAGGACAAAGGAGAGGCTGAAGGGTGTTCATAGCATACACAGTAGACAATGGACCACACTGGACAAAACAAAAATCTTTTATTTGAAGAGAAAATGCAGACTAGGCTTTAACCGGGCCTCCTTTGTTCAGCCAACACAAGATCTATTGCATATTATACTAGAATGTAGTATAACTGCAATGCAATTGCAATACTAGTACAAGTACAGCTGGATACTATTATGCTATATTGTACTGTCCTCGTTTCGAGCTCCCTTGTGTGTGCGCATTCACTTTTGCTTATTTACATGTTGATTTGGTTTACTTTCATGAATGCGAATGTATAACTGCATTGTCTTTCCCTCCGAAAACAAATGCATCCTCGTAATGTCACCAGACTGCAGGGCAAAAGGAGACACCACAGAGATGTACGGCCTCTGAGGTTTAACTGCAGTCATTTCGTATGGCATCGCTCCTCACAAACCGCATTTCCACCTGAGTTCACGGACACTCAGAGGCTTTCATATGGCCCCTGTCCTCCTGATCCAATCTAGCACCCGAGATGGCTATGAAAACAGGCCGTGATGTAAGGCTATGAAGCCGTTTACGGTCTGCTATTATGCAGGGATCTTGCATGGAGCCTTCCTGGATACACAGAGCTAATGTTTAACAAGGAGCTTGTGAAACCCTTTTTGGCAGGTGACCCATGACGGTGAATGAATCAGGGCCGCGACTGTACGCAGGTGTTGTTAGTGCTCCACGACTGGCCGGGGAAGGGGGGGTTGGTGCAGATCGGCTCCTCCAGGACTACCCAGCATTTACATAGATAAGCCCCCCTCTTTTGATGCGTAATAGTTTGGTATTGAAAGAACAGACACCACCCAGGAGAGAAGAGCAAGAGATAAGATAAGAAGGCCTTGGAAAGCAGAACTCACCACCAGGGCTGCCCACATAGAAGGAGGGTCAAGAAGAGAGCGGTGCACTTATAGAATCGTTAAACAAGACTCATTGTTCATTAGTAATTGATCTGCACCGAAGGAGCTCCCCAGGTGCTGTTTTCTCATTCGTGACGGACCCTTTGACACCGAAACTCTCCAACATGCACAAACTGGTGTAATGATTAGTGCCTCGAAGAACCATGCTGTCGATATATTTTTGGATGCACTTAAGGGCAGCGTGTGTCAAAACAGAAATGGGAGGCTTGCACAGGCATGACCAGACAGGCCGACTTTACACACCTGCGCAGAAACATGTAGTCTTCAGGACTTCAGTGTCTTTTCTTCTACAAAGTGGGGATTTTCATATTTTCAATACAAGACGTCTTAGCTTAACGGATTAGGGAGGCATGAATAGGAATCAGGAACAGTTGACAAGATCCAGTTTCCCCTGTGTGAGTAAGTCCGGTGGAACCAGTTTGGCATAGTCTACATGCACAGCAGGTCATCTTAACGCAGAGAATAAGTATGTATTTACTCATGGTTTTACAAACAGAGGGAATCATTGCTTTTAAACCACAGTCAAACATGTGAGCGGCTTGGCATTTGTGGCATTACGTCATTATAGATGTTAAAAGAAAGATAGGTTTCTTGGAAAAGAAAATGGAACCATGGACACTCAAAGATCCCATTGCATTATAAAAAAGTTATTTGCATTGTGAAATGGTTCTTCAGATTGGCGGCTGTGCTGTATCATGTGTATCTGCACCAGGGGTTCTCAACTTTGTAGCCCCAAGGCCCACCCGATGGTAGCTACAAAGCATAGCGGCCCACCCTAAAGCTAAAAACAACTTTTATTAATACAGTTTCTCTATACAAATGTGCTTAAAGAAAAATAATATGTTCAAATTCAAACAAGGAAGCTGTGAAAGCTAGCCAGTGGCTATGTTGTCTCAAAACTGAAGATGTTTAATTAGCCTGATACTGTAGCGTTTTTATTTGTACATGTGTACATGAATATACATACAGTCATATAAATATACTTAACATAACATTTATATGATTATATATGATGTACACCACATTTTTTCATTAATCATTTTTTTATTTATATATTTTTATTACTAAGGAACCCTTAAAAAATTGAAAATAAATTAACATTTATATCTCAACGAAAATAAATAAATAAAAAAAATATATTAAAAAAATAAGACTTGTACGTACTCCTATTGGCCGACGTATCCCGTGACGTCCCCTTGCCCAGGTTTGGGCTCCGCCTCGTGGCCGCCCGCTGACTGTGCGGTGACGTCATCCAGGCCCCGCCCCCGCGCAGCCGCCGCGCTCGCGTTCATTTCATTCCTGCTCTCATTCCGCGCATTCTTCGCATCTCTCGCGCTGCGTCGCCGCCTCACGCTCACATTCCCGGCCGGCCCAGAAACCCGAGAATAACTTTACACAGTTTCAAAAAAAAAAAAAAAAAAACATTAAAAAAATCACGAAATCAAAGAAGGGCGAATTAAAATCACTGTTAGCAGTTTCGGACGTGAAGGTAAGTTTGTAGGTAACAAGCGTACATGTTGTGTTATTTCTCTGTCAGCTGTTTTACCGCTCAGGCTGCACTTTGTTTAGGAGGGGAATTAAAGCGCTTATCACATTATATCAGCACTCAGAGCCTCTCAGAAAGTCTCTTTTCAGAGGGATTGAGTTGGCCTCTCTCTGCTCTCGACGCCGCCGCTGTTGCAACAGGGCGCTTTCACTTTTGTGCGCTGCCTCAGCGCTGAGCCCGTCTGACATAGCGCGAAAATCTCCCACATTTTTCACATTTTTCCGTGTGGAAGGCCGAGCGGGAGCCGCCGCTCCGCACTAAAGCTCAGCGCGCTGAGGCGAGGAGCAGCGCTCGTCGTTCCGGGGACGATTTTGGATGTGAATGTTTGCATAAAATGAGATTTTTGGACAAGATGACGGAGCCAAATGTTGCTCTTCTTCTGCTTCTCCCTCTCTCCTCCGTAGTTCGCTCCTCCGCCGGGAGTTGCAGCTCGAGCTGGAACATTTTCGAAGTGGGGCGAAAATACAGCGCGCGGAGACTTGTTGCTCTCGCATCTGCCGCGGTTTCTTCTCCTCCTTCTCCTTCTTTTGAAACCTTCACCGTAAGTACACGTTAGGCATTTTTACTACCACTTCATTTTTCCCACATTATGGAATTTTTACATTGCCTTCGCGAGGATACGCTATGAAACAGTGAGGTAAGATTTCCTATAAAACGAAGTTGAACGCAGATTTATTGGTTTCTGGGAATCTCTGGGAAGCAGCGGTTGGGTTAGCTAGCAGGCTTCTTCCCAAACTTCTTCCCAACTATCTGTTGCTTTTGGGGGCTGGCTGTAGCCTAGTTTTGAGCTCCTCCAACTCAGCAGTAATACTAACTACACCCTGTTTGCCTGTGCTTGTCTATTATTGGGAGTAACTTCGCCAAATTTAGCCATTAGCCCACCAAACCGGTCGGGCTTTCCCCCCCTCTTTCTTCACAGTAAGGAATAACCGCTCAGCCTTTAGCTAGTTTGTCATTTCCTTTGTTGGAATTGCCCGCCTTGTTCTTTATGGAGTAATGGCGAAGGGATGTGGATGTTGTTGTTGTGTTAAGTTCCTCAGCTAGGATAACATCTTCCAGAGAGAGTAAGAACCAGTGTGAGTTGGTCAGCAATAATTCCAAGGGTAGAAAAAATCGGGAGAAATGTTCGGGATTTAGCTGGAGAGGGCATGGCAGAGCGGAGGCTGTAGCACTGTGTCAGTAGGCTAATGTTTAGGCTAGCTAGGTTAGCTAATAACTCTGAGGGGGAAAGAAGTGTGAAAGTGGTGAGAGTGTTTGTGGCAAGTGGACAAACGCTTCGAAACACACTCGGTGTCACTGAAATGACCCACATTTCTGTGATTTTACCACATATCCAAGCCCCCAAGTGTCTCCAAGATGGCTTTATAGAAAGCATTGGCTAATATGTTGCTAAATATCAGCTTAGCAGCCCTCTAAACAACATCTGTCTGGTGTTTTGATAGGGGATGGTGTTTTTTGAGGTTGTCAGGACCCCAAACGAAGCCATGAGAACACTAGCCCCCTCGTTTGAACTCTGTTTAACTTCACTATTATCGGGCTAATATATTTATAGTGCTTTAATATCAGTACTTTCAGTGTTTTAAAGCCCTTGAAACAACAGGCCTAATCCTGCGTCCTACTGGAACGAAATTGAGGGAGCTGCTGAGGAAAATGTCTTAGTGGAGTTTTGAGCTAGATGGCTGCCCCAGTGCTTTTCCTGCTGGCTGAAAACAAGTTCCACTCTTGTTGCGATTTGGGAATAGACCTCCTTTTCTTGCAGTTAATTATTGTCTTATATTTCACTGTGGCCTTTTTAAAAAGAGGGGCCAGCGAGACACAGTGCCTTGTTTGTTTCCTCTAACTGGGCCATTATCATTTACTACAGTAAACAGATTGACTTCTATCAGACTTAACCCCTGACATGTCACGATGTGGAGAAGTAAATCTGCTTGCTGTTGAAGGGAAAAAAGTGGGGAGCAATAGGTGCTTTGTTTCCAGCTTATGCAATGAGGAGACCTGTTGGACATTAGCGTGCTCAGCATTCTCAACTCTGAGAAGCAGGGACATTGTGTCAGGGACACGCGGACACCCCCGTCTGTGTCTCCCCCCATTTCGAGAAGAAAGTTTATGAATTTTTGGCTGCATATGTGTAGAAGAGATTCCATCGTTATCAGAAGGCATGTATATACAACCTTGTTGATCGTTCATATACACATAAAGAAGCTCACGTACTCTTAATACACATAAAGAAGCTAACACACTGTATTAATTTAGTTAAAAATGGAAACCTTTGTTTTACTTGAAGGGGAAGGGGGGCCACACTTAGGATGGCCAGTGTGGCTGTAGGATACAGTTGAAGTAGAGTTTGGTCACGTTTACCTTATGTAGTATCCCACTTCTGGTTGGCAGACATGCTTTAGGCACCAAGCCTATATTACTAATATATAGGAAAAGTATCGCATCTGTATTGGACAGAAATGAGGATGTTGATGAGGATGAATGATTTCAGAGGGTGGGGTGAACCTGTAAACCAACGTTTAAAACTTCTTTTAGGAGTTTTTTAAGAGTTCAGGTTGTTCTGTTGTTAATAGCTCATGCATCTCACTTAAGAACCTTATTTTCCCTAAATACATGCGACCTGGCAGTCTTCTCTTTTTTAAATACAGTGGATTTTTCAAAACTAACCAAAACCGATGCATGTAGCTAGTGCTGTGCACAATCGTGGTACGCTTAAAATTTAAAAATATGTTTAAAGACTGTAAAGGCATTTGTCTTTACACTCATAATAGATATTTATTTCTTAACTGTCACATCTGGACAAGACTGCAGTGCCAGTAAGGCCTGCATCGTCACTCGCTCTGCCTTTTTCTGGAGGGCCTAATAAAAATCGGAATAATTGGAGTGTGGAAAAAGAGAAGCACTTTAATTTTGATACTTTCTGTTTGAGTGGTGATCTTCAGCATGGCTGAGGAGGGGAAGAATGCAGTCTTTCAGTTGTGAAATGGGAAGAGAGTAGGTGCCTTGCTCAGACATAGTGGATTGGGTTACCTTTGGGAATGGAGGATTGTGGGGGAATGGGAGAACACACAGAGAGACCCTATTGTCTTTCCTGTTGCTGAGCCAGGAGTGTGTGTGTGCGTTTGTGTGGGGCTGTTGAGCTGCAGAAGGCAAACAGTGCCGTGTTCGAGTTGACATCTGGTTTAGACCCCGTCTGCACCTGTAAAGGGGGGGAAAAATGCAAATATGAACGTTTGCTCTCGCATTTACTGCTTCGAGGATGCAGGCTAACAACCATTTGTCAACCTGTGCCTGGGCCCAACGTCTAGGCTGGGCCATTGTTATGCCAGCAACAGGCGCTAGTGGCAATGGCACCATATGGCTGCTGTATGCTTCAGATAAGATATCTGCTCACTTAACTTATCAATGGCATTTTAATATGCTTCATATTTCAGTTGCCAACTGTTTGCGGCTCAGTATGAATTTGTCTTTGGCAAAGGTTTGCTTGTTCTCGCACTAAATAAACCGAAGTCTGGCAGTCACATTAATGCTTGAATGTCCTCAGTTTTGTGTTTCAGGAATCTTTTCATTGATTCATTTTATAGCAAAATTTTTAAACCTCAAACTCAACAGAACCTTTCAGACTAGCCCACTTCTGTAACTTCAGGAATACTCAGCCAAGTTTTCTTAGTTTTCCATGTAATTACTGAATAATTACCTATAGAATTTATAATAGGCCTGTAAAGTACTGAAATTCCTGTACAAGTAGTTATTGAAAGTGTTTCCTTTTGAAATTTGCATTGTGGTGGTTGCAGTTCGTTACAGTCCCAGGTGAAAAGTGTAGGATGAATGGATCGATGACCTTTTGACTCACTGACTAGAAGTACCACCACATTTCAGGTAATTACCATTGCTACTAAACATTGCCTGAATATGACTTTCTCAGTTGTATTAAGCTTAGTGGATGAAATTGCTTTGATAAATGAATCTTAAATTAACACTAGGCTGTGAGCTGAAGGAGAATAGAGCAGAATATTAGCTCTCGGTTTAGTATTTTTTCTTCTTCCGTGTTGATGCTTTTACTGACTTTTTAAATGATTTATATCCACTTAGTGAACAGCCGGGAACCAAATAGGTTTATAATGGCTATATGCTGTGAGCTAGGGGTTTACCTCAACAAGGCATCAACAGATATGAATGAACCACACATGAGCATCCTTGCCACTTTTAGAAGCAGCTAACTCACTTTTCTCTCGTCTGCGGTCACGGGGCAACGTGAACTGCTAAACTCTGCTGGGACGGAACCCAACACAAACAGCCACGTCCTGTCTGTTTTATTCGCCTTCGACATCATTTCCTATTAGAAACTATCTGTGGTCAAACAGGAATCAGGGTGATCATTGGGTGGAAAAAAACCCTAAAAGGATGGAAAATCTTACAACCGAAGAGACCTTGGAAGATACTGATTGCAAACATTGACATAATTGTGGGCTTGTATTAGACAGGAATTCCCCCCACTGTGTTGCCTGTTATATTTTGGTTGAGTTAAAACTGTGGTGGGTTATGGAAGAACCGTTACGCTTTCACGGAGAGCTATTCCTGTCCCTTCTCATCGGGCGCATTCTTCCAGCAGTGGAACCAGCTGGTATAAATAAAAGACCAACCTGATCAAAAGCGGTTTTACACATGCCCAAGTATTATTCACTCTTTCCAGAAGCAAACAGAGATTTCTGTGCTTCAGATGGCAAAACAGGCTCTTAAAGGTTTGCTGTTTTAGTCCTCAATGTGAAATGACATGAGGATACTAACAAGGCTTGAGGAATTCTGGAGCAAATGTGTTGGGTGATTGAACTGTAAAATGAAACAGTGATGCTTGAATCTTGTGTAATTGGTCCTGTGCATGACGCTATCTGTCCACCATAATGAACAAGGAGTATTGCAAATGGTTCTCTTGTTTACTGTTGTGCCAATGAATGTCAAAAGGTTTGAACTTTAGTGCCTTATATAGACTGTAATGTTTGACATTTGACAAGTCACTATCAGGGAGCTAACTCCGAGCTAGCTAAGCAAATCACTCAAGAATTAATTTGGGTGGTCTAGGTGGGAGATGTAACATGCTATTATTGGTTAATATATGTTCTTGGACTGCTAGTATTACTTTTCCATGCACGGTTATGTAAAAAAATCTGACTATGTTATCCAGGCGGGAAAAAGTCCCTACTAGCCTTGGGCTGATAAGTACTGAATGCAAATGATCAGTGTTTCGCTCTCCTTCACATGCCAGAAAACCTGCTTTACCTTTATTTCTCCTTTCTCTTGTGTATACCTACTTAAAAAACCTAGCCTATGCAAAGCGAATAAATTATACATGCTTTAACTTGGAAAGATTACAACATAGATTTTTAGTGTGGCTGAGAATGCTGGGAAATATGCAGATTAAACAAAGGAATTCTGGTCCATGAGATTTGCTCTCCATTACAGAGTATGAATGAACTACTCTAGAAGAAGGCTCCCAGTATTTTGGTTTCCAGCCAAGTGAAAGGAAAGAACCTCTGGATGTTAGCAGTGCGGAATATAGTTATCACCAGAAACTCTTAGAACAATAACCAGATGTGAGCTATATAGTAATTACTGTATATTAGCATCAGGGAAAATACTAGCTGTACTGTAAGACTTCATGATTTTCACATGTGAGCCTTCATAGTTGAATTTGGATCACTGTAATTTTGTTTATTTGTTGTGTCTCTAAATATACGTTATTGTCCAAGCTTAGTTGCTGTATTTTGATCAATGATTATGAAGAAACACATTTTTTTCTTTTAAACAGACTAATGTTTTAATATGGCCCTGGCCTAACAAGGCTAACCGTTTTTTATTTCAGGTTGACTAGCATGTTGTATCGCCTGCACTGCTGCTTTGATATCTCTCAGGATCACACTTTAGCTGCTTTTTTTGAAGCCGCCTTGTCATAATTCACTTTCAAAATGTAAGAGCAGAGCCATTTGTGTCGAATGATGGAAGGGAAATTCAGTTTTGAAGGGCATACCTGTATGTTTGAAGGTTTTCTCAATGATTTAATGACTCAAACCCTCTCAGGGCTGACATTTGTGTAGGAAATTCAACTGATACGAATGCAGATTATTAGCCGTGATTAAGTTAGACTCCGGAGCTATTTGTCCTGTGGTGCTTGTGGGAAAAATCAATCAGTCTGGGTCTCGTTGCCATTGTATTGTGCCGTAAAGATGGCCTTAAAGCTAATCTGACAAGCATTTTGTTTGTTGCTGCATACTCTTTGGTGTCTCTGTAGCCTGTGTAGATATTAGACTGTTGTTAATACGAAGGCTGTAATCCTAGAAATGTATTTTTGAAACAAAGAGAAGGTTCATTATCTAAAGAGTTATTCTTTGGACTGATTGCCAAGGTCAACAGTTTTTAAAGATATAATTTTTTTAAGTAGTGGTGAGAGCTGTTCTGTGTCAGGTGAATGAATGAGTTAGTTATTCAGCCTAATAGAGCCCGAGCCCTGATTAAAGCAAATTCGGTTAATAGTAGGCATTAAACATCGAGGGGACTGAATGTAGTTCTTTTCACATCTTGGTAATTAGTCATGGAAGCTTGATTAGAAATGTGCTTGGAATGTAGGCTAGTTTTTTTTAGATTTTCAGAATACTTAAGAATTCCTTCATTTTTGTTGTGTCGGGTAATTTATTGCCATTTTGTCACTGTTTTGCAAAGGAAAAAAAAACATGCATGCCACACTGTAAAAAGTGTTTTGTTGGTCCAAACTAAAAAAAAAAACTTACAAGACAAGTTAGTTACAAGGAAATTAATTCAAAACAAAAACAAAGGGACTTCGAACAAATGATTCTTTCAATCAAAGTATTTCTTGAGTTAAGCTGGTAAGTCAATTGTTCAAGTGTATACCTCATTTTGTCAGTGGCTTATGGTCTAACAATGGAATTTGGAATAATAATATCTTTTAAAGCTTACTAAAACCTTTTAATGAACACGTTTAATAAATTTTTTGTTGAGAAAAAAAGTTTTTTGATAAATTGGGTGCTTTGCTTTGTGTCCGCTCTCACAATTTATTGGAATGTTAGTAAATATCCACCTGTTACCTGAGGAAAATAAATTCATATAATTCATAGGGAATTTGCAAGTATGACCTCCCGCTTGGGAGTTACAGCAAAGCTTTAATGCAGCTGAGCTATATTGCCAACAAAAGGAGAAACTGGCTTGAAGCCACTGACGTCATCTAAGTAAATGTGCTTCAGAACAGCAGCTATAAAACGCCTGCAAACTACTGAGTGCACTTTGGCCTTGGTGACCTTTTTTATTTCTTTTTGCAGTAGTGATTCACCTATTGCTCTAAAATACACAATTATTAAGAAAACGGTGCCTGCTCTGCTTATGCATGCACCTTTTTTGCTGTTTCTCAGAATTGCCCGTCAGACACATTAATTGTGTATGACCTAATGCGTTCAACTCCAGTAAGTTTTATATGGCTACCTAGTTGGGGGATTTCGAGATCACTTTAGCTGGAATTTTTCCGGTAAACATTAGCAAATTATGAGGCTTTCCTTCAGGGTTGGAAGTCAGACTAGAGGGAGTTCTGCTGCTCTGAAATCCATTTAGAACGACTGTCCTAGCACATTGTAATTGAAACCAGATGGCAGTTTCAGGCTGAGATTTTTAAGGAACAAATGAATGTTTTAATACAAATGGTGTGCTGACCACTTATTGAGAAAACAATCATCGAATAGCGCTGTGGTACAGTTATGACGTTCTGTGTTATTGTTTTCCTATTGTATCCGTCACTCAGTTTGTGCACCTTAAAAGGTTGCATTTGATAAGTTTATGTTTAGACAAAGCTCTTTCCCAACCAGACACACATGAAAAGCAATATCTAATCCATGAATCATTAGATGAGTCAGTTCCTGAAGCTGCCATAAACCTCGGAGTTCTTGGCCACAGCTGAAAGCAGGAAATCCAGGCTTCAATAACTTCCTTTCCCAGCGCTGGCCGTGGCCATGCTAGCGGTTAGTGTGCGCTGCTCCGAACTAGCAATAGGAAGATGTACGCCTGCGGAACAAAGACACTCACTCACTTCATTTACTGAAACTGTTTATAATTTGTGGTCTGTATTCAAACGTCGAGCGTCCAGGCTCTCTGGCACCGTATTCCCTGCTCCTCCGTCGTCATAAATCCCCAGCAGGCCTTTCATTAATGGCCGCAGCATTGTTATCATGGCCGCCCCAGTCCAGGCAGACTCCCCCTGCCCTGGAGCTGGCCTGGATTTAGCGGACGCAGATAGGGACTTGATGCTAGCTCCAAGCATTAGTATGCAGAGTGCGCCGCCTGAACGAGTTTGAACTCTCGCTACAGTGCAGTCTCAGCTTTGTAAACACTGCCACGCTGATTCAACGCCACATGCAAATACTAGAGCCCAGATGTGGAGAGATCCAGATTTTTGTAGTGTGTATAGGATATACAGTACCACACTGAAAGTTACAATTCTACAGAAGGAGATGCTTTGCCAATATGTTTTGCTGAAAATGACTTTTTTCTGTTGAGCCCTGTGCATTAGTTCGGTTGAGCATATTCTGGAGTGGTTACAGTCCTTTTGCAAACGCTGGATATTTTACTGGTTTTCTAAGTGAAAATAAGTTACAGTCATTAACAGGGAACAAAACAAAGTGTGACATTTTAATGCACAGTTTAGATGTTTAGATATTCATTTGCTAACATTGGGAGAAAATAAAACACAAAATATAAAAGGTTTAAAAACTTTTTCACAGGCCGCTCAAAATATATTCAATTCTGCAAGCAAATGGGCAATGAAATGCTCAGCAGGGGATGTGTACTTATTTTCATAATACGATGTTTATAATTATGTATAATATGTATTTAAATGATTTGTACTCGACAAACATGCAGTTTGACGAGGGAGGCCAAACATTATCACTCAGTTGTATATTGTGTGACATTTTTGAATATATAGGTTAAAAAAGTTTATATTCCTGTATATTTTCTGTGTTCCTGTGTACATTTATTTCTAAAAAAACTCTAATTGAAGAATTAGCTATAGAACATTGACACCTTTTTAAAATCATACAAAACTGGAATTCTGTTGACTTTTTAAAATGTCTGCGTAAGTCAAAATAGTTAGCAAAGTCAGTCAGCATGGTTTGATGTGAAATGCTCTATTCTAGAGTCAGAAATCTTCACGGTGATGAAAGGAACCAGACGTCTGACATGTGCAATGCCTCTTAAGACTACGCCGCAAAGTGCTGTTACTGAAATGGTGATGGGCATGCTGCCTGATGCCTGACATTGTTTTACGATTGTTTTGAAGAGGTTTTGGCGTAAAATGAACTTTTTTATAAAGGCTATTCATGGCACAGGGGTAAATACAGGCCAAACTAATACCAGAAGAAAACTTACCTACTCGGATTGACAACTGTTTGGCCTCATCAGCATTACATTAAACATTTAGGAAACTGGTTCACTGGTCATTGTGACCCCTAGTTCCAGTCACCACCACTGTAAAGAAGCTTTGTTTACATCTCAGCTTCAGAATTACACTGATCTTTTGGTGACTGTCCTCTTGAATGTTTGCACTACGGTACTCACTTTTTCAAATTATTTTGTATTTGTATTTTGCTTACACGGCTCAACACGTTTTTGAGCATTGTGGATTATAGTAGCTCCTGTAGAGGCCTAATTTTTTTCCCCAAATACAGTTTTTACATAACAGGACTTCGTCATGTCCTGTCATGGGTTACACCAGCACGTTTCCATAGAGTGGAATGGAAGTGTATCGTCCGTCCTGGCTGTGTCACGGGAAAGCCGTAAGCAGTGCTGCATCTCCACGACAGCGCACAGCAAACAAAAAGCCGGTCAGAAATTCCATGTGACCTTTGTGCCATTAGCGCTTCGGTGGGAAGAGGCGGTTTATGACAGATGGAGGTTCATGCCGAACAGACACACACACTCTTCGACATGGAGGAACTTGTGAAATGCAGATAGCCTCCCTGCTCATCGCTGCCGTTTGGAGGCTTATGGTGCTGTTCTGTGTCTCATAACACATATCTTATAAGAAGGATCCCTTATCTGCCTCCCTGCTTATTTACGGCTTTAATTTCCTGTGCTTTTTGTGCTCCGCCTCCCTCGTCACGTTGTGCAATAGCCACACAAGGCAATGCTGGAATGTGTTACATATTTCTGGAAGGCATGCTGTGGAAGTTGAGGATTATTATTGTCATTTTTCCATAATATTTAGGGGTCATTTAGTTATTACTTGTTTAATTACAGATTTGCAATTATGTTTACATTCTGTATTAACAAGCTGGAGTCTGTAGTTCTCACTTAATGTTTGTTTCAAATAGAAATAATAACAAAATAAAAATGTCCCGCTTTTCATGTTTTGGTTTGACAGTTGAAAACAAGATGCACGTTTGATAGAAACGATCTGCCTGTTTTATGTGATAAGTAATTCACAGGGAGTCACAACATTCTTTAAGGCCCTCAAAATACTGACCATAGTAAGGCCTGCATGAATTTTAAGAAATGCCTCAATTCTTTGTGATGTGTCTTTCTACGTTGCTGCTCCCGAACAGCTCTTTGTGTAGAACAGCTTCAGTTCTTGTCTTGTGATTTGTCTTACTGGCTATTAATGGAGAAGTTTTAAAGTGCACCCAAAACCATGAATAGAGACCCTCCCTCTTGGCTGCAGTGGTGTAATGGGCTGAACAGTGCCCATGATTGTGCCGCATCGGAGGCAGGTGGAGAAAGCTGTTTTGACAGGCCCTGTAAATCAATCCAGCGTTCTGGCCAACAGAAATTGATCCCAGAGTGGCCTATAGTAGCGGCGCCGGGCGGCAGGCTTCGGGCCTCAGGTTTGAGTTGGATATTATCAGACGGATTCACCGCGTCCAGTTCTGTTGGTTTAAAGAGGCATGAAATAAACGCTCGGCTGCTGCCAGTAGGAGAGGATCGTTGGCTGTCCACTCCATTGGACTTTTTGCTTTCTGTTTTGGGAGAATGCTCCAGATGAGCTTGATCATTCATTCATCCATCAACGCTCAGGGCCCGAAGACCTATTCATGAAGCCAGGAAGAAAATCCAATGCAAAACAGATCAATTCTTGTTTACAGCTAGCCGTTGTCACGGAGGTCATGGACGAGGAACTTGTAGAGTTTTAAAGGCTTTGCTTGTGGCACTCACGACCTGTTCGGTTTCATTCAGATATGTGTACCTTCAGAAGGACAGTCATTTCAGCCATTTTGACTTGGCATCTCAAAAACTAGCAAACAACTGCAGTGGAAAATGTTTCTGGATGAAAGAAATTATTTCTTTGAATTTTTTGTGTAGTTCAGTATTACAGTAGATAATACTCACTGAAAAGCCATTTTGATTATGCCAGTGATTGGTCTGGCATATTTGTTTGGATGAAAAATTGAATCCTTTTTGTTTGTTTCAAAACTTAATTATGAATACAATTTGTTGTTTGGATGAAAAACGTCCCTAAAATGGTCCCGCATTGGTCTTTTTTCGGAAGTCTTTTCTTTGTGTTCATTGTATGTTCCTGCGTTCATGAATGCATTATGATGACATGCACAGTGTCTGGAATCTCAGCTATGCCTTGTTGCCATGAATATGCCTAATTGGACGCTGCTTTTTTTCCCCAAACAAGAAGACTTTTGGAATAGTTTCAGCATTACGGCTGAAATAATTAACTAGACAGAATAGTACGCTTATAAAATGCTCTGTGAACATTGCGTTTGGTAATTACATGGTAATTATAGTTCTCCGCTTTGAGGCCTTAACTACTGTGGGTCATTACGGAGTTGGTGAAAGCCATTCACCGAATCATTACTGCACCTTCTGAGATAATAGCACAAAAGGACTCAACACAGAAAATTACATTTCAGCCCCTCTCATCTTCTATTTCATTACCCTAGCCTTGTGTGATGGCTGAAATTGGGTCTCTTAATTTAAGGAGCCGGATTCCAGCTCAGCCTCAACCAGAGTGGTTCATGTAATCTGTCGATAAGTGTCATCTCCCATAATGCCGTGTCACAGCCACGGCTCACCTCTCACTGAGGCATTCACTTGTTGCCCACTCCCCCCTCCCTTTATCTCGCTAATAAGACCATTTCCATGGTGCCAGAGTCAGGCAGATAGGAGCATGCAATTATCTCTTAAGGTTGCAACAGTTTCCACAGGTGACATTCCTGCCTCTGAGAAGCTGTGATAATTAGTGTTCGAACAGAGACCGGCACACGAGGCTTTGGCTTTTGACAGGCTCGTGACAAGAGCCGAAGATGCAGGGAGTCTAGCCGCACTCGAGTCAGCGGAGAGCCACTTATCTGGCGCGTTTGAATGGTGTTACACTGTTGCCACAGGCTGCCGGGTCCACGTTCAAAGTTCAGGCATGAAGAGGTATATTACGATGGCCGTGTAGTCTCAAGACTTGACTTCTAATTGGAGCGAACATGTCATTTGGGCCACACCGCCTTTTGTGTTGTCATGTATTCTATTTCTCAAAGTCTTAAAGCTGTACTCTGTAAAGCTTCTAAATGGTTCTTGGTTCGGACATGTTGGTCTGGGAGATGCCTTTAGGTGGTATAGAACAATAGATGCTTGATAGTATTGGAATCATGTTGCTATCAGCAGATAAATGCTTAAAATATTATAAGACTTCGGACAGATGTTTAGATTTGGCAGATTTGATGATCGAGTTATTTTAGCGATGTGCACGGGTACTCAAGTACTTGGTTAACTCTTTGAAGGGCCATTAATCCATTACTGAAGTCATTATTCAGTTACTTATTCAGGTACAGAGTTAGCACAGCTTTATTGCTGTCTTGGCTAGCTAGTCTACCTGATTAATATTGCGTTACATGACGTATATGTTTCTGACCGATAACAAAAATACTTTATGCAAATTACGAGTAAAAATTATTCTTCTGCTTGATGTGGCATGGGGATGCTTAAAACATAACAATTTAGTTAGGATGCACATTTGTAACTCCCAGTTTGCATCAGCATTATTAGATTAGTATAAATAGATTTAAATGTAAGTATATTACATATTACTACATGTTATTTGTCCACATATTATTTACTACACATTAAATATGACTATGTATGATTTATCTAATTATGGAATTGTTACAGTATGTGTAGATTTTTTAAGGTTCAAAGGTTGGACTTCCATTGAACAGGTTTATAAAGAGCCAAAAATAATTGGCTTGTCTATTTTTAAGAATGTATAATTTGAGTAAATGGCAAACATACAAAGTTTTTTAGAGTACACTGGCTGAGGCATATTTGGTGTTCAGAGTGTGCTTCTTTGCATTTGTTCTGGAGCCATGAGGCTAACAAAGCTAAAAATGTAGAACAGCATAGACCACTCTGGTATTGTGCTGGCTGAATGTCTAAATCATCACACATTTGCCTCAGACTTGAGTTGTTTGAGTTGTTATCCCAAATATCCCAAAATATTTAGTTGTACTTTCTGACATACTGTTATCTATAAAAATGAACCGAAGCATGGACAAAATTCAGCTTGCATATGCATATGGCTAAGCTGCATACTTTTGTCTGTAGGTTTAGCATTACTTTAGCTACATTAGTCTTGTAACTCTAGCGCAAAAAAGCAAACAAGACCAAACATGTCTTTGCTTAGCGACTACGTTTGGTGCAAAAGGAAAAGAGTGTCAGTTCCCTTGTGAAAAGTCACAGACAGGATTATGGAGTCCTCTTTGCGTCAGTCATGTGAAAGTTAATGTGAGTTGTTTCAGAATCCATCACTTTATGTTTGCCCATATGCTTTTCAGGAGGCCTTATTTCAAGCTGCGTTGCGCATCCGGAGTTGCTTTGTGTTTGAATGATGACATGGATATAATGATGCCATGCGGATATATGGCTCGTATGAATGAACAAGTAAATAGGGCTTTTTTTCCCACAAGCAGACTTTTTGATATGATTCTAATGAGTGCACCGCAGCGAGCTCCAGCCCACTCCACTGCTACTCGTACCCTGCGTAGCTAACAGCAAAGCAGACACCACTACACAAAAGAGATGCACTAACAGAAATATTCCATTCAAATGCAAATGACCTCACATAAGAGGAGCTTTTGAGAGGACACGTTTTGTACGTCTTAATTGAGTTTTCTATCATATTGTGAATTAGCATAGCACGTTTCGTGGGCTTATCAGCGAGATGGCTTTAACCAAGTGCTTTCTGTGTGAAGAAAAGCATAAGCTTCAAGAGATGTTGTAAAGTGATACCATGACAAAAATCTCCTTTTACCCTACATATAGTCAGGGCCAAGGTAACGAAGCGTCAAGATAGCTGGTACTGCTGTTTTCAGCTGTGCAGTATATTTTTGCTCATTATTCATAGTGTCAAACCTGGTAAGCAAATCCATCAGAAAACATTTAGCTTGACGCAGTTTGAGTCGCTAACTTGTTAAGACCAGTTTGTTTCTGTTACTAGTTAACTAGCCTTGTGGCTCTAGCCTTGCCCCTGCCCCTGCCCCTTCCCTGGAGAGTCCTAGATTTATGTCTAAGGGCTGTCTGGGTATACCTTGTTTTGACTTTGGGACAGGCTTTTAACACCTGACTGCCTCAGACTGGTAATAATGTGCTGCTCCCAGACTGAGGTCTGAGCAACCCGACGAACTTCCCATAAAGTTAGGTCTAGGCACAGAAACCTGCAATATTAGAATAACCTAATCTATAAACCTTGATATGAGCTCTTCTAGAAGCGCCCCTCACAAAATAGCCTTATAAAACCCCCCAGCCTCTGCCCTCATAACGCCTGTGCATGCCACTGAGCTCCATTGCAAAGCTAAAGAACCAAACACCAAACATGTCTTGACTGATCAGCTACATTTGGGATATGGAGTCAATTTGACTTTTGGCCAAACTTGCACCATATGCTTCTCATTTTCAGTTTTAGGAACAGCTGATGTTGATTGTCTTCACTCCCCACAAGGACTCAAAGCTGACCAAAAACTGAAATGATTTATTCTCCAGCCAATCAGGGTCTTATGTTAGGGTTTGTTTCTCTGACTTTAAGTATACTGAGGTAGTGTGAGGGAGTTTCTTTCTCACTTCCATGTTAGTTCACTTTCTCTCTCTCTCTCTCTCTCTCTCTCTCTCTCTCTCTCTCTCTCTCTCTTGTTTTGTAACCTGCCCCATCAGTGCCTTATCATCCACACAGAACAGATAGCAGAAATCCTGCCACCAAACACGGCCCATGCGCTGTAGCCAGTTAAGCTCTGGTGGCTTTTTTTTTTAACAGATTCAAATCCCCAGTCCTGGAACTGCTGGTGTGCTTCTGTGTGTGTGTGTGGGCGAATGGCAGTGAGTTGTGAAAGAGGCGTGTTGGGGCACATCCTGCCCACGATGTGCAGAGAACATTATCAGAGAGGGAGTTGGCCTCAGGAGGAGCTGGGAGTGAGCACCCCCAACACACACACACACAGAGACACACACACACACACACACACACACACACAAACAGCAGAGTGTTCTAAAGGTGGAGAGCGGCTCTCTTAATCATGGGGATAGTTAACTGGCAGCTGTGATGTTCCAGAGAAGGAATGATTTAAAAGGCGGTAAACTCTATCAGCCTGTTGACATTTTCCACTAAGATGCTCCGTTCAGATATCAGTCGTGTTGCACAGATTTTTTTTTTATCTTGTTTTTTAAAATCTAGTACTCTGGTTGGTTGTTAAAGGGGAATTCCACCAATATGTTAAACTGTTTGACTCATTCAGTCTGGTTTGATTTGTTTGTCATCATTGTTAGCTTGTTCACAAAAATCTCAGTTGGGATGTTTTGGATTTGCATGTAAAATAAATATTCGAAATAATGCACACTTATCTTCAATCATGCCATGTTAAGCGCTCACCATTGTTTTTTAATGGAAATCACAATATTATATACACAGGAAGGCCTGTCACAATCATTACATAATCACCCTGTCACAAATATTTGAGATGATTGTAGTTATTTAGTTTGACAGCAGATGTTTTTTGCAGCCATTAGATATCAGTTATATTATGCTGCAGCATGCACAATTAGTAACGCATCAAGGGAATTAGGTGTGCTGGGCTGTCCATTCAGTGGCCATTATGAACTGACAGAACTGACAAGTCACTAATGACGTTTGTCTCTTGTGGATGTGCTCAAGGCTGCTCTTGTCGTCGCTCTAAAAAGTTCAGAGAACAGAGACTGTGGATTTTGTGTAAGCCATTCATTCAGATTGTCGCTTGACTGCTTCATAGTTAATTTGCATAAAGCAGACAATGTTAAACTTAAGTGGTGTTGCTTGGAGCATAGAGAGCTAAGAGCATGACGCTAAGAGCATGTGGCCACAAATCACGTACTCCCATTTTATATGTTTATATGTGTCAAAATACAATAAGCTTTTCTCAACTTAATATGTTTATAGTCAGTACTTGGTCGGTACTGACCAACTGCAATACAGAGAGAGCAAAATGAATCAGACTGGATGTAGTGCAGCATAGTATGTCCAAATATTGGATATAAGTCACTGTGTTCACAGGTTTATTTAGATGCAGCACTGCTGGTTCGTTCACCCCAATCCCTACAGATCCAATGCCTGCAAAATTAATACTGTGCCTTATTGTGTATTGTAAAGATTTCCTGCAGTGTCAAAATATTCTATTTTTGCTGTATTGCTAGGAAGCCAGATGGCTAATCAGTTGATCTGATCTCGCACTTTTTTATCTGCATACACTAAACAAAAAGACAAGTCATTATTTGTAATACTTTTATATAATCAACAATCTTCAGCTATAATCCCATGATTATGACAGCCCTAATTGTGTTGCGCATTGTGGCGCATTCGCAGAATATTCTTCGTCTTCTTCTTTCTCATCTTCTTCTGCTTTTGCTTTTCCTTGGTACACGTTTTCTGTCTGCTAACTAGACACCATTCCAACTCCAAGTTGTTTGGTGTGATTTTGAATAGTGTGGTTGTTTACAGCTTTTCGATTGGATGAGTGGCTTCTGCTTAGCAACAGATTTTTCAGGAATTTCTTCCTATTAAAAAAAATGAAAAAAGTTTCTAATTTCCGCCATTTCAAGACAGCCACCAAATTGCATGTATTGTCTCAGAACAGATGCGCAAACTTTAATCCACAGACAGACTGACCCACACTCATCTATGTGTAGTTTTTTCATCCCTTGTTCCACCTACAGCAGCTGAAGCCTTGAGGGAAGAGAGAACCAGTTAAGCTACACATTTCCTTCAGGAAATACACTTTTCTGGTTGTTATGTGATATTTAGTTTATGTTGTGCAGTCAGAATAGATTAATCAGCCACAGATGCAGTTTGATCGAGCTACACTCCTTTTTAAATTTAGGAACAGTGTGCTGGAGTGTGAGTCCTCTGACACATTTTGCCTAGGAGCCCATGGTCTGTGCGTGTGTGTGCGCACAAATGTGAGGTGGGGAGGGGGGTGCATTAATACAGTTTACAGTACACAGACTTCTGCCGGTCTGCACAGTGAACAAAGCCAGCGATAATGCACCATTCAGTTCAACATCACACGTTGCAAAGCTTTTGATGGATGACGTGTAAGGTCTCTTGTTCTCCTGGCATATATTTTCCTTCATTAATCTCTTTTAAGCCTAGGTAGCAACAGTGTTTGATCTGAAGTAGATTGTGGAGAAATTGTTTTAGATTTTCATCTGTTACCACACGTCTGCTTGTTCGCTCACAGTGCAGCACAGTGCAGGTGTTCACATTGTTGGAAGCACAGAGAAGCACTTGTTGCTCCATTATAGCTTATTTTTTAATGAAGCAAGATAGCAAGGGTTCCAGCAACATAATGTGTTCATTCCTGCCAAAGTACATTCTCATTAAGACCCTTTTGGAGGGGGGCTTGTACATAGTTTCGGCGACACTGGGTTTGAAGCTTTCAGAAATGTACTGTGTTTCCCTTTAAGCAACAAGAACAACAAAAGACTAATACGTGAATGCTAGTCATCCTAGATATTTCAGTGAGGCGTTTTTGTTGGTAAATAACATTGAGTTGTTTTAGCGTTCACGTGTTATTTAATATTTAAATTAAAGCGTAACATTGGGACACATTACCACTTTTTCTAAGCACCACTGTGCATTTTGCTTTTACTGCTTTGAAGTATATCTGGATCCAGGCCACAAAAAAACTTCTATGGATGCATCTAAATTCAGTATTTGCTTGGGAAGAAAAAGCTAGGGAAGTGTTTTGCCAATCTGCTTGTCAGTGTTTGAAGACTGGAATCACTGCTTGTGTATTCATCACAAGCATCACAAAAATGTACAGACCAACAATTCAGTCCAAAGCTGTAAAATTTCAACAGAGCTGTTACAATTTACCTCTTATTAAATTTTAGCTGTTATTAAAGTAGCTTTACTGAGTCAGGATGATGATAAACCCTAAAATTTGGTGTTTGTACATCACTGTCTGTCGACCTGCGTACTGTTATATAAGCCCGAGGTGTTGGGTGGGATTGTGCTGGAGTTGATCAGACAAAGTCGTATGTGTTTATCCATTAACATCACAAATACAGGCTCAAAATAAATGTCCAGCTCTATGTGTAGGTCAGAATCTGCACTATAATGAAGATAAGACAAGATGTTCCTCCCCTAGTTTTACATTGGTTCTCCGTACTCTTTAAACACGCTATCAGGTTTATCCGCTTGGGGAAGGGGTCCGAAGCACAACTGATGTTTCAGCATTCCTCATTTTGTGTGCAATTGCGTGTTGCTACAGATCTTCAAATCCTGCATAGTGTAGCTTCAAGAATAAGCAAGTAAGTGTCTTATGTTATAGGTTGCTATTAACCGTGAATGCATTAAGACATGCATGTTACCAAACGGGGTGCTTATAGGGTTGAACGTGGTTAAGAAATCAGAGATAGTGTAGCTTTAAGTAGGCTACTACTGCTCTAGCTGCTCTTAGTTTTCTGAATGCGTTATCGGCAGGCTAACATGCTGACACATCATCCACTAAGGCAGGAAAACTTTGCATGGAAGATGATTCATCATGGACGAGTCATTAACTCTGTATTAGCTTCAGTTGTGGCATTATCTCATCAGGTCACCTGAAGGGTCAGTCTCTGTTACTCAAGCACAGTAAGCAGAAGAGTTCCCAGTGAGTTGATAAATTACTGAGTGCTAAAAACTAATTGTTAGTGAAGCCAGTAAGAGATGAGCTTTGAGTCTTGTGTTCATCAGCCTGTGTGCCTGCGTATATTCGCCGAAGAAAAGAAAGTCAAATAATCTTTGAAGAGGCAAAATGTGCTATAATGAATCTGGCCTCTCCGACACTTATTGAATTTAGTTCAGTGTGTTAGGCTCATTGTGTAAGATTATGACAGTTAACTCTGTCGAGAAATGCCGCAGAATCCGAAAAGAGGGAGAATTACTCTTTGATTCTTTTGATCTCAGAAAAAGAAGAATCTCTGGTTACAAGGTGGCAGTGGTGGATGTGAGAAGCACAGATATGCAGTGACCTCCTCAGTAGATTTTTCACATTTCAGTTGGTTTAATAGTCGATCAGCTGGTGGCATCATTTCCTACAGTTTAAGAAAGACCTGTGTCTATAGGATTTAATTGCAATACAGTGTAGTCATATAGGTAAATGCACAACGCCCAGAATGCGCTGTTTAAAAATAACATTTAAACAGTTAGTAGTTTTTTAAATCGAATTTGTTTTGTTTTTTTGCTGCTTCATTGCACATACTTAGTTTTACGTTTTGACAGGAAAAAAGATATTAGAGTTTTATGTGTATTTTTACTTTTGTTTTAGCAGGAAAGTTAATTAAAACCGTGACATATTTTATGGTACATTTCTCTGGCAGAATGAATCTTTGTGAGCTGTATGTGAACCACTCTATAGGCCTATATGATAACCCATCTTATCCCTGTGGAATGATATCCGTGTCGTCTATTTGTCTGACATGCTTAGCTTGCCCTGAGAGCCGAGAGTAACCACCGTATATTGTTGCATGACTAATCTCCTCCTTCCATCTGTCACCAAGGCTTGTACAAGCAGCATCACCTCAGCATCATCTGGAGACATATTGCGCCAATCACAACACTCTGCGGCTCCTTTCTCACATGCAAATCCAGCTCAGCATATCCCAGCATGCCCATGATACAGAATAACGGTGGCCTATAAGACAAAAATGGAAGATATTTAAAGAGGCATTCTGACCCTAAAGCATGTGGTATTTGTGTTATGTAATATTCTGTAGTGCAGCATTATATCCCCTATTGATATTACAAATTTCATGACTTGGTCATTTTCCTGTTGTTGTCTATCAGTGATCCCTCCTACAGGCATGTGTGATTCCTTGTGCATTAGGCAGGTAACTACTAGTTTTCAGAAGTTCCTCTCACCTTTAAGAGACATCATCAGAAAGGAGCTTTTTCTTTGTCTTTAAACCTGACAGTCTTAGATACTTCTGACGAGTTAGCACATTTACAGTAGACAAGTAGTGGCTGGTATGGCCAAGAATTTATATCACTAAATCATTATAATTTAAGTCTGGTTATCTAATTTCTGTTATGTAATTTTCGTAATTAACCATTTTATTTGCGTGAACAAACCTATTTTTTGTAAGTAAATAATTATTACAGCTGACTTACAGTTGTAACAGTTATTATTCAGGAATACTCCTTCACTCTGTAATAAGAAACATATTCAACTGCTGAAGTTTAAAATGAAATATTTTGATTGTGTGGAATCGTGATGGGAATTGTGAACGATGTAAAAAGAAAAAACATGTCGATTTTGCTTTCAGTAGTACTACAGGTCAATCAATGCTGCTAAATGTTGTTTCATGTAGGAATGTCGACAAGGCTGAAGTTAGACTTTTCCGTTCCACCTTAAATAGCACAACAGTTACAGTCTAGCACCTGTAAAGGGAAGCCAACAGCCACTTCAATGAATTTCTCAGGCGATTTGTCTGGTCTTTTTTCTCTTGTACATCCGTGCCTTTGACTGTCAGACACTTCTGGAATTTGGAAAATATTATATTCATCCTTTTATGCTTCAGTACCAGCTGGTCCACAGCTTGTTTCGCGCACAAGGCCCCAACCAGCTGCCTGTGTAAGGCAGCTTCTCAGGCGGTATGAGAGAAAACAGAAGCCTAGCGATCGCTCCGATTGGCCATTTTCCAGACTAACCCCAAAAGTCCAGCCATTCCTTTATGTCTGCTGACTCTAAAACAAAGTGGACTACTTCAGATGCTAAGTACTAGACAGCGAGAGGGTTTATTGCGAGAGGGATTGTGTTCTACTGTGTTCATTTTCGTTTGAAATGTTACTGAAACGTCTATGATCAAGCCTTACAGCTAAATAGGATAGCTTGTGTATGGATTGTACTGTTTGTATGTCACAGTATCTGTGCTTACTTGTGCTATAACTGTTGTGACAAAATTTGTACATGAAGAAGAATTTCAACAGGTGTGTCAGATGAACCGTTGGGAGACAGATGCAATAGTCAGTTTTTCAGTTCAGCAGGAGAGCTATTATCATAGACAGGAGATGGAGGATAAATAAAAATTGAATGAATGAAACCAAAAATAATGACAAAATCTAGTCAGGCATAGTTATTTAAGCCATTTTCCCCCAAAAGCTGTTGGAAACTGTCCAAGAATGCACATGGAAAGCTGACATTTACTTAGAAAGGATTTTTACCTTGGAACCCACTGGGAATAATGATTTCCAGAACTGAAAGGTGGAAAATCTTAATAAATATTCTATTTTAAAATAATTGGATGAAACAGTAGCTGTTTGTGTAAAACACTGACTTTTATGGACTTTGCTGTTCTTTTTAACCCCTGTACCATTGTGCATGTTTTCCTGTGTCTGCAACCCTGTGTAAACCACAGCCTCCTTATGTTCACCCACTACTACACCAGATGTAGCAGTGGTCAACATTTTCAGTTCAGCAGAAGAGCTATTATCGTAGACAGGAGTTATGAAATATATGCATGTTGCTGATCTAATATATGCAGATGTCCAGTGTTGTGAAATACTGATGATGCTCTTGATATACTAAGAAAGCGTACTGTGTTGTTTAGTATGATACCAATAACATATCGTCGTTGCCCATTGAGGACTGGCTTCATCTAGTCAGTACTAATGATCCAGAATATGCAGCATTCCTGGCTCCGTAAATGCCTGCATCTGTATTGTTATGGTTTTCTCTGAATTAGTGTACGTGGATGCAACAGAAAGACCCATTTAACAGTAAATTGGTTCTAATTATTTGTCTGTGCACAGGTGTACGGCTACAGTATATTAGTTTGTTAGGAAAATAAACACAGTTCCTCCTGTTCTCCCAGAGTTCTCCCTTCTCACAGAACAGACAAGTAGGCCCAATAAACGTGTAGCTTCTGTTTGTCTGCACTTAGACAGCACATGCTAGAATTCACATCTTTGCGTAGAATAGTTTTTGGAGCTGGTCATGATTATGTATAGGATCTGGGCTTAAGGAGATTATTCTAGATACTCAGCTTTCTCAAGCTCCCTTTGATCTCAAGAAAGTCCTTATTATATGGAAGAGGAGGGAACACCAACAGACAAGATTAAGTCTTAATAATTCTCTCATTTTATGTGTTTTAACATGACACAATCACGCAGAGCTCTTGAACCCAGAGGAAACTATCGTTCTTTTAGGCCGGATTGATCTGGCACTCCCCTGGGGGATCTTGTGTATGAAATTGTGGCAGAGGTAAATCAGTTAACTTGATTTATCGAAGCGTAAATGACCACAGAGGGACTAAAGCCATGTACCATGATTAGGCCGTTTTTAGACTATTGATTTCTGCCCTGAATGTTCTTTAACGTTTGTTCCTGATGTATGTTGCCTTTGCAGCAGCTTGTAGGTGAACTGCATTAAAGATTAGTTACAGGTCAGTAAGGAAGTATATTAATGTAGTGTTAAAATGTTTGGTTTGTTCAAAATTAGGAATGAGCATTACAGTGCAAAACCAATATGAACATTAGGTACAACTTTAAGGAACCTGGCATATTATTGTTGGACCATAAAAAACTTGTATCTTCATTTTTATTGATTTTTACTTTTATTCATCATTTGAACACAGCAACTGATGTTTACACTGTATGAAAATATAATGATGAATAGACCAACTAAAATAGGCAAAATCGCTTGGAAAAGTCTGGTTTCATCACATTAAAGTTTCAGTTCTATTTTGTTTTTCTTTAAACAATGACAATATAAGATACAGAAAATTACACTGAGGCTACACTGAGTCCACACTTCCTTTATTCCAGCATCTGTTCGTTTCTACTGTTATAATAATTGCAAGTCTTGTTTGCTAGTTAATAGTTACTCATTAATACTCAGGTTTTTCATTTAATTAATGACATAACAACCAGCACTACGTTTCTGGAGACTACAGTGAAAGAATATTATTGGTTTAATAGTGACAGGCCGGCATGTTTTGTGTTTGCATGCAGGAGGGGTGTGTGATTTATGAATTTCTGAATGTGCTCGTGTAGGTTTATTCTTAGGCCTGGATGTGTGGCAACTACTTATGACTTACTCAGTAAATTCAGTTGCAGCTCAGGACAACAAGGTACAAGTTGTTTACTGAGGTTAAATCACTACTGAGTCCAAGATGTCACACTGCTGCTGCTAGGAGCATTTTTAATTAATGTCCATTGATTGCTAGGGAGCATTATTCATTTGTCTAACTGGATTGTTTTGGGGTACGATGCTGAGCTGATTACATTTACTGTCTTAGCCAAAGACAGTTTATATGACTGCTAACTATAACCCATACTTTGGATTAGATCTACCACCCCCTCATATAAATATCAATTCCATGTTCACCATTTACTGCAGTATGGGTGCTGTAACGTATTTACAATTTAGAGAGACAAAGTTATAACATTAGTAGTGCAAAAACAAGACAACAGGTCTATTGCTATATTGAAAGAGGTGAAATATTTAAAAGACAACAGTGGCTACATGTGTAAAACTGACACACGATGGACGTAGTCTAAAGTGTGAGCAATTTATTGAAGTCTTTGTTTCGTTTTTAATAAGCTAAATATGCCTGGCACAAGGGTGCAGCAGTGAAAACTGCCTGCAGAATAAATGGCATAGTTATCTGAGCCATTCTCCCCCAAAGCTGTTGGGAACAGTCCAAGAATGCACATGGAAAACTTAAGTTAACTTGATTTAAAAAAGGTTCTTTTGGAAACCAAGGATTTTTACCTTGGATGTCTCTAGCAATAGTGATTTCCAGACACTGACTTGTATGGGCTTCATGCTGTCCTTTTTAATCCCTGTACTGTCATGTATGTTTTTATCTGTAAGATGAGTCTGCAAACCTGTGTAAGCCACAGCCTCCTTATGTTTCGTAGCTGTGGTCACCTCAGGCCAGCTATAAAACTGTGGGGGAGTGTTCTGTGCTTGTATTTGTACGTGAAGTTGTTGAACAGCGAGGCGAGGATTAATAATTTATTGGCTGCTGCAGGATAGTGGTATTCATTTCCTTGTGTGACGTGTCGGGGGCAACCACCTGTGGAAGTGGGGGCTGTCATTGGAACGTATAGGCCCTTGAGCTCACTGGATGACTGAAATGTCAGTGCAGTGTTGTCCTGCAGGAGAAATGCTAGCAGGCACTACAAACATGCCCAGACACTGTGTTATTCTTCCTCTGTGAAGTAGGCCACTTAAAGGAAGAAGCATCAAGCATGGCCTTTTTTCCATGTGGCTTTCTGTTTCCATATGGAAGCTAACAGCAGAGGACATCCTGAAGTAAACATGTTTATCCACACTGGGCTCCTGAGCACGTCCCCAACCTCTCCATCTTTAAACAGTTTGCACTGCTAAGGAGCTAAAACACGGCTGGAAGACAAGCGACTGTGCCGAAACGACCACAGTATGCTCGCCGTAGTGCTGGAAGTGATTACCAGTGTAGTTCATTATGCAGTCAGGGTTCGGAGGGGGTGGGGGGTGGGTCAGAGCAAGTCTGAAAAAAGGCCCGAACCATTTAGTGGTCAGAACGGGGAGGCTTTTTTTCCCCCTCTCTCATCAGTCTGTGAGTAGCTTCTGCAGTGTCAGCATTCAGCTCACAAAAACGGAATTCAGGAAAAGCTCCCTCCACGATTCAGTTTTTTTCCCCCTCTTTTTTTCCCCCAACAGCTTGCTCCCTCCCTCCCACCCTTCCTCCAACCCCCCCAATGAACTGACATTCTAGAAGAAACATATGCTGCTAGTCCCACTTCACAACAGCTTGTGCTGCCTGAATGGGAACAGGCCGAGAGAGGAAGCGCTCGTCTGGGGGATGGGGGGATGGGGTGGTTCTGGGTTGGTGCTACTCACGCTCAGAGGTGGGACTTCAAGAACATCCTCAAGTCCTTATGTTTATGACGTGCTTGACTTTTAATAGGTTTTTAGTAGTTATGAGCGGTATGGTAAACATGCAACAAATATGGCTAACATATAACTTATGTTACGGCGTATTAAGAACTTCTCATGATACATGTTTTGTCACAATTGGACAACAAAGAACCTGAAAAATGATGAAAGTATTTGAAAAATGTCAAAAATATCAATACAGCTGCTTTTATTCAGCATTTACATACTGCACTGCACTAAACCGAATTAAATTGGACTGATGATGCTCTCTTTGTAATGAAACATGCTGTTCATTGTTATTCCTATGTACTATTGATATCCATGAAATGCTAAGAAAGCATATTGTGATGTAATACGTCAACAGTCAATATTATTTTCCAGCCCCAGTTTTTATTGTTTTTTGTACATGTCTGAAGGACAGAGTGTTTATATGCTAAATAAGTAATATAACCAAGTTCAGGTCAAGTTATTATTATCAGCTGTATTATTCAAATGTAACTACACAACAGCCAAACTTAATTACGTTCTGTTTATTCATTTACTGATGTCAAGAAATGATAAGGCAAAACGCATGAAGATTTGTTTTTATTTCCATAAATTTGTCTCTGTGCACAACAGCACCTTCAACCACCTCACATCTTATTACAGTACATTAAGTATGAAATGTTGCATCTCAACTTCTCGAGCTATTTCAGTGATCTACAATAATTCATGCATCACTGTCCTATTATATTAATGTCCTTGTCAGTGACTGCAACTTCTAAGGACACTTTTTCTCAGACTAGGATTATACGTGTATCTCGCTTGGCATTGTTTTCTTCACTACTGAAACACAGGGAGCATTTAAGTCTTGCATTGATTCATCCCAATCTGAATGGGAAAACCAGATTCTCTTTGGATCGAATCAGGGTTCCTTTATTTCATTTGGAGTTGAAAGTGATACTGATATTGCTCGGGATGTTTTGGAAGCAGAGGCGCTGCGCTTTACACAATCGGCCGACGTGATTTCTATCCAGATTTAAGGGGCCGTTTGAAGGTCCAGACAGCTGGCTTGAAATTGGCTCGCCTGATAAAGCCCTTTTTAGAGAAGAAAGTCTGCTGCTTTACGGGAGATGCCAGGTGGTTTTTGGGCGAGTGTTTTAAGATTATACGCCTGCTGCCTCCTTGTCCGACCCATCTCATTTCTCAAGGCAATTGGATCGTACTTGAAGTGCACTGAGGTGCGTGCCTCTGAGAAAATAGAAACGCCATCTTAATATCTGAGAAATGAGAATCTCCTTTGAGTGCTAATTCACTTGTTTTCAGTGCTAAATAAGGAATTACAGTTAAATGAGTAAATGCTTGATGGAAATGAAATCATAGGCTCTTCTATTGTTTTTGGTGGAATGTGAAAGATTAAACTCCCGAACTTTGAGGCTCTTTAAAAAAAAAGAGTGTCATTTGTTTGGTGTTTGTTCTTCATCTAGGCCATGTGGTCTCTGAAATAGACGTCTGTGTTGACATTAAAATGTTGCACCCAACACCAACTTATAAACCTTCTATATAAAACACCCTAACCCAGTATTACAAAAACCTGAATAGGTTGTATTTTGGATGCTTGTATTGTGGTCAACAAGCATGACTATGACTATGCTAAACCAGCATGAGACCAGCAAAAAAGCCATAAACCAGTTTAGACCAGCATGTTTTAGCATATTTAGGCAAAACGGGTAAATAAAATGTTTGCAAAATACTGAACTGTAATTTGAGCAGCATCGTTGTATACTGTACATTATAACTAACAAGCATCTCAGACTGTCTCCGCATTATAGTGGGAATTTTATGACATTGCCGTTTATGACAGTACCCGGTTTTACAGTATGTTAGCCAGGCTCTGTTGGAGACTAACCACCACGTTTGCCATCTTCTTCAGGTCTCACCCTAGTCTGCTCCAGGCTTCGGCTTGGAGGTCCCAACCGCCACCATTGATCCCAGCAGCTGGAGTGGCAGTGAAAGTCCTGCCGAGGACATTGAGAGGATGAGTGACTCGGCAGACAAGCCAATGGACAACGACGCTGAGGGCGTTTGGAGCCCTGACATTGAGCAGAGCTTCCAGGAGGCCCTGGCCATTTACCCGCCCTGCGGTCGCCGCAAGATCATCCTATCAGATGAAGGCAAGATGTATGGTAAGAATTCTTCATATTGGCTTATGGAGAGGGGTGGTAATATATCAGCGACTAATATATTATACCGTGATTATTGGGGAAATTATTATCATCACTATAAGTAGGTCTTTATGTATTTTAGGCTGATATTGAAATTACAGATGCTAATTACAGTTGTCGCCTAATTTATCAGCACAGTGGTTGCTCTCTGGTGCGACTGAGTAAAGATTTAATTCCATGTTCAGTCAAGCCAAGGGCGAAATGCACTAAAGACGTTAATAACGCTAGTTTAATAAGCCACTTGAAAGCTCATTCTCCTGGTGATCTGTATAGCTGACTGTAAGAGATTGGCTGCTAGCATAATTTTTTAGTCTTATACTATCTGCATGCTGTATTAGTTAATACATGCTCTACAGAGAACGCATTTCTAAAACATGTTAATGCACATGTACTTTAATGCACATGTGTTTATTTCCTGAATTCCACATAATTAAAAAAAAGAAAAAAATGTGGGGAAAAAATAGACTGTGGCGTGTGCAAATATTATGGCACATTTGGCAGGTTTTATATTCCTTTAATGAGTTAAATTCAGCAAAATAAACAGAATTTGTATCTAAACTCCTAATGTGATTGTAGAAGATAGAAAGACCTTACTTTTGCATCATCATACTGAAATCATCATCATACTGAGCCTTTTTATATTGTTAATTTGTTCATCGTATACCACTTTAAACACAAAATGTTAGTATGTCCTTCAAAATGTAATGACTTTGCCAGTCTTCTCATTCATGATCATATGACTGTGTACCAGCGAACCAGCAATATCATGTTTCACCACCCCTTCCCACCACTCAGTGAGCTAAACCCTCCCTGATTTTCCAAGTCACAGCACTGATTTAAAAGAGTCCTTTAAGCCAACATTACTTTGTGCTTTTCATAGAGTCTCCGCCAGCATTTCTTAAATGATACCAAGGTAGAGATATCACAGCCCATAAGACAGCTTCTTAGAAAAACCTCACAATTAAATTAGCCCAAAGAGCTTCATGTGACACAGACCCACCAGGTGACCTAAACCCCGCTGGGCACCTTGATCCATCCAGGAGTGGACAGAGGAAGGTGAGAAACGGAACAGAGGACTTGGAGGAAGCAGGCAGTAGAATGTGAGAGTAATTGGCAATCAGGAATTAATGTGTTATCTCGCCTGGCCTTAGCAGACAGTGGCAGCAGCGTGCTCACTTACTGAGCAGTCGTGGAGGAGTCAGAGTCTATAAGTAAAGCAGCATGAACTATTAGTCAGGAGCAGATGGTACTGCGGCTGCCACCAGCTGTGCCCCCCCTTCCAGACCCCCTCCAAAATCCTGGCTGGGGTGATGTCATGGAAAGAGGGCATATTTTCTTTCTGCAGTGTTGGAGTCTCTCACAGCCTGTCAGTGTCAAGTGAAAGCAGAAGGCCCTCGGGGTGTTCTTTGCAGCTGTCATGTGACCCTTCTGGCCAAATGAAATGTAAAGTTTAGGAGTCACAGCGATGGCTCTCAGCTGCCTCTACAAAGAGGGGCTTCAGAGCACACAAGACCACCCCTCTCTCTACCCCCCTCCCTATACCGCAGCCCCTCCTCCTCTTACACCGGGAGTGCCAGAGAAACTCACTCTCTCTCTCCCTCCGCCCCGGGATTAAAGCATGACAAATGGGTTGTCCCAGTGAGTTTTAAATGATTAACGCCAAATACGAGGCCTGCTAGTGCTCATCGGTTTGAAGGTCCGAAAAGCATATCACGGTTTGTTGGTGTAATCGATATTGCCATGGAGTCTAGCAGATGAAACCATGATAAATTATAAGTGGTTATATGTACTTGTATATCTATTTTTTGATTATACTGTTCGACTATGTTTAAGATAATTTCAGTGCTGCATACTAAGTTTGCATATTTGGGAATTTGATAAATAAATAATAATCAATAGAAGAAATGATTTCCAGTCGAAAATGAAACTAATGGTTTGGGCTTAAACTGTACTTCTTTTACATTAGTAGTTTAAATTTAAGGAATTATAATGAACATATGTTTGTGCACTCCTGGTTGAATTGCATGTTCATTTTCAAAATCTCAATTGTGAGCGTCTTCCCCGTAGCATGTGTTAGTTTATTCTCATTCTGCAAATCAACAAACATGTAGGCATGCAGCAACAAGAGCTGCTGTAAAAATAGTTCAATGTTAAGTTCTCAAGTTAAGATAGTGATATCTTAAGTTTGCGCGTGTATTGTGTGCAGTGCTGGAGCTGCTGTGACCTGTCTGAGTGTACAGGGATTGAGCAGAGGTCATCCGTGCCAGATGTTCGGGGTGTCTGGTTGCATGTTTACTCAACAGCTATGTCCATCTCAGCCTCTGGTGTAGCGTTTCCCAGACCACAGAGAGGCAGCAGAGAAGAGCGAGGCTTTTGGAAAACGCTCATTAGAGCAAATGGCTGTGTACTGAACATATTGACCACATATTGAGGATTAATTATGTGTTATATTTTGCTTTCCTGTTCAACATGGGTCTCAAAATGTTTTAGACAATTAGGTTTTTTTCTGTGTTTACAGACTTTAATCACAGGGGCTTTAATGTCTTTCTTAAATTAGTGTATACAGAAAGCTTGTAATAAAGAAAAAGGTTTGTTAAACACATTGTTTTGGAGTGCGATGAGAAAAGAAGTACAATCTAAGGGATGTCTAAGGCTGGCATGATTTTGGAATGGCAAGCTGACAGCAAGTTTAAGCTAGGGCTCCAGCTGATCGTTCTGTCTTTATGGCAAAAGCTTTTTCTTTTATCGTGCTGCGAAGTAAGGTAATACGTATCAGCCCAACACTTGGTGAATTCTGTCAGAATGACTGCATGTATCATATAAGTGATACAGAGCATTTGTAGGCACTCAACAAGTATTTTTCCAGAAAGGAATAGTGTTATTTGTGGAACCTCTGTGATACAATTTGGTTAAATTGGCTCGTACTGGATAATGTGTCTGTGTGAGGTGCACAAATGATCACAGATAGCCCAGATGTAGATGTCCGCGCTACTCTACGGGCACCGCACACACTCAACAACAATAAAATCACAGCACAATACCTACTTGATTTCAGATACACAGGTTCAGTTATTGACGATTTAAACAAGAATGCTTTTATTGAAAGCGCTTCGGCTCCAATCAGTCACAGAAGCTAAAGTGAACTGTTGATATCTGCAAGGTTAAAGCAAACTTGGCAGGTTTGTACTTTATTTAAATTTTTTTTTTTTTAAATCACAGCCAGGAAGCACTTGAAGTACATCACCCAGGTCAAGTGAATTCAGCTCAAATGGTTTTTATGTTGACTAATCATTGCAGATATAAGGCAGGAGGGAGCAGTTCTGAAAGGCAACGTGTGGGCGGAGACTCTGTCTACTGAAACTCGTTTGGCGGGAGAAAGCTGAAGGCAGCAGATTGTGGCTCGGCGCTCTCTCCAGCGCGCTCTTTGTAGGGGCCGGGCTCGTCTTTCAGCCCCGCAGCTGTCGCTGGGTCCTAGTGCCAAAGCCATCGCACCGTGAACTGTGACCCGCTCACTCACTCAACCATTAACGAGGGCCGTTACAACTGTCAAAACAAGAGGCTGCGGCTGTCAGCAGGGATGCCAGGCAAATTAGAAAAACAGAATTCATTAATATTTTTTGTGACTACAAATTGATGAATGAAGCGCCTTCTCTTCCGCGAGCATATTGTAAACACCTGTGTTGTGCGTGTCAGTTCCATTATTGTAGTGCTCAGAGCTGTTGCGTAAGCTGTTGCTTTGTATTTTAATGAACTTGCGTTGTTTAACTCTGTTGCCTGCTAATACACTGACGGTAAACAGTGGAATGAGTCATGAAATACTTTGTCACAGCTTGTGGTGTGTTTTTTTATGTGTAGCTTCTTTCATTAATGAAATATAGCTTCACAGTGGGGTGGAAAAGAAGGATAAACACAGCAAATAAAAATCAGATCCCATTGAACACACATTCAATAAAGTGTGTAAGTCTACACATAGCAAAAAGCAGCACAAACCCATAGCTATAAAATCAAAACCTGGAAACGATGAAATCAGTAATCAAATAAATGTAGTAAAAACAAGATATTGTGGAGAGAAAAAAAGTCCTGGCCATTGGTCTGAAAACTACAAGAGTTTGAAAACAACTTTGTCAGACATTCTTGGATGTAGAGTGGTGCTCGTCAGTCGATTAGTTGACATCATGTAAATATCCTGCCTTCTGTGCTTTCTATCATTTGCAGCCAACGTACTGTATTTGGGAAACCCACTAAAACATGCGTTAGATACAGTGCATTACATGCATTAAGACCAGACTGAATGCTCTGCCCCCAAGTCTTTGGAATGCCAATCTCCAGGACCCCCGTGACTGCTGCTTATTATATTTTGAGGCTAAGACTTTAAAACATACTTTTCCCCCGACACTTTCACCGTCTGGATTTGTACAGCTCAAATGTGCTCTAATGTGCACCCACGGTTGTCAGAGGACCCATCATGAACTGGACATTATATTACAGCACTTACATGTACAACATGATTTCAAAGATGGCTTGTAGCCACAGTTACAATAGTTATTGATTATAACATCCTAGGATGAACTGGTTAGTTGAAGCACAAAACCGTAACGTTGAAATAACAAAATCTGAAAAATGCATTTAGACTTATCTTTGAGGTGCAGTGGGAATAACATTAGAACAACAAAAATGTAAATACTACCTAGACAGTATTTTGAGGCAGGAAAGCACTCAGTCATTTCAGAGTGAATGTTTGTGTTTACTGTTGCCTGTTAAGGTGACTCCACCTTTTTAAAGGCTCTATGTGTCTCACCTCTCATATCCCATAATCCTGTGTGTCAGCACAGACAGGAGAGCATACTAATTCTGATCATATTCTATTCAAATTTTACATGCGCTAATGTAAGCTAGCTTAAGCTAATTTTGCTAAAGCTAGTGCTTAGCTAGTCTAGCCTCTGGACTCAAACTGAAGAGCTTCTTTCTATGAGGCGGATGATTTATTGTTGTAATATTCTTATAGGATGATTGTAAGAAGTTCAGTATGCTAGCCTTCTTTTTTCTGGGTGAAAGACACTAACGCTAACCCAGCTAAATGCTAACCCAGCTAAATGCTAACCGATAACTGTGGGCTGTTGGTATCTTGTTAAAGTTGTGGCTTATCATAGTGCTTGAATCGCATCTGAAGTGAAAGTTGGTTTCTGCTGCCTGTGTCACAAAGCTGCCTTTTAATGAGACCACAAGGTGGCTTTTAGTTTTGGGCACAGCCCATGTTCGAGGACAGTAGATGAATGCTGCCAATAAAAGCCAAACATTTCAGTTTTGATCTGTTTGCATCATTTCTTACAGCATTCTTCTGCGTTTTAACTGGAAATCTGTAAATTCATTCAGAGCACTGGAATCATATAAACAAATGCATATTGTAGTAGTCAAATTCTGTAACACCAGAATAGTGAGCTTAAGTATCAAACTACTCTTCTCTTTTCCAAAGCCTTCCTTTTAAGACTTCTCCTAATGATGCTGTCGCGTACTCAGGAAAACATTTGATATTGCGTTCCATCTTTGGCTGTTGCTTTAATGAAATACGCTTGCCAGTGGGCCATCTCTCCAGAATGCCACTGGAGCTGATGAGATCCTCTTGGAGTGGCCCTTGGCGCTGATGGAGCACGTTGATTGGCCTGGGACGCCATGATTATTTTTGTTTTTAGGGAACCGATGCCCCCCCGACGCCGGCATGATTCACGCATCCCCGTAATTGTTGCCCACCGGGCCGTGCCTCCGATAGGCTGGCCGGCGCACTTCTCCTGGCATGTTGTGAAGTGGGTGGGGGTGGGGGAGAGCAGGGAGGGTGGAGAGGGAGAGGCTCAGGTATTTTATTGAGGAGATTTGACGGGGGGAGGAGGGATTGCACATGTGCAGTGCACGAAGCTCTCTGCACGAGACGCCGTCCTGAGTGCCCTTAAGCCCTTTGTTCTCCTGGCTGAATGCAGTTAATTAGCAACAGTCACTATAGCAACTGCCTCTCGCTTCAAAACAATGTCTAATTTTTGCAGCTAAGCTTATCATACTGTTTACCTGAAGGGCTCGCTACCCGAGTTGCGCCGGCGCTGGCTCCCCGCCCAGCCTCCGAGGTTAATTGTGACAGCAGTGAAAAACATCACAACAGCTGCTTTGTGGCAAAGAGGAGCCATGGAAAAAAAGGGAAGAAAGTGGCAAGTCCCCCTCGGCAGCAAAGAGCCAAAGACACAGCACTTACATAATTCACCTGCTTTGCAAGCCTCCATTCAGCCTGGCCGCAGACAATTACATACCCTCTGGAGTACATCACTGAACACATGACCAGATGTGAAATACGACAAGAAAAGCACAATGGGACATTGAGTTCCAAGAAAATGCATTTAATGGGTGTTATTGTGCATGCGGGAGCACCTTAAGTCAATTTGCTTTGAATAATGCACCTCAATAAGTTGCTCTCTGTAATGCGGCTCGAAGTTTTCACGCATCTAGTAACCTCGTAAGTGCAAAAATTTCTACTAGGTGCATTTTACAATTTCTCAAATTTAGGTTCTTACTCCGATTGATGAAACACCTTCCCCGAATTATGATTTGTCCCTTAGCCGTGCATCGCTGAAAATATATTTTCAGTACTCTTGCTGAATCTACTATCGTAAAGCAGTCTAAATATCACAATATGTTTCGGACGGAGCCTAGGAGCGTACGCAGGCTGTTATGATTATTATGTGTGAAAGGACCATCTGTTTCAGGAACTCTGGGTGCTTTTAGTGGCTGCTATCAGGCCCCATCCACCCGAGCGGTCTTTACAGTGCATCTGTTTGCTTTGAAGGTGGCAAGCGTTAATCATATCGCGCATATCATGGGTTTTTTTAGGTTGGGGAGAACTGGGATGGGAAGACGTATACATCAGGATCAAGGTCTGCGCATAATTGCTGACCACGGATTGGCCCGCATCGGCCCGGTCCGCAGGTCGCTTTGATGAGGCATTTGTTTTTGCCCTATTACAGATATGCAGTGTGCTCAGTCATCTCATCAGGGCTGGCCAGCCAGCTCAGACGGGCACTAAGTGGCACTTGGTTTGCAGGGCCGCTGTGGATCGGTTAAGCGTAATGAGCGAGCCTGGCCCTCCCCCTGCGGGGCTGCGGCGTGTGCGGGGGCCCAAGCGCTGCCTCCCTCGCGCCGGGCCGCCTCGCGCTCACACCGCCGCCGCAAGCCGGGCCGCCCGCTGGGAGGATAATGAGGAATTCTGGGATCCGCTCAGGCTCCCTCGGCTACCTGCATTCGCTTCCGAATGGAGTCTGGAGAACTTCGGCCTCACGCGCGCGCGCACACACCTCCGATATAATCCCTCGCTTTTGTCGGCACGCCATTGTGGGCTTGGTGGCAGCGCCGCACTTTTGCACCCACGAAGAACACGTTTCCAATTACGGCGTGATTTACTCTTCGCCGTGTGAAGATGAGTTAGGTAGCACCTGATATTTTCTCGGCACAGGCACTGAGTTTGGTTAATGTGCAGTCTTCCACTTGTGCGGCTGAAATCATGGTCTTTTTTTTTTGGCTGGTGACATGCTGTTTGGCAGTACATTGTTCATGTAAGGTGAATATACCCTTAACTCACTGTCCTTAACGTTTCCCGAAAGCACTGTGAGTTTTCATGTGTCACCTATTTCAGTCTTTCCAGTGTGTGAATGGTCTTCTAAAATTAACATTCGTGTTCAGCTGATTACTGTGTTCAAAAAGCTTCTAGACTTCTAGAAATCTGTTCTTTTGAATTTCCTCTCAAGACATACATAGTGGTAGTGCTAGCCTGGAGGTCTGTCACTTTGTTGTTTTTAAAGGCTTTTATTTCTGACTCTCCTAGTGCAGCCACTTCTGACAAAGCCCAATATTGACAGTCCTGTTGGAGCTTGTCAGCACCTGTAGTTTTCCACCAACCAGTAAAACAGGAGAGATGTTTTGTCCATTTGGACACAGCTCCAAAGGCAGGGGGAGAGGGTAGTAAAAACATATGGTCCTGTCTGCAAACTGTTCCCCAGGTGCTGGGCACTCGCTCCCATTCTCTTATTTCTTCCTGTTTGTGGTACAGACAAATGGTTTTAACTACTGTTGTGGTTGTGCTTTACAGTAGAGTACGGTGGTGTGCTATTTTAAAGGAGTAGTTCTGAAATGAACGGCTGTGTTTTTCGTAGGCGTCCCACAGACGTTGACCTGACACTCTCTGTAATGACTGAGTATCTGTCGGGTAATTTACTGCAAGTCAGCCAGGATTGTTTGCAAATGCCTACAGGTCTCCCAGTCTTTTTGTTTCAAAGCTGGAAAGCACCTAAGTTAGTGATGCACATCTAAGAATGTTGGACAAAATAATTGTTTATAGAAGGTAATCATATTCCATTTTGTTGAGCTTGAGTGGCATGTAAATCTTCACTATAAATCAGTTCACAGTAATAATATAAATCTGTGGCACATTCAGGTCTGTTTCTAAGACTTGAAGATATTTTAGTCTGGAAGGTAAAAGGAATGAGAAGCTATAGGCTATACAGTACTGAACACCGTAATAATGAACATCCGGTGTTGTTTGAGTGTTTAAAATAAGGTGTCCTGGCTTTGCGTGTCCACACATGTTTGACATTCCCCTCACCTGCCAAGTGAAAGCAAATGGTCTTCAGGTTGGCTGACCCATCCCATGGATGGCTGCCCTTCTTGAACCAAAAGCCCAAGGCACTTCTGCTTGAAGCACTGTGAGATGTGATAATATTGACAGCTGTAAGGAGTTCTGTCCCTTCACGTTTTGTGATCTGTTTTAGCTTTTGTTGCTTTTGTGGTGGCATCGTATATTACTGTTAGATTTTAGTTTCATAATGAATTCCCGAGCAGGAAAAGTACAGCTTGCTTGTTTTCAGTCCCGGAGGACTGCGTCGTCTGCGCCTGGTTTTTTGCTTTGTCGGCATTCTGAGGCTCCAGACTTCACATGGGCCTCCTCATCAGCATGGAATGTACTGGAGAACCTTATATTGCTTTATTAGCAAACTGCATACAATTATAGTGTGAACCCAGTGTAGGAAAGACTTTCCACACTCTCAAAACAGTGTCTCAGCCCATTTGTACTCAAGTTGTACCTCATCATCAAATAAAGGCCACATCATCAAATAAAGGCCAAAAGAAAAATCCAGCAATCTCATCAAGTAGCACTAGTTACAGAATTATTTACTGATTGATATTAAACCAAGCTGTGGTTGTTGTCTGTGATCTATTTTGCATGTGCTCTCTGTAGTCTATGTTTGGCTCATTTGAAAAGGAACACATTTGATGCTGACTTTGCATGTTCACCAGATTTCCCTCAGCCTTAAGACTTGATTGCAGAGATTTATGGCGGTCAAGAAATGCTTACATGTGAGAAGAGAAGAGCTTTGAAAGACCAATGCTCAGTGCTGAAGAGGTTGTGGAGTGTGTCCAACATAGCAGGCAGCCTGTGCAGCAACTGGTTTCAGGTTGCACTGCTCCAATTGGCTGCTTTTGTATGACTGAAACAGGCTGCTCTGAACCATTTAAAGACATAGTAGCATTTATAATCTCTAGTGACATAGAGGAGTTGCTATTATTGGAAATGGGATAAGTCCTGAATCGGTTTGTAATTTTTTGACTTGTTGATTAAAGTCTTGAAGTCTCTATCTGTATATGTGAGTGTTGATACTGATTATTTTGACGATTAGTCATACCAAAGCATAAAATGAAATTGAGTGCACAATATTAAACTATTCATAGCCACTCACAGATACCTTCATATTTCACTTTCACAGATCTCTTTTTCACACATGGTTCTTTAGGGAACCAGAAATGTTTTTTCAGTGTTATCCCTCAAAGAAGAGTTATTTATAAAGATTAATCATATTAATTGTTCTAGGATAAAGGTGTAAACTGGTACAAAGATTCTTTAAAACTTTTAAAAGCACAGATCTTTTTTTCCCGACATGTTTCTTTAGTTTCATCTGGATAGTTGTTCAAAGGACCCTGTAAAAAGAAACCAGGAATATACTCGGTTTAGCATCCAGTAGCTGTAATGACAGTACTCCTGATCCTGTCAGGTAAAGATTACACCAGTTTCTTAAGATTTGTGTCTGTTTTAGCCTACTTTAAGCTTCATGAGCGAGCACAACTTTCGGCATTCCCACATTTTAGGATAACAACTGTAGGGTGTCTGTACGTAACTGACTCAACAGATATGATGAAACACTGAGACCAGCTGCCTGACCCGCAGTATCACAAGACCTCAATCCCAATTCTTCATTAGGAACAGCAGGTGAAACACAAACTTTGGCTGATATGTGCACCTGGTTAACAGGAGTGGATTAGGATAGGCCTCAAGAGACTGGTCAATGGTGGTTACTCTGTGAGTATGTCAGAGTGCTCAGGTTGAGTTCTGTCATTGAAAAAATTGACCCTAAAATTATTTGTTATATGTTATACTTGCTTCTAGAGGCACAAAGCTCTTGGCACACATCAGCAATGACACTTTTTGCCTGTAGTGGCCCTGCACCTCCTTCTATATTTATGCAACACTCGATTAAAAAAAAAAAACTTGCTCTGCACACCCACAAAACAGTTGGTTGAGTAATCATGACAGTCTTGAGCTGTATTACTGAGATGTACCCTTGAATGACTAATTGCCCTTAACTCTTACTGTAGTACAGTGCTGTAAGAAAGTTTTGTTGTTTGACAATACAGAAAGAGAGAGCAGGAGAAGACAAAAATTCCCATGCAAGTTGTAACTGCGAAGCAGCAAGTTGTTGAGGGAGTTTGACAGTGATGGAGGGCTGTAGCACTAAGAAGCAGAGAGAGAGCAGGAGGAGAAAAAAGCGATCCATCAGGGTCATGAAGTTTGGCTTTTCATTTACACATATTGGTTACTGCTAACAGGTTTCTCTTCATGTTCAGATGCGGGATTGATCCTGAGAGATTGAAAATATTGATTTAACCCCATGTCTGACTGTGTGTGTGCTGGGAGGTGCCAGCCGGCGGCGTGTTCACACATCAGCGGGACCGAGTTCCTCTGTTCCTCTGCTTCTCTTGGGACTCCTCATTACTGCCAGTGCTTCCCCTGCATTTCTCTCTCTCTCTCTCTCTCTCTCTCTCTCTCTCTCTCTCTCTCTCTTTCTCTCTCTCTCTCATGCTCTCTCTCTCTCTTCTCACCCCCATGACCAGACCTGCCTCAGCAGTAATGTATGTGATGATGATGATGATGATGCACTCACTGCCTCCTAATTGATAGAGTGAAGCCGTGGAGGACTCGGCTGCATTAATTGGTCCCAAGGGACATGGCGCAGACCTGCTGAGGGGGGAGTGGCTTCTGCCTCTGCTGACAAACGCCATAGAGCGGCCTGAGACGACGAAGCATGCCGCTTCCTTGTCTTCCTCCCCACCTGCCGCTGCGCTCTCAGGATTTATGAGGGGTCGTCTAATGTAATCCTCTCTGTCTCTCTTGGAAGGCTCGGGGTGGCCACCTGCAGATTTCTGCTGTTGGCTTGTCTGTTTGCACAATGGATGCTTGTCGTTAATCCTGCCCGCTGCCCCTGACTCCCTGACACTTCTCTTCTGTCTGAGCCTCCATAACGTAGGCTTTTAGCCTTCACCCGGGTCACCTCTAGTTAACTATCGATTCCATTTTTGTGTTTGGAAACTTTCAATTGATTTTCAAAGGGGTATTCATTACACTTAAGGACAGTATTACGAGAAATTAATTGATCGGCAGTCAAGTCATCTGACTCGTAATAAGACAGATCGTCTATTAGTCGGGCTTAAATACAATGCTGCCGCGTCTTGACTTTATTTCACAGTAAGTCATCTTATTGAAGTAGCTGCTCTCTGACCCATGTTGAAAAGAACTGCGGCTATGTCATAGCAGAGGAAGCTTAGCTGTGCTCTGCAGCCTGGCAAAGTGCAAATGCGTAGTTGAGCATTGGCTCTCTGTGGTTAAAAGTGATGGTCTGTTACCATTGAATACTTGTATATCCTGCTTGCATACCATGGCATTGGTTGCCGTGCAATAGTAGCGTTTTGGAATGACAGTGATTGAATAGCGGATATTGCTGGTAGGCGTGGTGGCTGAATGTGAAAACATTCGTTGGATTTCAGGTCTGTAGCACTTTCTGGTCTATGCTAGCTGCGGACTACAGCCACAAGCTTTTGAATTTGCTTCTTGTAGGCCGTCTCCACAGAGCATCAGAGGAAGCTTGCGTTTTTTTCTCTCTAACCGGCCAGCCCCCATCCTCGGTCTGCCTGATACAGGTTGATAAATGGCTGGGTCGTTTCAAACTGAAGTGGCTATTGCTGCTTTAAGGTTTTTGCTTTGAGGGATTTTTCATTTCATGCGCAATGAGAATCACCTTTGAAAGGTGAAGCTTTTGAAACAAAGTCATGAATAGAAATCCTTGGTTCAAGGGTGGCCGGGAATGAATGAAAGCGACTGAAATGAATGCATTGTGGGCTAAGTTTGGTCTCGATTGAGAATCACGGCCATTAGAAGGCACGGGGATTAAAGGTGAGCTGAATAGCTACTCCGAATCATAGCTTAGGTTGTGAAAGAGATTCAAGAAGATGCACATGGCCATAGTACCGATGACGTACGGGACACCTCCACAGCCATGCATGGACGGGGGGATCTAATGACAGATTTGTGCAGTGCTTGTTGGCTCATTGTGACTGGGTCATCTACTAACTGTGCTGTCTAATATGCAGAGACACTTCAGAGCCACTGTTTATTGATTGGTTCAGGGCACAAATGGCAGAATTCTTGAGTTCGATTTGATTCCTTAGTGGCATTTCTGTAATGAACTGTAGGCATAGCATTTTAATTTTGTACATGCTTCTAGAGGCACCAAGCTCATGGCAAAAAGCAAAAATGTTAAGACTTGAAGACCTGTAGTGGCAATACACCTCTTTCTGTATTTGTGCAATACTTGATTTGAAAAGCGCGACAGTGGTGCCTTGCAAAAGCATTGCAGTTGAAGTTTCTGGTCTGAATATGCTATACTTGGCTGTGCTCTCAAGGTCATTGCGGAGGTAGGAACCAGTTTTGAGTCTAATTGCATTGATCGACCAATCAGAGTCCCAATTTTTATGCTGTTTTTTGTGTAACTCTGCTGTAACCTACACAACTTAGCTAACCATATTTAAGCTAGGAGAGCAAAACTGGAGAGCAAACTACAAGACTGCCAACTGCCCAGCAACTACAAGAACAGATGTCATTTTCACAAATTTATTCTGTGCTACTGTGTAATATCTTACAGGGTTAGTACAGGTCATCAGTATGTACGTGTCCAGCCTTTGTCCTCAATCCCTGGAAATGCACTCAACTAAGAAATCTACACATTAATGGTGCTAAAAATAGTCTGATTTATGTCTATGAAAGGTAGTGTGTGCTTTTATTTATTTATTTATTATTTATCTCAAAATCCAAAAAAAAATTTTTTTTAGTTGTACTGATATTTGCCTCTTCAATACACAGTGCTCATTGTGGCTTCATTAAGCCCCTGTTAGGAATGTTGCTTTATTGCCAAGCAGAATGTCACTGGAATTAAATACTTGGTGCAAGGTATTTATGAAAATAGAGCTTGTTTTTGCTGTTTCACTTTGGCAGCCATACATGAAGTGACTCCACTGGTGATGGGTTAATAAGGGCAGAATTATGGCAAGGAGACAGACCAAGTGAGTGTATGTGTATTGTGAAACGTTGTACTGTGCACAGCGGGTGGCAGATGGCATTGGGGGGCCATGGCCAACTCCAGACAAGCCTGCAGTTCACTAGGTCACGGTGCAAAATGTATAGGCTTGAGCCTCCAGCATGTAAAGGCAGGGGTGGCTGGGCGTCCAGCATTGTGACCCATAAAGAGTGCCTTGGGGTGGGTGTGATGGTCACGGCTGTGGGCGTTCCGCCTTTGGCCTTGAAGTCTTTCTTAGGCCTTGGCTCTCAAAAGCCTGAGGCCCCTGCCATTTGGGAACTTAAGCCAGCCTTAATCGGCAGCTGGTTGGTCAGAGTCAGATGTTGGATCAGCAGCCGTTATCCTGTGTCTCTTTCAAATGGATTTCGGCAGCCAGGCACGCTCGGCCCTTGTTCCCTTTCCCCTCATTATCACCAAGAACAGTGTTTGGCTGCACATTCACACATGCTCTGACCTGCAGAACCTCTTAAGCCAAACTTACTCAAGGGGTCATATTTACAGCACTTCTCAGAACAAGAGCTCTGACCTCAGGACTGTTTCTGCTTACATGTTGCACTGAAAATCATCATATATGTTATATGTTTGGCATATTGTTTTACATTTGTATTATTGGGGTATTGAAAAGATAGTTAAATGTGAGTTCTTAAAAATTGATTTTAAGTAAGTTTGTCAAAGCTGTGTTAAAAGAGTTGAAAACTGAAAATGGGTTGCAACAAGGCCACATTCCTGAGCGAACTTAAAAAGAAGTTTTATTGAGTAAATTCCTGCACACATCCTTTATTTTTAAATATCATATGCCAAACTTCTTTTAACAGATCCAGCTTTGTCACCTGTTCAAGTTTTCAAAGCCCAGGTCCTGTTCTTTGTCCTGCTTCTAAATAGCCTCCCATCCTGGCTAGCAGTGCTTTCTAGCATGGTGTTGTTCATGGGAGTAAAAGGCTTCCTGCCTTGCTTCGAACACCCTTTAAACATATACACACTTGGGCCCCCAAACCCTGCCAGGGACCCTCAGAGTGAATGCCTCCATATTGTTGGTTTTGTCCATTGTGATGCTAATGAAAGCCCGAGACCCTTGAGTCATCTATCACGCATGACAGGAAAGCAGGGGTATTGTCTGGGCTTGACACCTCACACTGCAACAGGGCTGCAGCCTCTTCTGCTTTCAATGGACACAAACTAAACAGAAAGACTTCATGTTCCTGTGCCAGCACGTAGAAACTGAATGTACATACGCATTGTAGGCACTTAATGTAATGTCCCACATTACAAGCAGTTCAGTCAGAATAACCTTGCAGTACAGAAGTGAAGAAACGATTCAACAATGAGTTATGGATTCTTTCCATTAAGCCCTGTGGTTTTCCCTACGCAAGTCGCACGTGTAAAAAGCTTTCTCTCTTTGTTGCTGTTTAAACAGCCCAAGGTCTAGAGAGTTGTCTCAGATAATTGCACAGTGGTTCGTTTACATCTAACAAGCACGTTGAGCTTTCGTGTGGGCTAAATAAGGTTAGGCGCTGGCAAAATTACGATTGTGTTTCTTTTCCGCCGTGACAAGTGACACTTACAAAATTACAAGCTAATGAGAATTAATGATAGATTTGGAAGTGGGGCCTGGGTGAGGTGGCACGCTGTGGGCTGCTTGAAAGCTGCCGCTCGTGTCCCAGAGAGGAGGGAGTGCTCTCACAAGGGGAAAAAGCCACATGAAGCGAAGCTTTGCGTGTGTGTGAGAGCTCAGCCGGCTGACTCTGGGCCTTGAGCTGGCGTGGCCCAGCGTGCGCTGACATCATCCCTGGCCGGTGGACCAGATGTGATCGCGGTCGGGCCTGCGTTAAACAAAAGTGCTGCTACAGGAAATGAGCGCTTAAAAAAGCGCTGAGCGAAAAAAAAAGAGGAGGCGGCCGCAGAGCGACGTGTTATTAGCAATCAAAGGACGCAGCCGAGGCCATTAAAATGCTTTAATACGCAATAACCTAAATGATGGCCGCTGTTTATCGCACGGGCTCGAGTCGAACTGCAGGGCTTTTCTTTGATTAAATCATCTTTGCTTTGACGTGCCGGCAGGGAGAATGATGGGGCTTTATTTGCCGCACCCCCTGGGTGTGGAATCAATGGCAATTTTCCTTCATCCTCTTGCTAGAAGTGAAAGACGGATGTTAATGCAAGCGATGGTGACGATGGGGGCTATGACTGAGGCCTTCCCAACTCCGTGGCCTGGGGGAAGAAGGAGGGGGGTGCCACGTGTTGCTTCAGCCATGGATTTGTTCTCGCATCATTCCCAAAATCCAAAACTTGGGTGTTCTACTCGAGAACTGACTTTTTGCTGGGTGATGAGGGTGGTTGTGAAGTGCATATTCCTTTTTATTGATCATAAGGCTTTGCTCATATAGTCAAATAACAGAGGAGTCTAATAAAATTAATTATGACTGCACATTTATACTGCTAAATACAGGTACACCCCACCCTCTCCTTTCCATTGCTGTTGGGGTTTGAGCAACTTTGAAAAGGAACCAATAAAAACAGAGAAAATAACTCGCTCTGGAGCGGATTAAAAGCGGATTGGTTGAGCTAAGGAAACCTAGCCCAAATAAAAGAAGTCTGATGGAACATGGTCAGAATGTGCCAGGGGAAAGTGAATGTGTTGTAAATCAGGCTGGCCTCCACTACAGCAGTAGGGGGTGAGTGTTAGAAGAGCGATGGTTTGGGGGGGTTGCTGTGCAGACAGAGCAGCTGTGTAAACCCCACCGATTCAGGGAGGGTCTGGAGGCAGGGAGGGATGAAGAGAGAAGTGGTGGGGGGTGGTGGGGGCACGGATGGTACTTTTCTATAAGGGCAGTTAACCGTTTCTTGCTCTCAACTGACTTCCACAGGCCAGCCTCAGACCGTGCAGATAATCAGTTCTCCGCCCTGGTTAAAGGAAAAGGCACAGGCTGGAGCTGGGTTTAAACACCTCCAGCATGACCCAGACAAAGATTCCCTCTCTGCATATGAAGGCAAGGCAGGCTGAAGGAGTCTCTACGCCACAGTGGGTGTGCTGAAAGCCCCCCAGCAGGGAGCAGGAGGAGGGGGAGGCGGTACAGCAGCCTCAGAGGGAGGCGCCACTGAGGGTAGAACTGCATTTCTAATTGAATGGAGGAGTCAGCTGCTGGAGGCCAATCCAGGATAGGGAACGGGGTGCTGCAAGGCTCAGTTGTGGGCTCGCTGCTGTTTGAGGCCTATTGATATGGCACAGGACCTCCAGGGTCATTGAGATCCACTTTTTTTTTTCTTACCAGAAAAAATGGAAAAGACACTTTCACTTTCTGCCCATGGCCAGGACTCTTTGGGGATATCCCATAAAGACCTAATCCTTCCCCTGCTGTTTTGAGTGACGTGATCTCCTTCACGCGGTTTATATCCCAGCCCATTTCCCCCTCTCGTGAATGAAAAGTGGTAGAGGCCATTTTTGAACACTGTTTCTCTGTCCCGCATCTTCCATTAGGAGGTGCTATAGTGTGCATTAGATGCAGTTTAGTGTATCAGTCTTGCTGCTGACAAAAAATGTGTGGAAGCAGCCACATCTCTCTCTTCCACTGCCAAGTGCGGAAAGCCTGTAATAATAATAGGGATCAGGGCTGCGGACTTCTAAATTGTACATGTGGAAGCAATAGGGACCATAAAGTCAGGATGTCTGCCCAAATTTAAACCTGACCGAAAGTTTAAAACCTATATTTGATAGGTTTATACATTAAGGGTTTAAAGAGTGTACATTCCTTCTTCAAATGTTCAAAATTCCCCATGAAAAAAAGAGAGTCCTTAACTTCTGATACATGCTTACAGACCCCAGCGAGCTCAGGAGTTGGGAGTTTTTAATACGGAGTACAGTGAAAAGATTAGTGGTGAACATGCCAGGTCCATCTGAAAAGTTCCCATTGTAATACTTTTATTAAGAAATCTCCATGGGGGGATCTGATTCATGGTTGTAGGGCCATGTGTAAGGAACCTGCTCTCTGTTCCTCCGAAAATAAAACAGTAGTGCTGATTAGTTTATAAGACACAAAGTGTTTCTCCATATAAACTTCATGGGGGGGAGGCTTGTGTCGCAGGGATTTAGGGGACCCTGAATGTGGGCTGCCTCTTTTTTCTTTTTCTTCTTTTTTTCTTAGGCTCTCTTTCTTATTGCCAATGTTGTTCTGCACTGCAAACACGGGAGAGAAAGCGTGCTGGCCCAGTCCCACTGAGCAGGGTAGCTTTTTTTCTTTCTTTCTTTCTTTCTGTTTTTTTTTTTTTTTTTTTTTTTCAAGCCGGTGAAAAGAATGAATTATTCAGCAGTAAGCATGCTTACAGCTGGCCGATTGTGAGCTTTGATCTAGGAATCAGGCGTCTGCATGAATGGCCTTATTGTCATGTTATGTGTACACAGTGTGTGAATTATTGAAAGTGGCGAGGGCCCCGGCTTCATCTGGGAGAGATTACAGTGCAGGCATGCTGGGGTGGCGGGCTGGAACTGCAAATCCCCCAGATGCTATTTATTTGTCTTGGGGTCACATGATCCCCAGCCGTTTGGCTTGGCCTTAACAAAACGCTATTGCAGGAAGTAGATGAGTGCCCTCATGCTTGGGCTCATCTAATACACACATATACACGCGTGACATACATTCATATGGGTCCTGGCCTGAGGCTAGGCGGCAGTGCGCACCTGTCGGGTGGGGCCTTGCATAAGTGGAGTTCTCTTATGTCTGGTTTTATCCAGGTACCTTGTGACAGTATACAGACCAAGATATGGTCTACAGAAACCTTTTTGCTGTATACAGCTTTAAAGAGCCTCTTTCTAACATTACATAAAGTGTCATTAAAGCATTTGTTGCTTATGTACTGCTTGCATTGTAACATAATGCACGTTTGGAGAGCCGATTGTCACTTTAAATCTAGCGGAGCCTTGATTCTGAATTGATGCTCTCCATTCAGGTTTCATAGTCCAGTTCTGGTGAATGTGTGCTCTGCACATTTTTGTGGATTGCTACTCTTATACATCTGACCCATCCAACAGACGCGTGCTAATTAGTTGAAGATAAAGCACAATGTGTTCAGTGTTGTGTGACTGGGAAAGGGATTAGGAACTCCTGCTCTACTGACATGTTTAGATGATTAATAATTGATGTTTGCTGACATTGAACCTTTTCTGTGGTGTTTTGGACTGTAGCGTTTTGGCTAAGCTAAATTTGGCTAGCTTACATAGCAGGCCAAGCAACACCACATGTTTGGTTCAAAGCTAAGTGATACACCTTTTTCCAAGCCTCAGTTTTCCCCTCTTTCTATTAGTGTCACCTGTTAGTGATCGGTGATCTCCCACACTATTAATCAGAAAGCTCCTATAATATGTAAATTGGTCAAATGTGTTTATTTGACTGTTCAGAAATGGAACAGCACTGTACTCATTATTTGTGTTTTGTTACCTTAAGAGAAGCAGTGCACCTTAGTGACTGAGTCAGATTGATTGAAGGCTGGAGGTTAATCAAAGAGTATAGATAGAGGGCCTATTAACATCAAACCTGTTTGATTATCAGCAGAACATGGAATATGCTCTTTCTTTAGCCACCGAAGTACAGAAAACACAGTCACAGAGAGAGAGAGAGAAAGACAGAGACAGAGATAGAAAGAGAGAGAGAGAGAGAGAGAGAGAGAGAGAGAGAGAGAGAGAGAGAGTGAGATGCATTCTTTTTCACGCGACAGGTGTGTGTAATGGCAGAAGCTCAAGAGGCATTACCCGGCCCCGCTGGCTTTCATCTGGCCCACCTGAACACAGCAAGCTCCCTCAGTGCACAGCAGGCAGAGGCTGTAGCCTGCTTGCCTCTGTGTGTGCGTGCCTGTGTGCACCTCACCACAGTCGGCAGCATGTGCAGTACTTCAGTCTGCTCACTGATCCACCGTTATACACTCCTGTATGGATATATGCTCACACCCAATGACGATCAGCCCCTCTACAATAGCTGATAGGCTTACCGTTCAAGGTTAACTCTCCGTGGCTTTACTGTGGTTATAATGTGATTTGACTGTTGCTTATCATTATTTCATGTCCTCTTCTATAATTCCTTTCACAGCACAGCACGTTGTCCTCCAGGCTAATTACAGCGTGGCTTTGAAAATGCAGTTTAATGTTGTTCCAAAGTAAATTGTGAGGGCAGAGCCTTAAATTGTACTTGAAATCCGCAGCATGCCCATTTAAAAAGCTTGTTATGCTACATGGCCCTGATTGGGGGGAAAAAAAAGAAAAGAAAAAAGAGAAAAAAAATGAAAACAGTTCTATGACAACCGTTGGATACAGCTGGACACATAATTAGAGTGGCTCCTTACCTATAATTTGCGTAATAGTTTTGGGGTAGCGGTATGTTATTAACATATGAAAAGGCTAAGCAGGGGTCATTGTGCCTTGCATCGGCAATTAGGGGGAGAGCCGAGGGCAGAAGAATGTTTGGAGCTGCCATTAATTGGAAATCACTACAAAGCCATGCTTTAATTATAATTTAGTGAGAACAGCACTGCGTTAAATGAACATATTTCCTCCGCCATTATGGGCTGTAACAGTATGAATGTCGGGATCTGTTTCCTTTCATGGCGTGAGGCTTTGAAGAAATTGGCATTAAATTAGATTAATCTGAAAGGCTATAGACTTGGCCGGCTTTTTTCATGGTAATACCGCGCGCGGGGTGCGTTTGCATTTAAATGAAGCATGTTTGTTTATTTGTGGGACAGGAAACAGGTCTGTGCTGCCTGTACACTGGTCATGAATATGCATACAGAGAGGCCCTTACATTTTGAAGTTGTACTGAGATGGCATTCGTCCCATAACGATGGCTCTGGGTGGGTGGTATGTACTGGGTGTTATTGGTATTCTGATAAAAAGCACCAAAAATGCTATGATGCGAATACCCTCGGCCATATTGTTTGTATTTGTTGATTTTGTAAACCCCACTGACACAGTAAAACATTTTCTACAAATGTGACTGCACAATATGCCATACCTAGAATATTTGCATAAATAAATGTGCCAAAGTTTTTGCATCTACCACATTTATTTATTCATTTATTTTTCTGTTTATTTAATATGCAGAAGTGCTTTTTTCCGCAGAGGATGTGTTAGCTTATGTTTACTATTATTAGTACTGATGTCTTGATATCATTGGTACCTTCTACCTCTTCTACTTTTGCCATTCGCCCGCCTTTACAGTGCTCACAGTACTTACCTGACAGACGGAATAAAGGTCCCTTTTTTTTTCTTCTCTTTCACTTTTAGGTCGAAACGAGCTGATAGCCAGATACATTAAACTGCGCACCGGGAAGACGAGGACGAGGAAGCAGGTAAGGCGCAAGCCTGCAGAATACGCATGGCACATAACAGAGAAAGGCCATTACTATTGAAAGTACCTGCCCGCTGCCCGAGCTTTCTGCATAAAAGTGTTAGCCAGCACACATTTAGATGAATAGAAGGTTTTAGCACCTTCCCAGATACCTACATGCTTAAGGCCTATTCACACAGAGTCTGATTTTTACAGACGAAGAAAATACACTTCAACTATTTAAAAAGAACACACATATATTAAGCCGTCCTTCAAACTGAGGGACTGCAACACTGTGCCATTTTTAGAATCTGAGGTTGGTTGATCGAGAGTAGTTCGGATGCGTTAAAGTCAGACTGACTGTTAACCTCACTTACAGCAAAGTTCAAAACCTCTTACAGCAAGCAACATGCTGACTATGAAAATGCAGAGGTTAAAGAAATTATGGCTGTGTTTGACAGTGAGTGACATTACAGTGACTGTGTAAACCTGTCGTTAATTTACTACTTTAGAGCGAAGCAACAAGCGAGTGAATTTCTCTGCTGACATACAGAAATCACTCAATTCAGTTCCAGCTGTCTCCTGTAAGAGGCAGTGAGTTCCCAGTGTCGTTAATTTTTTGGCAGAATAGGATTATCCCAGTTTATATACTGAATGACTGTTAGACTGTTTAGACAAAAAGCCCTCAGAATTAGCATGAAGGGACCACTACATTAAAAACTGCATCCCTTATTTTAGTCCAAAAAGTTGTACACTGTGTGAATAGGCCTTTACCTTACACACACAGAATTCACATATAGTCTTAGACATTTAATGCACATACACACAGAAGTAGCATGGTGCTTTGCAGCATGATGCCCCAGCTAGGTATAAATGGACTGATGTGGCCTTGGAAGTGGAGCGCTATGCGGAGACTCCTCAATCCTCCGCCAGCAGGCTTTTTTTCCCTTTTTTTATTCAGCTGCATGAGAGCACGGCACTGAACTGGGGCTCCAGCCACACATACGCACACATGCACGTCCATCACAAGTCAAAGCACAGCATTATATGTCTCAACCGCATAGTAAAACAAAGAGCTCCTGCAAAATCACCTTGCAAGTTTCTGTTAAGTCGTTAAAACTGAGCCACGCTGACAAATGTAATTAGACATGGATTGCTGTAAGCTGTAGGGGCTTTATTCTGACCATGTCAGTGCTCGCCAAACACCCGTGTGGCTTTAAGTCTCCTGCAACACTTCACTGGGCAGCGCTCTGTGATCAGACAGCAGTTGTGGTGACATCACTTCCCTTTTAGCCACAACTGATTGACCCTTTCATCACAGCAACACACAGCAGATGGCACATGGCATAAGAGCATGTTTCTATTTTTTACCTCCCTGCCTTTTTTTATAGGTCAGTACATAATTTACACGTAAATATATATTTATTACACTAACGTAATTCTGCATAAAGGAGGAGGTAAAATAAAAACAAACCATTATGGCTGTGAAGTATTTTATGTCATAAGCAGCACTGTGCAAAAGTCAGAGACCAGCCTTTATTTAATTTTCAGTCATAATGGCCATGAAGTACTCGCTATTCATTTTTCATGAGATGTTTCTGAAAAGATAGTAGTGAAAAACAACATAACATTAATCACATTTAGATGACATCAGTTATTTAAAGCTTATATTTGAGACAGAGGATCTTTATTCAGATCTGAAAACATCCAAAGATGTTTCTGTCCATCCTCCTACTGTGAGAAGACAACTCAACAGTATGGGTCTAAAAGGATATGCAGCTGTCAAGAAGCTCATCACTGAGAAAAGGGAAGGAAATCAAGTTAAACAAAGCTGCTCATGTTCTCAGAGCAATGGACTGGCCACCCCAGAGTTCAGAGCTCAACATCACTGAAAGAGACCTTTTAAGACTGAACTGTGGAGCTGTGGAAAATATCCCTGCAGGTTTCTTATAGCAACCTGAAAGCGAGTCACTCGAAAAGAATGGAAACTGTAATAAAGGTAAAGGATGTTACGTACGTGTCCTGAAAGTTGTACTTTATGGCTGTTTTGACTACAAGTTAAATAAAGGATGGATTTTGACTTTAACACAGTACTGCATATTTTACATTATATGTTGTCACTCGTCAGAAAAACAAAACTTTTTATGTCAGTTTTTCACATAGTTTAAAAATAATTGCTGGCAGTCATCCTCTGGCAAAATTGCTGGATTAACAGACCAAAATCAATCTTAAATGTAATTCTGTTATATTTATTTCCATTCCGACTTACAAATGTGATTTCCTTCTCCCTAAAATTTGGTTTTGTTCCTACAGCAACTGCAAATTCATTTGAAAATATGTCCACATTTGAATCATGAATGCTTCACTTTTTTCACCACAAGCCTAAACACGATTTTGGCGGCAAGATTTGAAACCAAAGTAACCTATGCAAACCTAAAGACTAATAATACAAGAGGTGTAAGTGTTCCTAGTTGTGTTTCTTACAGTTTAAGCAAAGAAGCAAACGAAGGACGTTTTACCGAGATGTGTTAACATGGCCACAATTACATACTAATTTGATTTGGTTAAGCTCCAGCTTAGCTGAAGTGATTGTTGTAATTAAATTGGAAAGGTCAAAGGAGCACTTGCGCTGTCGAGATATGCGTAAATGCGACTTTGCCCGTGCTGGAGTGTTGAGACTTAGCGGGCCTCCGGAGGCCAGTGACACTCATTAACACACTGCGTTCAGTGTGAGGCCTGCTCAACAGCCTCTTGTGTATGATTGGCCTGATTAAGACAGGGAACACTCTCTCCTCAGCACTCCACCCCCCTCCCAGCAGCACCGGCAGGCACAGGAACACGACCTCCCCACCTCCCCATAACACTGACACAGCGTTTAGCACAAGCTTAGCAAAATCTACACTCTGACAGTATGTAAGGGCCAGTAGGTTAAGAGCTCAGTAGGGGTGTAAATGCATCTGAATGTTGTCTGCGGTCTAACTTGGAGCGCTAGAATTGATTATTATGACTGTCTCGATGAATTGATTAAACTGCCTGAATTTTACTCAAATTTATGCACTCCATTAGTTATTATTTAGCACAATACAGAGTTAAATCAGCAGATGCAAACAATGGGCCATCGCCAAATTCTCAGAATCTGCAAGATGCTCATTTACTATAGAGGGTATGCACATATCACAGGTGACGGGAGTCACTGCACCAGTGCTCACCGAGAGGCAGAAAGACTACTAAGTGCCAAAAGCATTTAAAAGAGCTATATTGTGAATGACTTAATGCGATCTTAAAGGCAAATAGGAGACTGGCATCAGCTTCAAATGTAATTCAGCCGAAACGTGGGTTGCGTTTTTGTGTTAGGATTGCTGGACTTCGAAGTAAACTCCTACTATAAGGTATATACTGTAGTTTATGTGCAGGTTAATGAGTATTGACTACTCATCAATTAAGTATCCAGTATCTTTCATTTTGTTGATATTCTGTGTAATTATGACAAAGGCTTTTGTCAGCATTTATTAAAGAACATCCATGTTGATGATGATGATCCTTGTTCTAGAAACAAAGGGGGGTGTTATTAGACAGAGTTAGCTTACCAAAGCAGTAAGCTAGTAAGGAGAAATTCAGCAGAGTAATTTTATACAGTCAGTTATGTTTGGACTAGAAAACATTTAAAGATTACAGTGACCACAAGAATTTATATTTTAATGTTGTGTAGAACTTGAGCAGATTGTATGTTTCGTTACTGGTTGGCACTCGTTTTATAACGAGACTTAATAAAGTGGGCGTATTTTGTTGGGAAATTGACGTCAGTGCATACCCTCTGTAGAGTTCATTGAAATCATAATGGACAGATTAACTGATTCTGAAAAGGCATTACTGTTACAGCCTTAGTGTATTGTATATATTGTCTTCCATTGTATAGCTTTTCCAGTCTGTGTGCATTCAGTGTACTTTATTAATGACTTTGGATCGTACAGAATCAATCAAATCAAATTTTGGTGAAAATATGAATGGAATTTCATGATAAATTGTTTCTTGAAGAAATCTTCTGGAATCAAATCATTATAGGGTCAGAGATTTACACCCCTGGAGCTCAAGACCTGTGAGGCTGGTTCCTCCTCCACGGTCCCTAAAGGATACTAGACATGCCCATTCTCATTCTGCGCGCAGCCGAGCACATCTGCCGTCTCTTAATGTGTTTAAGAAGCCTGCATCCTCCTTAATCAGCTCACTTAACGGAGGAGCCATTGCGCTGGGTGGCTGCGAGCTTTGGGCTTGCGCTTCTTCTCCTCCTCCTTCTCCTCCAAGTAGCTATGCAGAAAGGAACTGTTAAATCCTTCCTCAAGTGTTCTTTCCATGAAAAAGAAAGAGTGTAATACCTTTGTATTCTTTTGTTTTTTATTTTGCCTTTTGTTCCCCTTCTTTTGTTATTTTGTTTCCTTCTCCTTCCAAAAATGGAGGTGTCTAGTCACATACAGGTCTTAGCAAGAAAGAAAGTTCGCGAAATCCAAGCTGCCATCAAGGTAGGTCTGGCTCTGCCCAGTTGCAGGGGGGCTTTTCATCGCCATGGTTACAGGCTGTTCCTTTGTCTTCCTTCCCCTCCCCTACCCCGCAGGTGTCTAGTCACATTCAGGTTCTTGCCAGAAGGAAATCTCGTGAGTTTCATTCCAAGCTGAAGGTATGCGCTTTTCTGCTTTTGGGCTTCGTGGTTGCTATGCCGCCGCACTTCCTTCTGTTTCTCCCTAGCGACGGGCCGTGCCTTGTCCGGTTCCCCTAACCTGCATGCAACAGTGTGTTTAGTGTATATGACCCACCCTCCTGCTCCTTGTCTGACCTCTTTGTACCCCCCTTCCCCTCTCGCACACAAACACATGGTCCCTTACACCCTCAGGCCTTTTAAGTGTCTCCTTTAATGACCGTTTGTGCCGCTGTGACTTCACTGACCACTTTGTGCATCTGCTTTGAAGCTGACTAACACTAATTATCTCTGCTGTTTGAGTGCAGTTAGCTTATTATTATTATTTTATTATTATTATTACCTTTATTATTAGCTCATAAAGCTAACTAGAAAACAGAACACAAGCTGTTAAAATGAACATGGATGTGCCAGTACCCACTTGGTGCAACAGGTGGTGCTGAGCTGCATTCAGGTTTTTCATTGGGACAATTCTAGCTCACAATTTAGGCTGCACAATATTGAGAAGGTAGTAGATTTCCTAATGTAATGCATAGGACTGTCCCGATTTATTTCAGTACTTAAATTAAGTATTCGGTTATTGTGAAGATTTCAGGCTCTCTGTTTGGCATTTATAATGGTCATCTTTTTAAAAATGGATTTAATCTAAAATGAAAAACTGTGATTGTTGATAACAATGGAATTTTTTTGTGCTTTACTGAGTCAAACACTACATACTAATTTGTTAGTTTTGCTCAGATGTGTTCAGTGGTTTCTAAAAATTATATTTAAAATATAAATTTAAATATAGTAAGGAACAAGTTTTTAAATACATCATTTGAAAATACTACAAAATATTTGGAGCCTGTAGAACTCGAATCACCCTTAATACAAGAAATGTGTCTGTCCTGCTTATCAATATATATAAGGATAAAGTGTAAACTGGCACTTTAAAGATGTGTCTGTTCTAAAAAACAAAGGTACCTGTTGTATATCAGTTTTCTGAAATATAAGTTTGCACAGCAAACATTGCACTAATGTTCAGTAAACAATATATTGTGCAGCCTTAGATAAAACAGCTGTTTGAGCTATTGCGGCCATGCTAGCGGCCATGCTAGCTGTAAATCAAAATCCAGTACATCAAAGCCGATGACTAAGGTCAATGTATAGCGCATGTCTTGTGTTGCATGTCTTCATGTTTAACGCTCTGATTCACGTGAGTCTGATTCAGTCTCAATTTACGGGCATGCTGGCAAGGTGCTTTGGCTGGTGGGTGAGTGGCTGATAGCTTGAGGTCAGTTGGTCAGCTGTTTTTTGACCGCTGCCTAAAAGCCTGATATGGTCCTGGTGCCTGTAACCTTTTGTGGCCTTAAAGACGGGCTTTTGATGCAGTCTTGAGCAGAATGGCTGCTGCTTTGCCTCTGCTGGTGTTTTAGTTGTAATGAAGTCATCTCTTCTTGGCCCAACTCTCAGTGGGATGAAGTGGACTAAAGAGGCACCATTAGAGCAGCTGCTCACATGCTTTCTACTATGGGGCTCTACCTCTCTCTCGCACACACTCTCACTCTCTTTCTCCCTCTCTGTCCTCTTTTTCCATAACCCCACTGGCTGTCAAATGCTTACCTCATGCTGCATTAATGAAACTACTGAAATCTCCCCCCCCCACACTGCTGCCCCCACCCCATTTCTGTGATTCACTCAAACAAACAGAGTCCTGTAAATCACCTTACTTGCCCACAAAGGCCACCTCTGCTTTAAAAAGGGCTTTTGGTGGATAATCTGATAATAAATTGACCTGTTATTTAAGATGTTTCTGTAAGGGTCACTTGTGAACGTCTGTGACCTTGAAGTTGGTCTGACTTCGCTCATTTTCTCTCCTTTTCTCTCTCTCTCTCTCTCCTTCTCTCTCTCTCTCTCTCTCTCTCTCTCTCTCTCTCTCTATTCTCCCTCTCTTTTTTCTCTTTCTCTCTCATCCTCTGAAGAGATGACTAACTCTTTTGACTGGCACACTTTTCCACAGTTCCCAGTTTACTCAGATGGATTAATGACCTCTCATTTGTGTCCTGTGTGAGCGTGTGCGTGCGTGTGCGGCTGTGTGTATGTGAGTCTGTGTGTGCGTTCCCGCTGTGAATGGCCAGTCTTTCAGGGCCACTGGCGGCTGCTGAGTAGAAGCAGGCAGCTTTTGTATGGGTCTCTGTCTGCTCTCATCTAAAGCAAATTAGAAATGGGGAGCAGGGAAGAATTTGAGCCGCCTCTCGCCATTTGTGGCGGAGCATTAGAGTGATCGGGCCCGGCATCCTCTTAGCCGAGACATGTTGAGTGAAATGACTGTCATTACAGTGCCACTCTCTAGGCCAGCTCGTAATGAAAGGTGGCCACAATGATCTAAAGCCCCCATATTACCAACCGCAAAATGTCTTTCTTTAAGATGCTTCTCTGCTGTTCAATAACTTTTGGCACTGATCAGCCTCCTAAATCTAAAACGTTGTTTGAGTGAAACCTCACCACTGATGTAGAATCAACTATGTAATCGCCAGCAGACGATTCTGAAGAGATCGAAAGTGATGGTTTGGCCAAAAATCTGTCAGTGCACGTAACATTCCCATTACCCTGATTATAGTCAATGAGGCAAAGTTTGCTTCCTTAGTTTGGTACTGACGATGTTAATATAATGTAGCCTATAGGTAATAGAAGCCAGTTTAGCTCAGAGCAAAATGCATGTTTGGACTTGCCTAAAACCATGTTGAGTCATTCCAAGTAGACTTGCTTATGTGGTTTTTGACACTGTTGCTTTTTCGGTAAAGAAGAAGAACAAAACGTATACTGAAATATGACTGAGGCTTCTTTTGTTTGACACTGGAGATACGAAGTTAATGAAGCTAACAATTGATAGGAGCTAATAAGGATCACCCATTGGCATTGTGAAACTACATACAACTAATAGAAAAAGAAAGTAAACAACATGTAGTGGTAGGTGTCATCTTACAGCCTGAATTTAGTTTGTAATCCACTTTTTAGAAACCACATTAGCAAGTCTGTTTGAAATGGTTTAAGGAAAGTGTAAGATGATTTTGCTGAATGCTAAATTAGTAACTATAAGCTGCCATTATTTATGAGCTATGTTAGCGTTATACAGTGGTCACCAGCCCTATGGGATCTACCTTCCTGCAGATTTTAGATCTGGCCCTGATCATCCCAACCTGATCTATGTATTCTTTGCTCTCAGAAGTCCTTGATTAGCTGATGGGGTGTGTTAGAATTGGGCCAGAGGAAGGCAGGAAGGAAGGTTGACCTCCAGGAGGAGGGTTGGTGACCACCGGCCTAGCATATCCAGTACAAGAAGAAGCTAACTTTAGATCAGAGCTGAAGACATTTGATTTATTTGGCCAGAAGGCAGCTTTAACTCCACCCTCTTTACCTAGTGAACGCATATTTTTGTTACTGTCCTTTAAACCATGGATTTCCCTTTTATGACCCCAACACAACACGGTACAGTTACTTTCCAAAACGACCGTTACCATTTTCATTGTCAGGAGAAAAGCATGAAAACATATACAATCATCATCAAAAGAATAGGTGCACCCAGAAGGGGTCGAATTGTGTGACAACAAACCGATCATCTTGGTGCTGACTGCGGTGCCTCTACACACATATTTGTCGGTGGTCTCCACCAAGACAAAACCGGGACTCCTTCCTAGACCACTCCATGACAGTCTGGCACGACACCATTTCAGTCTTTGTCAGTGTTGACGACAGTGGTGTTATAATCAGTCGTTGTAACAGTCCCCGTGCAATGTAGTCCTGTGTCGTGCAGTCGTCTGCAAATGGGGCTGGCACTTTCAGGATGAATTGAGGGAGATATCGGTGCCTGCTGAATGTCTGCAATCATGGGGGTCTATCCATGACCCATCCTTGCTTGAATCATTCACATGTCAAACCTGCTCAGCAGGTGTCATTCCTTTCGGTTGATTCCTTCTGGGTGCAACTACTTGTGCAACAATTTTTTTTAACAATGAGTACATAACAGAAAAACGCATATTGTAATATACACTATAATATCAAATGTTGTTGTTTAGGTGTGTTCACCATCCATTTATTGCTTTATTTTTTTTTTTTATTTTCTTTCTTTTTTTATCTGCACAGATATTTTTTCACACCTTTAAAGAATTAGAAGTTGTTTGTGTTTTCTGCTTTTCATGATGCAAGGAAGTCTCCCAAAAAAAACATCTTAAGAAAAAATGAATGCCTGGTACTTAATTCCTGTTTAAACGAAACTTAAACCATGGGCTTTTTGTTACAGACCTGTAGGTACAGTCATATGCAAAAATGTAGGTCCAAATGACTTATTTTAGACTCAGCATGCCTTGACTAGTCGACTAAATGTGGAGTAAGGAATTATGAAAATGAGATTTTTGGCCGAACCATTACTTTTAAGTCAAATGGGGAAAAAATCACCAAGTTAATTAAAGTGTTGTGCGAATCGTTGGTGGAAATGATTTTGGATTTTGTTGTGCTGTTTGAGCGGTGTGAACTGCACGATTACATTGAAGTCTTTGTTTTTTTGCGTCTAGGTGACGAGCATGGTAAGTACGGTGTTTTGAGTGTGTGTGCACATTCTGCTCTAGCCAAGCGATGGCCTTGCTTCTACACGCCTGCTTCCACTGTGCACTAGCAGCCAGCTCCTCACCAAACCACATTATAAGCACACATACGCTCACAGCCCTTGCCAGCATGTTCACCTCCAGTTTGGGCACACTGCTTTTAAACTGAAGTCCGGTCAGCATCGTGCTAGGCCACTAGCATTCAGTTCTGTGCGCTTTTATCACATTAGAGAGCAGCATTCCTTGGGTTTCTCCATACAGGGCCTTCCGAACCTTCGTGATTATCTTCTAGCTTTTTGTGCTTCTTCCAACATTGCAAGGAATGCTGCCTTTTCTGTTTTTTTTTTCTTCTTTTTTTTAATAAGGCCATGTGTGGCGAGAGGAAGGATGTCTTTTGTAGCCTTTGTGCGCTCACAGGTCCCCACGTGGCTCTTGGTGCTTATTAATTAACCTTTGCCACATCGAGAGGTGCACAGATTTGTAAGCGTGCTGCAAAGTGAAGGAAATTTAAAAGTCTATATGCAGAGTTAGCCTTTAGCCTCCCTGGGAGGATTAAACCTCGAGTTAATGAGTTGATATCTAAAGGAGAAAGACTCTTAACCACAGTGTCCTCCGCTCTTTCATTCAAGAATTAGCTCTGTGTTGTTGACAGGGCTCTGTTGGGCAACCTTGATGCCTGCCTACAGATGTGGAATGTAGTATAGGGGGGAGAAAAGGAGGTTATTAATGCTGTCCCTCATCAAAGTTGCAGGCTTACTAAAGCTTAGAAAGTTGCCATATAGGGTAATGTACACGGGCAGTGCTAGCATGCTTGTAGCTCCCTGGGGTTTCAGACTAGTTTTACTTTATATCGGTGACTGTGAGTTAAAGCATACAAAAGACATTCTTCTAAGTGTGCACCACTGGTGCTTCTTTCCATCTTTAAAGCGACAGTTCTGCATCAGGAAAATAAATAAAAAAGAAGCCTGAAAACAGTATTAACATCTCGAAGCTTCGGTTCTGTGTATACATAAGAATATGGAAAGGAGTTCATGCCAAAGTTCTGACACTACAGTGGAAAAATGTTAAGTGCAATAAACACATGTAGGGCCAAAAGATTAATCGCAATTTAAACATGCAGTGTTCTATAACACTATTTTATAAAAGATTGTGTCTTATATGGGGAAACATTGACCCAATAACAGAGCTAGTAAAGCTATCATAGAGTTAGATCTACCAGAAGCAGTCAAACAACTGTATACTCTGGTCTTACTGACCGAAGTAACAGGTCTGGACTTGCAATTTAAATCACAGACACAATACTGATCAGAGAAATTGCAATTAGATGTTCTTCTGAAATCATTTAGCCAAACGCAAACGAGAGCTTTTTCATATTGACCATGTACTGAATTGCTTTCACATAGTGCAACCTCTTTACTAAGGAACCATGTAGGAGGATTTGCATAAAAAATCTAAATGCTGAGTTTGTGTAGGAAATGAATACAATCCACCATGAAATGAAATCAAAGCACAGCCATATTGCAGAAGTATTTATTCACTAATGACAGGTTCCATAGGAAGAACAAGTCTGTCCCTGCACGGAAAACTAGTCTTTCACTGGGCAGACAAATAGCATATTCCAGATAAAGAAATCACTGTAGTACAGTTCTGAGCTGATTCAAGCTGCTTTTCAAGGTGATGTGCATTCAATTCTGATACAAATTTAGTGTTTCATTCTTGGAAATATAAACCTGCCTGTATTGTTAAGAGGTCAAGCGATGTTATATCAGTGCAGTGGGTACTTTTTTGCTTTTTCTTTAGACTTGTTTTCTGCATGTATCACCTGTTGAAACAGCCTGGTGTGCTTTGCGTTTCACCTTTTCACTGTAATAGTTGAATTTCAATGAGGCCCACACGCTTAAAACACTGCACAGTGGAAAGCAATATAGCTGTGCGTTGATTTAATTCACAGTGGATTGTATTTAATTCTGAGACAAGCTAAGCATTTCGATTTTTAAATGGAAAAGCGTATGTTTTTCATTTTGGCACATATTCAGCATGTTTTTTTGAAAGAGCAATGTTGTGTGTGTGTACTGCATTTCACATTTTCCACTGTAGTGATTACATTTCAGTTTGGCACAAATTCCCTACCATGTAAGAAAGCCTATCGTAGTTGAATGCTAATTGGTAACACATAGGATTCCATTACTTGTTAACCGTTAGCCTTGTTGCTCTAGTGCAAAGCTAAGGGGTCTAAGGCACTAAGCGTGTCTTGGCCGACTGTGTTTGGGGTAAAAAGAAACTTAATTTGTTGCTGAACTGTCACTTTAAACTCTTTAATGCTGTTGGCTGTTGTGTTGAGTTGGCTTGCTTGTCCATTCCTGCCAATAGCGTCTTTGCTTGTTTTGCGAAGGCATGGGCTGTTTTCCTCTGGTCTTGTTGGATGTGTTTTTGTCCCCACCCCTCACCCTTGATCGAGTCTTAAGCCCCTTTTGTGAACGCTGTTGAAGGATCAGACCGTGAAGGACAAAGCCCTCCAGAGCATGGCCTCCATGTCTTCGGCACAGATCGTCTCCGCCACGGCCATCCACAACAAGCTGGGCCTGCCAGGCATCCCTCGCCCCGCCTTTCCAGGAGCAGCTGGGGTAAGACGGCCCTCTGGCGCCCCCGCTATCACCCCGCCGGGGCCCAATCCCATTACACACACAAGCAAGTCCAGCTCACATCCACTGCCCACATCTGATAAGCTCAGCAATGCAATAGTCAAGATAACAGTCCAGTATGGCACGTTGTACACCTGGGCTTTGTAGAAACTGTCAGATAACACAAGTATCACAGGCCTGCAGAGAGTGAGTGTGAGTGCGGATAGGCTTTGCTTTGTTGTCTATTTATTTATCTAATTCTCTAGTTTTGGCAGGGCATGATATCCACGGGCCAGCCAGGATCCTCTCAAGAGTGAGTATATCCCAAAGTTGCTTTTCCCTTCCTCTCTTTTTTCTCTTTTGTTCTTCTTTACATCTTACTGACTTGCTGTATAACTTCTCTTTTTTCCCCCGTTACTCTCTACCACTGTCTTTTCTTTCTCCTATCCCACTGCTCCTTTCTCAGGCTGTCCCCCTCATTATGATTTTCTTGCTTTCTTCTTTTTCTCTCTTTCCCTATTTTTATCTTTCTCTCTGATTTCTCCCTCAATCATTTTTCCTTCTCAAGTTTTCTCTTGCTGATTTCCCATTATCGCTCTTTGCCTTTTATCCCCTCTGCTTCTCTACGTCCTCCCTCATTTGTCATTCACTTTTTCTCACTTCTTCTCGTTCTCTTGCACCTTTTTCTCATCTTCTTTTTATTCTTTTCCCTGTTTTTTCTTAATTTTGTCTCCCTTGCTTTCTCTTTTTTTCCCCCGTTCTTTTTTCTTTTTTTTCTATTTTTCATTTCCCTCAGGCCTCTTCTTACTAAGCTTAACTTTTTTGTCTCCTCGCTCTTGAGCTCAATCTTTCTTTCTTTTTCTTTTTCTTTTTACCGTTTTACACCAATTGTTTTTTCCTCATCTCTCACCTTTTCTTCTCTCTATTGCTCTATATTATCTCATTGTTCCCTTTCTCGTCTTTCCATGTCTGTCTTTTCTTCTCTTACTCTTTCTCTCATTTTACTTTCCTTTTCTTTTTCCCTTTGTTTTACTATCTCTGTCTCTCTCTCTGTCTGTCTCTTTTTTCTCTCCCTCATTCCAAGTTCTGGCTTTACAAAAGGTTTGAATAGGCCAAGATTGAATACTTTGTACAGCGTTGTTTCTTCTTCACTGTACAGCCCTTGTAATCTCTTCAATGTGCTTCAAACCTCTAGACATCTGTTCCCCATGCCCTGACTCGTCCTTTTCCTTTTTCTTCCTCTTTGTTTTAGCATCAAGCCATTTGCGCAGCAAGCCTACCCCATCCAGCCCGCTGTCACAACAGCAATTTCAAGTATGTCTTCCACTATTATGTTTCTTCTTCTTCTTGAGGGCTTTTTAAGTGAACGCTGTGCCATTTTTGTAAATACTAATGTGGAATTTGTGTTAAATTGTGTGAATGTGAGCAGGTTACGAATCCACGGCAGCACCAGCACCCACAGTCCCAGCATGGCAGGGTCGGTCCATTGGCACCACCAAGCTCAGGCTTGTGGAGTTCTCAGCCTTTCTGGAGCAGCAGAGGGACCCTGACTCTGTGAGTAGTGCTGCTAAAGGACAGGCCAATCTTGTTATGATACAGTTGTTCAATATTGCCTTCAGGAAACATAATTCCTCTTATATTTGCAAAACGTTGCAAACAAAAAAGCACAGCAGTGTAACATGAAGCAAACTTAAGGCTCTCATGGTTAATCGATTATATTATGGTGCTCATTTAAAAAGTTAATATTTTAATATTTGGGGTGTTTTGTGATTTGATTGGTCAGCTTATCCACTGACATACTGACTGGTTGGTCAACCATCAGTGTGAATTCGCTCCTAAACGTCCCTGTCTTGCATTGTGGCTGATCTTACAGTGACAAGGGCTGAAATTCCAATGAGTCGTTGCAGGCAGCTGAGAAAAGTTTTTGTGGGAGAGAGTTTCTCCCTCTGGCGCTTACTTGAGACTTTATATCTTTAAAGAGAGCTTATGCACACAAAAGGCTACATAACACACTAAAGCAAAGAAAAGTGTAATAGGCCCCCATAAAGGGCCCCCATCCCACATTATTCTTATAACACTCTGTTTAATGCCAAAAACTTTATTTGTTTTTTATTTGCACATGACAATTTTTCAATCTCTTCAATCTCAATCTCTTAATGTACTGAAATATGTAAATTGTTCTGATTGGCTACCCTGTATTGTGCTTTTCTGAAAATTCAGACTGGGTTAAAACACTCTTAACTCTGAACACTATAGTTTTAACACACACAGCTAAACTGCTGTGCTCTGGATTGGATGTTATGTGTAAATTTGGCTTGTGTGAAAAGCAGGGAAGTCAGAATGGGTTGTTTTTGCATCTGGACTGTTTGGACTGGGAAGTGAATGGTATTTTTTGAAACCTTAACAATGTTGACATGCCTACATCATACCTATTTCATTTCAAGAATATGAGTAAGTTTGAATTTCCATTATATGAATTCACAGAACTGATACATACACCATTTGTGTTTTATTTAGAACTTTGGTTGATTTGGAATTTTGGGCCTATACTTTTCATGTAATGCTTAATTTACTGTTCTGCCAACACGGATAATGATATAATGATTAAAGTCCATTACCATTTTTATTTTATTTAAGCATTCTGCTCATCCCGAGTACAGCCAATGCATTAAAAAAACAGTGGCATAAAAAAAAAAAAAACGGATTTTGGCTGAAATGACTATAAAGCTGTGGCTTACCTTTTTAGGTAATACCTCTGATGCTACACAGAAATATAGCATCACACAGAGTAATATGTTTTAAATCATGTTTTATTATTCAAAAAGGGTTTCATGAGGGTTAAGGAACATACTATCTTTGGTAACATAACACAGACTGCCTTAGATAAGTTGGTAGGCTAATACTACAGCTAACCAGTTGGGTCCAGCATTCTAGCTAACATCCACAGAGCATATTTCTCAAAAAGGGATTCCCATACTCAGTCACATCTTTTGCAATGGGTTCACATTCAGGCACACACGTTACGAAATAGGTATAGCATGACATACAAATACAAGGTAAATAGAGGTGTAAGAAAATATCAGTACCCTGTATTGCCACATTATGTTTTGTGATACTGTATCACTTCTTAATAACATAGTATTGTTTTGTAATTGTTAGTTAATTAATATGGTGATATAATATTATGGGAATAATTTAAGATTAGTGACAGGCAGTGGTTAATTTGGTGTTGTGTTTAAACCTCTGACCTATATATAACAGTGTTGTATTCTTCTGCTGTTAGACTTCCACTCCAGTGTGATGCATATGGTGGTGTGTTTCATTGGCCACAACAAATTCCCAAACAGTGATTTCAGTATTTAAATACTGAGACCTCAAACAGTTAGCTAAGTGCTTGTGTACCAGTGAACATGAATGGTGAGTAATGCACATATTTTGCCGATCGCTTGATGAAGTGAAGGTACATTCATGCAGAACTTCTCACCCACCTCGCGCAGCCATCTCTCCATGGGTATGCTAGACAGGGTATATTGCTGTAAGCAGACAAGAGACGAGGTCAAACAGAAAGGCCAAACGCATTTCTGTCCCTCAAAATGGCAACCCTGAGCACGAGCTTCACATTTTTTATGATTTGTCTTGGACGGCGGCGATCTGTCTTAGTTTGGCCGCATTCTCTAGAGAGTTCTGTTTTGTTATCGATAACGCATGACATCAGCCATTTATCATACGTTTAGCTGAAAATTTGAAATGGTCATATCTGCAAAGCAGAACTGGAGCTGCTAAATTTAGCTCCGTAATAGGCTTTTATGAGTTAGTGTGAAAGCCCTAAGAACATAAAACACCTCGTACATTTACTGTCACATGCTGTTATTGAAGCTCAAGGGACAGATTTTTTTCCCTTCTGTTTTTTTTTTCTTTTTCTGCATGTGCGTTTTAAAGCATCACGTTTCCTCAGTCCTGACTGTCTGTTTCTTTTTCTTCACAGTACAACAAGCACCTTTTTGTGCACATCGGTCAGACAAATCACTCCTATAACGATGCCTTGCTGGAGTCGGTGGACATTCGTCAGATTTATGACAAATTCCCGGAGAAGAAAGGAGGGCTGAAGGAGCTCTTTGGCAAAGGCCCTCAGAATTCCTTCTTCCTCATAAAGTTCTGGGTAAGTGGCTCTTCAGAGCGAATCAGCACTTTATCTGGAGCACTTCATGTCCCTAGTTTTATGCATAGTCTGACACTTAAAGAAGTGCTTTGGTGAAATATCAAATTCATACCTTTTCCCTTGTAGTTATTCAGCCAAGACCAGTTTGGTTTCCAACGTTTGCTCTTTCAGTTTCACACTTGAACTACAAGGATAATGTAGCTAACAGGTATTGGCCGCTTATGACCACCCCTTAGCATTGTGCAAACTGCTTGTCTGAGCATCACACCTTTGTCTCAAATTGTATCGAGTTGTTAAGTGATAAATAGACTTGTTTATGAACAAAGCTTAAAAGTATGATGCATAGCTAAAAACAATAGCTAATATCTAGAGGTCTGAATTTTGCCCCTGCATTGTCAGGTCTATTAGAGGTTACTTAAGGGGGGATTTCAGCATCATTCAGAGTTCTGTGAGACTTGCAGACTTTAATTTCTCGAAACACAAAATTGTCTCAGTTTGTATATTCAATGCTGATAATGATTTTTTTTTAAAATAAATATTTGAAGAATTTTTGTTTCACAATAATTGCCTCATAGTGCCCTGTGGGTACAGTCCTGTGCAGAAGTTTGGGCTTTCCAGTGAAATGATGTGCTTTACTGATTTTCTATGTTATTACAAGTACACATTCTCTAAAGAGAACAAACATTTCTGCATTTATAAATCCAAATGTTATGGCATATTTTATGTCGTACGTTTTCCAATGTGATAAACTAAGCAAATTAATAAGAATTCTGCATAATATATGCTGGAAATGTCTCAATTATTTTCCTGTAGAGGATTTATACCTTTTCCTCATAGAAAATCAATAAAACATAGAATATGAAGGGGGCACCCAAATATGTGCATTCTTAGCTTTCAACCGTGAATGCACATTAAAAATCATCAAAAACTAATTTTAGGCCAGAACTACTGTAAATTAGTGTCTCAGGCATTGTTATTTGTAATAATCTAATAGCTTTCTGTTAGGGAGCTTTTTACAGTCGATGCATTAAATGTTTCAGATATACATCTTAATGATGCAACTTTGTCCTGACATACTGGTGGACATACTGGTGGACATACTGGTGGAGTTCTCTTTAAAAATCAATGCGGTTTGAGTGTATGCAGTTTGTAGTATGCCAGTTGGTTCTTATAAGCTTCTGTTACATGTTAGCTACATAGCGAACTAGCTTACTAAACTTAGAACAGACATGTCTTGGCTGATTGTCTACTATCGGAATAAGAGAAGAATTATGAAAGAGTACATGTGAATTTAAGTTCAGTACCATGAATGTATATATTATGACCATGATGTGTAGATGGTTATCTGCTGTGTATACAGTATATGAGGCTGTTTAAAATGATATCAAGTAAGTTCTAAAGTGTGGATTAGACATTTAGATTACAGTACATACATGCACTGTTCCTCTTTCTCTTACTGAATTTTTGAACTGATGCCCAGTTGCGCATGAAGAGAATGGGCCACTTCAGGCAGAGTTTGCAAATGCTTGTGTGTGCTGCCTGTCGGCCGCTATATTTGGCTTGCATAGCAGGAAAGCACCAGATCAAAGCCTTTGCTAATTCTGTCTAATATTTCAAAACAATCCCGAGGCCCGGCTGCTGCGCTAATAGCTGTTTAAACATTGCATATGTTTTACCCAAAACGAAATGCTAACTAGCGGCAACCAACAAAGTGGCCAGAGCGAGACTGCTCAAATTCCGTTTGAAGTGACTAGCGGATCTGAATTTCAAATGAAACCACAGATCTGCACAATAATGCCTCTCCTGAATATTATGTGAAAATCTAACGGGCCGTCTTAATGAAGGGGAGAGTATGCCGGAGAGGAATATTTGCGTTTTTCTTTTTTCCTTTTTCTTTCTTTCTTTTTTTTTTTTTTTTATTAATTTTGATAATGAACATCGGGCCCTAATGAAAGAAAGAGGGCCACTGAAAGCTGCTCTTTTTCACAAGGGTGAAATAGAAATAGCTTTCACGCATGATGTCATTTAATCTATTCTTTATCATCTGCCTTTGAAAGGCCAGACTGATACACCGCTTTTTTAAATGGACATGGGTAAAGGCTCAGATTGTTAGATCAGTGAATGGAAAATACAGGGCTGGAAATGAATAGCATTTCATGAGCCAAACTATTGATTTAAAGGATACAGATCTCTCCTGGATATTTCCTTAATTTGTTCCTTAATGCACTTGAACAGATCAGTTTTTGTTCTTCTTCAGAGTAATAAGCTGTCAGTCACTGCAGGGAGCCTGCATAAAGAGTGCACTACGCTCAGCATGTCCACCAGATGGCAGCTCTGCACTCACATTCACGAGACTCTGCTCCTTTTTGTAGCATTTTGCTAAATGTGGTCATTTTAAAGTATCATTGCTCCTCATTCTGTTCTTCTCTTACATTGCTGTTGCTGCTTTCCAGGCTGACTTGAACTGCAACATTCAGGAGGAAACTGGGACGTTCTATGGCGTCACTAGTCAGTACGAGAGCCCGGAGAACATGACCATCACCTGCTCCACTAAAGTCTGCTCCTTTGGCAAACAGGTGGTGGAAAAAGTGGAGGTAAGTTTGCTGTTTCCCTGTTGAATTTCAACTACATAACATGCACTTATTCACTATTACTACCAATAATAACAGATGTCATATTCATTATTACACATAGTAGGATAAATAAATAATTAGTCTTTAATACATATTTAAATAAATAATACTTTTAACGAATTTTATTGTTTATTGTTACTTTTAACAGTAGCACAATATAGGACTCTTATTCTAAGTGTGCCCGACCTTCTGAACACAAGTGAAGTTACTGCAAGTAAGTTGCTGGCAAAGGAGGGCAATTAATTCTGTGTTCTCAGCAGATTTATTTAAAATTCCTTCAATTTCTTATTTAAGTCATGCTGCTTCTACAGTGATGGAATAAATAAATCCAGAAAGACGGATTTACTGCCTTTTCATCTGAATTAAAATAACTTTATGCTTCAGTGCATAATTTTAAATATAAGTTAGCGCTATATTACGACCATACCTGCTTAGTGTGCACTGGAGCTACAAAGCAAATATAGCTATGTAGTTTACATTTGAACTGCGTATCTAATTCATTCAACAAAAGTTCAGACATGGTGCTTGCTTCGAGGTGACTACTGGTTTTAGTAATGCAGTGTAATTCTACAGTGTAGTTTTCATCTGCTGCATCTACCTTTTTATTGAATGTTAAATGAAAGGAAAAACTTAAAAGTTTGCCTATGTGGATCTCTGTGTCCAGACGGAGTACGCTCGCTTTGAGAATGGCCGCTTTGTGTACCGGATAAGCCGGTCTCCCATGTGTGAATACATGATCAACTTCATCCACAAACTCAAACACCTGCCTGAGAAGTACATGATGAACAGCGTCCTGGAGAACTTCACCATCCTATTGGTAAGCTGACTCACCTTTGTCCCGCTGTTTCGCCCTCTAGACATCTCCTCCCTCAGAACGGTGGGCGGAGCCTGAGGCTCTCTGTTCAGAATTCCTGGCATTCTTGTGTTCTCGCATGGTGCCTCCTAATCTCGAGCAGAGGAGGGGGCAGAGTGTGTTGATTAAGGCAGCAACCACACAGGGATTAGAGGCCTTTTTTCTTCATCGAGAATGTGCTTGTGGGTGTGCTCTCTCGGCCTCTGTCCTCCTCTCCCTCTTTACGCCTTCTTCACTTCTTCAAATTCCTTACGTTCCACAAAAGACACACGGCCTATAAAACTGACAGAAGCGCGGCCGCAGGGGCCATATGCAACCTCATGTTACAAATTTCACTATCTTGCATCTCTTGTTAGAGAGTAGAGAGTTTTATTTACAAGTTATTGTTTTTTCTCCCATGAAGTTTTTGCATTATTAAATCTTTTCAGTATAAATAAAGACTTTCAGAATGGTTTGATATGGAGTGTAGAATTCTAGAGAAACTTGGTCAGAATGATTCACAAGAGTTTACATTAATGTTTTATATAAATGTTTCATATTAATTAATTAATTAATTAATGTTTAATAGTACAGTCAGTGGTTATAAATACATTGTCTGATGCCTAAATTATAGTTTGATGATGGTTTTAAACAAAGGGTCTGCATATAATGTGTATTTTCTTTAAATACATTCAAGGTGAAGAGAACCATGCATGGTGTTAAAATGCAAAATAGTACCTTTTTCTGATTCACCACTATTTTGCCATCATAAACTTTACCTGTAAACTCTGAGGAGACACATTAGGTTCACTGGCTAAATCTGCAGTGTAGACAGGTCAACGCCTGGTTCATATTACCACCACTGCAAAGTAATCAATCAGTGTGTATCTACAGTTAATAGGGATGCACAGAAATTTAAAAACAAAAACCAGAAACCAGACAAAATGAAACTTCTGGCCGAAGGCCAAATACCGAACAAGGTTTTTCATTCATTTTTACACTTTTTTTCACCATAAATTTATTTTTATGCATAAATTTAATATTCTAAACATATTTTTAAATATATATCTAAAAATATAACTAAACTGCAGTTTAAACGTATTTATTTAACACCGAACATTTTAATATCCCAGCAGTTATACCAACAAGACACAACATGACTTAGACTCATACCAGCTGACATGCTGCATTCATAGAGATCGCCCTCACTCCATGCTTATCACAACTTTATTGCGATGTTGTAAAATTAGGGTCTGTGGTTCTTTACGGAGGATGTCGGCATGAAAGAGAAAAGGCGTGTGCATATGCATGTGTGCGCGTATGCATGTGTGCGCGTATGCATGTGTGTGCGCTGAGAAGCTGCCGCCTGTTTGCCGCTCTGTAGCGGCTCTGTTCTGTTATTTACTCTGTCGAGAGTTCCGTTTGGCTTGAATGCTTCAAACTAAATAAAAGCTGGGAAACATCAGTGTGCTCCGGAAAAACACAGTGGAAAAGCAATGCGTTAAAGGGGGTAATAGCTTCGAGCAGATGGCGCTAGCTCTGAAGGTAATGAGTAAAATTTCCACTCTGGTTCCCGTCTACATCCAGGAACAAGAAAGAGTAACGGCGTCATTAAAAATGCCATTGTTCAGCCGAATCATTTCGATTGCCAAATATTCAGTGCATCCCTAACAATTAACCATTTCATCTCATACCACCCAAGCATTGGCATATGCATGAATGTTTAATTACCCTGTAGCTGCAGTCAAAGCACTGTAAATACAGATATTAGTGCCTGTAGAACTTTATTTGGTCATGTACACTGTTTGGTTAAGAAATGCCACTCTAACACGTTGCTGAACTGCCTTTTCATTTTGTTTCATACAACATCACAACATCCCAATTGCCTTCTCCAGCGTAGGTCATAGACGTTTCCATAGGGTTAAGGCCAGCAGTCTGTGGTGGCCAATTCATGTGTGAAAAGAATTGGTCATGTTCCCAGAACCACTGTTTTACCATCTAATCATGATGAATCTCCACATTGTTGTCTTTGAATATGCCCATGCCATCAGGGAAAACAAAAATCCATTGACGTGATAACCGAGTCATGCAGTACAATTGTGTGGTCATCTGATTTTTTTTTATTTTGCCCCATAACGTTGTTGAGCCACCTGAGCAGCTGAAGTAATCCCAGAGCACAACACTGCCTTCAGAAGTTTGTACAGTGGACGCTTCGCATGATGGTTACATCAGACCACAGTGACATCTTTTCCATGACCCTGGGATACGTCTTCCCACATGATGGTTTAGGAACTGAATAGCTACTCACTGCATCACTTAGGGGTTAAATAATTGTTGCCAGCTGAAACACATTAATCACTGCAGTATTTATCCAGTCCAATCCTTTAAACTGTATGAGTTTTTTTGTTTGTTAGTTTGTTTTTTTGGTCCGCCAGGGTATACTGTACTTTAATATAGTTCTGTGCTGTATTTAAAGATGCCATAGTTTGTTTAGAACGTCCGTGTTGATGTCACCTTCCTGGGAGTTTGGTAAACGGAGTGCGATGGGGTAAAATAGACTTGACTTGACCAGCCAATACTAATGATTCTTCAAAAATGCCTTGAGTGGCTTTGATATTGGATCGAAGCATTCCTTGTAGATGTGCAAGGCACTGACAGCACTCTCTCTTTTTCTCTGGCAGGTGGTCACAAACAGAGACACACAGGAGACCCTGCTGTGCATGGCATGTGTGTTTGAAGTGTCGAACAGTGAGCACGGCGCGCAGCATCACATCTACAGGCTGGTGAAAGAATGAAGCTTGTGCCGGTCAGCAGCCCTGTCCTATAGACTCTGAACCTCAATAAAAAGTGGCAGTGCCTCTAGTTCAACACTCACCCACAACGATTCTCGCTCACACCTGGGTGATGCTTATTGTTATTACATTGGTTTTTTTTTTTTTTTTTCAGTCTTTAATAATGTATATGTGTTTGACGTTTTTGACTGCAGCTGTGAATTGCGGTACAGTTGTATTATGTTTTGATACAGGAAAGAATCTTCATTTTAAAGGATGCCTAATTGACGTTTCTTCATAGGTTGTATATATAAAGTGACACTATCAGTAGGTTGGGTTGAATTAGATTGAATCTGGCCAACAAATTGAAATGACTGATGAAAGTGAAACAGACTTCAGCCTTCTTTCTATGGTTCATGTACAAGAATAACATCTATGAGTGTGTGTGTGCGTGTGTGTGTAGGCATAAATTTGTGTGTGTATAGATGTATATACTCACAAAATATGTAGTTTTTTTTTTTCCAAAGAAAAGTATTTGAGGAATTTCATTTTGGAACATTTGGATAAAGAGAAACAGTTATCATGGCCATCAGAAAGACAAAGTAACCGACTTTAAAAGACATTTGTAGCATTCAGGGAATTCAAAAATCCAGCCCTTGACAAGTAGGTTTTTTTTTTCAGAAACTTTTTTTGTCCTGACTTCTTGATGATTGACTGCACTGTGATAGCGTTCCAGAGGTTTATTCCAGCTTCTGTCTCTCTGCTGTGGCTAAAGGCAAGTCGTCACCTGCAATAAGATACAAAACAAAGCAGAGACTCAGACCCCTTCACAATTCCAGAACAGAAAGTGTGTCGCTAAAAGCAAGAAAGCACTACGAAAAAGTACCAGGGGCCTGATTGATAGTCACAATGTCCCAAGCACTTGGATCCTCTTGTAGGACACGCCTTATTGAGCGATCCTACGCTTTCGTTTTGGATCGCTGACATAGCTTCTCGGATAATTTGTCGAGACACAATCTCATTCTGATGACATCAGGGGAGCTTCATTTGAGGCACGTTCCCTTTACATCTGTATACTCTTAAAAACAAAGATGGCAAAAGGGGTTCTCAACCTGGTGCCTCCCGAGTCCACATTTTTGCTGGACCCCTGTAGTTGGGAACTGAGACATGATGACTCTAAGGACCAATTTGAGAACCACTGCACTAAAGACCCTTTCGTGGCTGGTTTGACATATGCGAGCGAGAACCTTAAAGGTTTTCAGAATCTCTGCATATAATGTTTTAACACTGATCAAAGATCTTTCTTAAAATCAGATATTTAGGAACCTTTATTTTTAAGAGAGTATCTGGAGTATCTGTCCCGTTCCTTTGGTTCTTCTCTTTAAGGAGTCCCTCTGCTGCCTTTAACACGAAAAAAGACCAAGCCCATGCCTCTGTGGCCTCCTCCAGTCTTCTCCTGAGACTGTGAGCCTTAACCATGGTCATGTTCTATCTATCTATATATATATCTATATATATATATATATATATACATATATATTGTTTTTTTTTTCTTTCTCCAAAAGATGCCACTAAAGCTGTGACCTCTTTCCTAAGCTGGAAGACTTTTCTCGTTTTTGTCACACGTCGTAGGAATTGTACAGTACAGAGCTGCCAAAGCGTAAACAATATCCAGCACAGTGCCTTAGCGGACGCCTCCCGACCTGTATGAACGTGGATGAACGTCTCTCTCGCCCAAGAAACTCTTTAAGATCCTTTTCGTGACGATCCGGCCAGTGTGCGCATTGGCTCAAACTAACACTGCATCTCATTCAGTACAGTAGAAAAACATTACTCAACCGACTGACCATGCCTTTCTTATCGGAAAAGACCAAAAATATCCTGGAGGTACAGTTATCTCCTCCTCGTCTCCTGCACTGTAGCATGAAAGTGCCTTTGGTTCACCGTTTTTTTTTTCCAGCTTAGAAAAGACAGAATCTTACTTTGCATTACTAAGATTATCAAAAAACCAAATAAGTGGATGTAAGTAAAATATTCACCACAATGCCTTTCTAAAATTTTATAGTAGACGACAAGGGACAGTGGAGAATTATTGACATGCCATTACGTGACAATGATTGATTAGATAAATTATTATTGATATTTGTTTCAACTGTAAAATGTTGTGAGAAGCACCTCCGTTTGTACGTGTTACATCCCGTTTTTTAAAAACCTATGAATTTCTTCAAGTAAATCGGGACCCTTACCTTTAGTAGCATCGCTGCGATATTGTTTTCTCTTAAAACACTAAAAGAAAAAGGATCTTGGTTTCACAAGTTGGATGTTTCCTTTTTTTAAGAAGGACGTATTCGTAAGTGGACTTGCTCGTCCGTCCACTGAGCTTATCAAATGGGAATTTGTTTTTTAAGGCCTTTACTGTTAAGACACTTCGGAATCTTCAGCTCACCTGACTCCTTTTGTTTTTACACTATTTACCCGAGTTATTCATTTCAGTCACTTCGAAAAATGGTCGCAGACTACGGTCGACTGATCTGTATGTTGTACTGCTTAATGTAAACTGTGGAGTTTTAGTATGCTTGACATGAAAAGGACAAGACTATTTTGATTGTTTTGTGTTTGCCCTTCGTTTTCCTCTCTGTTCTCGTTCACGTCGCGTGAATCATGGAGAGTTTCCTGTATTACTGTTCTCTGTGTATACGATGGTTTTGTGACGTCAGTATATTGAAGGCCCAGTCGGGCGGTGAAACTGTTACTGCTGCGCTGCTGGTACCTTTCTTTGACATGTCTGTTCCACCTGAAAACGATTCCAGCTGCCACCCCTTTACTTCACTATAGGGAGCTGAATATCGATGCCTTTAATATGACGAATGTTGGGACACTATTTTAATAGTAACGAACACTAAGCAGTCGCTTTCTTAATGGAATCATGACGCATGTCAGCAGTCTAGCTCTTGTTCTTTATTTGTATTTTGTCTATGTGTAGGTACTGGTACCTCCTTCGTTCATTACCATTTAAGACGTTGGCTTTAAAGTGAACTATTCTCTAGTTCAAAATAGTATCATAAAAAACTATTGGGTTTGTGTGCAGAGATTTTTTGTAAAAAGGTGCTTTGTATAAAATTATATATTCTGGCTTTTCTTGGTACAAAGGTGTGATATCTTTTAATATCCATAATGATGGTAAAAGCGTTGGAGCAAAGGTGAGAGAGGAGAGAAGAAAACCTGCTATGTGTATGTGTTCTTTACTGCATATGGTCTTGTCTTTGCTCTGTAACATTTTGATGCCTTCTTGATAAAGTGGTAGATATTTTGTAGCTTTCTAGATACTTTGTATGTATACATTATTGAATAAAATAAGTAAAACCGTGCTTACCATCTCTTTAATGACTCCCTGCACTCCGAAATGTGCTTTGTCATATGGTTACCTCCTCTTGGATGACTTATTATGATTATGGTGACTGATATTTGTATCAGATGTGTCACTAATGCAAACTTACTCCACCAATGAAGTCATGTTAGAGAACCTCACCCCCCCATGTCACACGTCCAGAAGCCTGGTGTCATTCCACCTCCACCTCCAAAATCTCCAAGTGTCAGGTTGTTCAAGATTCATAGGATGGATTATCACACATCATTAGGAACCTCTATAACTCCACCCTGAGACGTCTGGCATGTTGTGCTAGCTAACATGGTGGCCTTACGCCATACTGAGAGACACTACTTCTGTATCTGTAGCTCAGTAAATATTGCCCATATCAGTCTAAATACATCATCAGTTATTGTTCCTGGTAACCTTCCTCTTCCTTCCCAATAGCACTGCAGCCCCACGCTTCCTTCTGGGTGCAGCTGTTCTTTTGACGAAGAGTGTCTTTTGGTGGTAGAGAGAGACATAGCCAGACCCCAAACACACCCCTGGGCTAGCCCTGGTATACATATATATGCCACATGCCAGTTTAAAGAATTATGCACCCCATGTAGATGGCATGGTAGCTGCATTCGAGCACATTGTAGGTCTATGCAAATCAGACACCTGCCATCACCTAGTACCTAGTAGAGTCCCAAACCTGCACCCCACTTTAACCCCTGGGTTACCTCGTGTCTTGAAAAGATGTTTGTGGTGATGTGGGCAGTAGCAGTAGTACTGGGTGTTAGGAGTTAGTAGATATTACCAGGCAGCACCCTCTGTTGGATGACAAGATGTCTGCCCCTCTGCTCTGTCACCAGGTCTTTCCTAGGACTCTTTCCAGTGTATTTTTACAACCATGTTTACAACATAGTTGGGAGACTGTGGAAAATCTAAATAAAATACAGTGTGATGTGCAAATCATTTAAGCACTATATTTAATTAAACATGACTGTGTGAATGAATATGTAGATGTTCAATATATTAAATGTTCCAGCAACACATGTCGGGACAAGAGCAACAAAAGACTGGTGAAGATGTGTTATGCTAAAAAACAGCTTATTAGTGATGATGAAAAAAGCATCACAGGGAGGTGGCGTCTTTCAGTAGCAAAGATGGGGAGGGATCACTACTCTGTGAAAGACTGCGGGCAAAAATATAATCTATGTTACATAATATCATTAAAAGATTTGGAGGGTTCAAATGATTTGCACCAATGATTTGGAAATGGGGTTGTAATTTACAGTTAAATACAGGGTCTTTATGTTTTTGGAAACACAGTTGTAATTTACAGTCACCAAAAACAGGAACTGTCCCTGGAAAGCATCCCCCTACAGCTGAGGACATCAGCTAAAAAAAAGGATTGTCTGTGGCAGGAAACTTTCTCTTTAGCTACTGAACCGTCTGTAGCATGGCATAGCGTGCTTTGTTTGAAGTGTCTGGAAATAGATTAATAATACTGATTTAAAATCATATTCCATATCTGTCTAATAACCTGTCTAACATGGCTCTGCCATAGAATTAGGGGCCTCCTGGATAGCAAGCATACTGGCCACCCACCCTCGGGCCACTCAGATTTTTGTCTTCTCCGTGCGAGATCTAGATCAAACAGACTTCAAACATGTTACAACCTTTAAGATGTGAAATAAGTTCTGGATCAAATCTGGCCCAGATTCACTATTTTCCTCTGGCCCACTTGCTGCACGGATTGACAGCACTTGGGCGGACCGTTGCAAGATGTGAGCCACATCTTAGACAACCCAAACGTAGACAACCCTGCTGTATCTCGGCCAGAGGTGGACCAGATCTGTTTTAGGATAAGTGGGCCAGCAGTGCCATATCTTTGCCAGATGTGGACCACATGTGCATGAAAACTGGGCTATTTTAATCATGTGAAACAGTTTGCTTACATTTGGAAAACGAGAAACCTGTCAAAAACTGTTTTGATGTTTTGTTTAAAAACACGCCAGCAGCCACATTTACTAAGGTAATTAAAGATGCCAGAGAACTTGCGGTGTACATACGATATTTTATTACACTGATAATATCATTATTCATCAATCAGATTTGAGGTTTTGAATCAACAATCCTATAAAACCAACAGACCGAGTTAAATCAGACAACTTTAAAAGTACTTCTAAATTCACTTTACAACCATGAGATTTAAAATACCTGTAGTTTTGTTCTAGAAAGAAGAGAAAGAGAAATGGAAATGCCAGACACAGACATTTAAGGGTTACCCAGTCGTCCTACACTCTGTCGCCCCCTGTCGGCTCTGCCTGGAAAAGCCACTTCCTTTCCCTTGGCATTATTCCCAGTCATTTCTGCCCCCTTTAGTCAATAACCCCAGAGGAAGTTTTAGGGCCCCTTTCCCGGATTCATTCTATTGTTAGACTAAATATCAGTGGTGAATCATCATTGGAAAGGCTTTTCACTCCAGCTTCAGGCTAAGTCTGCTTCTGGGAAAAGACTGCACTACTCACACACTGCAGGTTCCACTTACAGAGCCATGCTAACCACGCTGCACTGAGTAATGAGTATGAAAGCCAGTCATACCAAGCCACTCACACTCCAGTGTACTTTCAGTAATGCCGAAGAGATGAAAACGCATGATGATTCATGTAGTTGCTGGAGTCTTACTCGGTGCTCATCACTGCCTATAAGCGGAGCATGTAATACCGATGTTGAACACTAGGGGGAGTGACACTGTTCAACTGGTTGCTAGTGAACGAATTCTCATTAAAACAAAGTACAGCAGAGGTCAGTAGCGTACTGCAGTGTGTCTAACACCAGCACCGAGTCTGACCATCACTGCAGTGATTTTAATCACTGTGCTTACACTTGATCCCAGACTGGCAAAGCCTGGTCTTACGGAATTGGCTCACTTCCAAACTTTCCTTTTTAGGAGAAGATTAACCCTTTACAATCCCAAGCCTGCCGCTTCCTAAAGCTCATGTTTCAGGAAACACACAAACTGTAATGTAGACAGTCTGAGTTATTCCTAACCTATAAAGGTGTAGCATAAACCTTTTGGGTCCTGGGGGTTAGAAGAAGGTCTGAAGAGATGGGTTTACTATTCACGTCCAGAGTGACAAAGGAAGTGCAAGCTGAATAGCAATGCAGTACTGAGCGAGAGTTCTTACGGAGTGTCCTTGTTTCCACACTCACTCACCGTATAGGAGCACTTTGTAGTCCTACACTACAGACTGTAGTCCATCTGACTCTCTGTATACGTGTTACCCTAGCCTTTATTTGTCAGGACCCCCACAGAGTAGGTATTATGTGAGTGGTGGATGATTCTCAACACTGCAGTGACACTGACATGGTGGTAGTGTGTTTTAATGTTGCGCTGGAACGTGCAGATCAGACACAGCTGTGTCCACTGACCGCCCACTCTATTAGACACTTCTACCTTGTTAGATGTAAAGTCAGGGACAGTAGCTCATCTGTTGCTGCACAGTTTGTGTTAGTCAGCCATTAGCGGTCTTTCATTAGCTGTCACAGGACTCTGCCCACATGGCAAAAGCTGGGCATGGACTGTTCTCAGTCCTGCTGTGTCTGATCCACTCATTCCAGCACAACACATGTGCATATATATATATATATATATGTATAACAACCAAACATTATGTGAACAGAGCAATGGTCCCTTACCAGTGTGCCAGTATTAAAGAGGACCACCACCAGTTTTTGAACATGTCTTTATAAGTTTATAACTAGGATGTGAATAAAACCATTCAGAGTGGTTTGGTATGCAGTGCTCAGTTCTAAAGAAACTTACTGAATTAGATTTTTTTATAGTGGTGCTGAATGGAACCAGACATCCGAAGAGTTTCATGCCTCTAAAAGCTCCCACACAGAAATAATCTGCTGCCTGATTCATAAGGCATTGTATTCCAATAGCTGGTCTGGAGATGTTTTTGCCTCCAAAGCATCCATTTAGCGTGAAGAGGAACAAAAATCACCTAATGTTGTTTATTCAGAGTTTACCATCACCAACACTATATCTAAAGCTCTAGAAGACGAGTGTAGGGTGACTGCTCACTTTGGATAAAAAATAAAAAGGATATATTTGTGTTGCAAATGTCATTAGACATTCAGAAACGCTGGTGTAGTTATCTTCTTATATGATTATAATCACATTAACTATATCATTAATAACATACAGGTCTGCTTTCACAAGCAGGTCAGCCAGACAGGCTCAGTCAGCACTGACCCTCAGGAGGAGAGCTAAAGAGTCTGCTTAGCAGACAGGCCTCGTGTTTGGTGCAGTTCACTCACTTCACAGAGAAATGCTGCTCAGGTCAAGTCAGTTTCTCAACATTCTCAGAAAGAGACATTTTTATCGGAAGCTGCGGTCAAAGGTGGAGTCATCATCTGTGTTTATAAGTCATACATAATGCAGTGACAAGGTTACAAAACTCTCTCTCCCTCACACACACAGATACACACACACACACACACAGATACACACACACACAGATACACACACACACGCACATACACATACACACACACACACACACAGATACACACACACACGCACATACACATACACACACACACAGATACACACACACACACACTCACATACACACGCACACACACACACACACACACACACACACATACACAGATACACACACACACAGATACACACACACTCACACAGATACACACACACACACACACACTCAGGTACACACACACACACACACACACACACTCACACAGATACACACACACACACACACACACACACACACACACACACACACAGATACACACACACACACACACACAGATACACACACACACTCAGATACACACACACACACACACACACACACAGATACACACACACACACACACACACACACACACTCAGATACACACAAACACACACGCAGATACACACTCAGATACACACACACACACACGCAGATACACACTCAGATACACACACACACATGCACACACAGATAAACACACATAGATACACACACAGATACACACACACACACACACACACACACAGATACACACTCAGATACACACACACACACACACAGATACACACGCAAACACACACACACACACACACTCAGATACACACACACACACACACACAGATACACACTCAGATACACACACACACACTCACACAGATACACACACACAAACACACACAGATACACACTCAGATACACACACACACGCACACACAGATACACACACACACACAAACACACACACACAGATACACACACACAGATACACACACACACAGATACACGCACACACAGATACACACACACACACACACACACAGATACCCATGCACACACACACACACAGAGATACACACACATGCAAACACAAACACATAGATACACACACGCACACACACACAGATACACACACACACACACAGATACTCACACAGATACACACACACTTGGTGATGTCACAGGATTCCAGTTTTATGACAGAAAAAGCCATGCAGAAAAAGGGCAAATCCTTGTGAGGGATTTTTATGACATTACACACAAATCCTGCTCTGAGCTACAGTGAGACCCAGAGCCTCTTCCTGAGGGTCATGAGTCGCTCTGAGAATAGAGTAGAGCGTCCTTCATCGCACACTGATTGACCATTACCATCTCCTCTCTGTATATCAGTTTAATGTCTTTATGCTCTGTTGTGTAATTAATTAAACATGATAATAACAATTTAACTCATCATCAAAAACCTGTTGTACAAATATGCTCTCTCAGAGTTAGAGCCAGTACCATTGTCAATTGGCTGCATGACGCAGGACTACATGAACACAGACCGTTACGATGACTGCCCTGAACACCACATCACCAAAGACTGCAATGGTGTCGTGCCAGACTGTCATGGAGTGACTCAGAATGGCAGCGGGTCTTTTTCAGTGACGAGTCCCACTTTCGTGTTGGTAGAAATGACCAACGAATCTGTGTGTGGAGGCACCGTGGTCAGCACCGAGATGAACAGTTTGTGGTCATGCGTCACATGTCTAGAGGGCCTGCTGTCCCTCCACCTCCACTCCTACTGCACAATGTACAGGAATTGTGTGAGACCATCATTGGGAACCTTTACAACTCCATGCTGAGACATCTGCATCTTGTGTTACTAAACATGGTGGCCCGACGCCATACTGAGACACTACTTCTGTATGTGTAGCTCACGAAATATTGTCCATATCAGTCTAAATTTATTATTCCTTATTGTTCTGGTAAATTTATCTTCCTTCCCAATAGCATTCCAATCCGACACTTATCTCTGGGTGCAACTATTCTTCTGAAGATGAGTGTATATATAAACATATATGTAAATATATATATATATATAATTTTAGGGTAATAGTGAAATGTATATGTGTAAATGACATTTATGACTTTATATATTTTATCATTCTTTCACAAAACGTTACTTTCAGCTGGTGCAACGGGTATGGTAGGGGTGGGGGGATGTTTGTTTATTGTATATTGTAATCTGTGAAAATTCAATAAACAAAATTAAAAAAAATAGTGAAATGTATAATATTTACACAATTAGATTAATATAATCTTCGAGGAAGGAAATATTGCTGTTACAACTATATGGGCTTATGGACTAGAACTGTACAAAAAGTGGACCAGAATATAATTTTGCAACAAATTAATTTTATCATATATACAAAACATGCGTATCACATCTAAAGTATTTTAATGATGGAAATGAGGGATGAATGAATGAGAAGTAAATGAAATGGTTAACGTTCCCTTTTGCCTTATAGCCTGAAAGTACTAGCCTGCGTCCTAAACCACATACTACCAATCAGACATACATCTCAGACAGTTTAGTAGGAGTTTGGTTAGTAGTATCGTTTGGTTTAGGACGCAGCCTAGTATTGTTGTTCACACCCGTATTTCGACAAGCCCCGCCCCTCTGCGCTGGGATTGGCTAGAAACAGGCACTACGAGTTCTCGCACTGAATGAACTAGCCTATCCCACCGCAGGAGGGACGGAAAACAGGTGGGGTAAAGATTAGCAACGGTCTAGGTATGAACTACTAACCAATCATATCCAACCCCAGCTCCGAAGGGGCGTGTCCCGCAGCGAAAAAAAAATGTAAACAGCGTGAGAGTAGAAACCATTAGCCAATCCCAGTACACGTGGGTGTGGCTAGCCGGAATACGGGCGGGAAAAAGGAAAGGAAAAAAATCAAAAACAAAACAACGCGACTCTTAACTTCAGCTGCGCCGTCAGCTCGCCAACGCGAGCGCGAGGTCGGTGCTCGGAACGTCCGCTCGCCGTGCGAGCGAGCTCCGGAACCTGTTTCATAACGTTTGATGTCTGAGGTTTGACCTTTTGAACGTCTCGCTCCTTTTAGTTTATTTATAGACTTTCAGATCTGTTAACCGAACGAACACTCCGCAGACCTACAGCAGCGCGAAAGATGGAGCCCGAAGAGAGCAAGATCTCCGTGTGGGTTTGCCGCGAGGAGAAGCTCGTGTCCGGTCTCTCCAAACGCACCACGTGCGCCGATGTGATCAAGGTGCTGCTGGAGGAGCAGAGCTCTTCGGCGTGCCCACGCTCCTACTGCATCGTGGAGAAGTGGAGGGGCTCGGAGCGCGTGCTGCCGCACAAGACCAAGATCCTGCGCCTTTGGAGCGCGTGGGGTGACGAGCAGGAGAACGTGCGCTTCGTACTCGTGAGAAGCGAAGCGTCCCTGGCTGGCAGCGCGCCGCGGAGTGCAGAGGCGCGCGTCGTGCTGAGCCGCGAGAGCCCGCGCGTGTGCCGGGCGAGCGCGCGCGCCACCGTCACCTCCACGGGCTCCTCGTCCACCAACGCCGCCGACCCGGCCGCCGCGGCGCTTTCGCGCGAGCGGCAGCGACGGATCGTACGCAAGGCGTTCAGGAAGCTCGAGAGGATGAACAGAAGACGCGCGCGAGCCGTGGCCAAGGATGCGCGCTCGGCCGAGAGGATGGAGACGCTTGTGCACGTGGTGGTCTCGCAGGACCACACCATCCGCCAGCAGATCCGCAGGCTCGAGGAACTCGACGCCGAGATCGACCGACACGAAGCACGCGTGCACCTTGACCGCGTGAAGGCGCACGGGGCCAATTACGTGCAAGACACGTACCTGGTGGGCCCCGAACAGGACGGAGGGCGCGAGGAACGAGGGGGCGTAACCGCATGCCACGATGGAGTCCCCCTCGCTCTGCGTTTGGAGGAGTACGCGGACAAGTGCGAGGAGTTTGTGCAGTTGCACGAGGAGCTGGCCGAGCGCGAGGCCCTGGCGGCCAGCCTGATAAGCCAGATCGAGGAGGAGTTGAACCGGCGGTGGATGGAGCGCAGACGTGAGGAGCCTCCTGGACCAGAGACTTCGCTCCTGGAGGAAGAACAGGTCAGAACGGAGCTGGACACGAGCCTGTACATCGGCCTGAGGCTGAACACGGACTTGGAGGCGATCAGAAACGAGTTGGACTTGAGTCAGGAGATCTGGGAAGCGAGAGATAAGGAGCTGAGGGACCTACTGGAGAAAGTGGACTCACTGGAGTTAGAGGAGGATGAGGAGGAGGGTGAGGAGAAGGCATGCTCGAGGATGAATGACGGTAACGGGACGGACACAGAGAGTCCCGAGGTCCCCTCCGCGGAAAGTCCCAGCGGGTGGGTGGAGCAGGCCAGGGGCCTTTCAAAGACCTGCAACAGCAACGATGATGATTCAGACACAGGACTGAGCTCCATGCACAGCCAGGACTCGGACAGTGCACCTGTTTGCGAGTCCTTAGTATAACAGGAGCAGCAGCAACCATGCTACATACAGCTGATTCATAGTACAGGGCTCATTTGGTAAACCGGATGTATACAGAAAAGCCTAAGCACAAACTGTACCAACACTGGGCTAATCATATGCACTTAGCAGATACATCAGTCTGTACAGCAGCTGATATGGAATTGTGGCTTATGCTGCTCCGGCAGACTGGGGTTTATTTTCCCTCCTGGACAAGCTCGTTATGGTAATCGTCCTTGGGCTAGACTCCTAATGCCACATTAGCATACCTCTAACATATAATCAACTGTAAGTCACTCTGCCAAATGCATAAATGATCATTTACAATTAGGGAAGCTTGTTCTCTGTTGTTCTATTCAGCAGGCTATAGGGGCACAATGGACCTCATGGAAAAACATTTTTGTACCACTATTGTAACTGCCTAAAGGTGGGCTTTTGCAAGTTTGCTAAAGAGGGTAAAAAAACGCTTATAACTTTAGCACATCTATGCACATGAACATGGTGATTTCAGCATGGCTTCATGTGTTACGAATTTGCATAGTCCTCACATGCCATACTGGCCCTATTCATACTATACAATCTATGCAAACTATATAAATCTGGGTCATTAAAGGAGCAATATGTAAAATGATGTAATCAGTATATAAGAATGTACAGTATTTTGATGGTACAGTAAAGACGTCACATGTTGCAGAGATATCTACAGAAGTTAGCATGCTAGCTAGCTAGCCCTGGCAGCGTTCTGTTTCATAATACCCCTTTATTCTTTATTTAATACCGCCTTGAGTCTGCTGCAGTCCCCACATGAACAGATAAAGAAAAAACGTGCCCGCTCTCTACAAAACACTTTTCAAAAAGTAGCAGCAAAATACGAGCTAACATTGGCATTGCTTTTCAATGCTGGAGATGCTCTTGGTGTGTATAGGCATGAAATTTGATGGTAAACTATGAACTACGTTGCGTAATGATCCATAACTGGGGGGAGGAGTTAGGGCTAAGCGATTTTGGCAAAATATTGTATTGCATTTTTTCCAAGCATTGATACAATTACAATTAAACAATTTCCTATTAATTAAGACATGTGCCTTTTCTGGCTAAGAAGACCAGCATAAACTTTTTCTGGCTTGAGGTCTGAAATATATTTGTACCTGTGATGTTGTTGCACACATACACACACGGGTTTGGTTGCTTCTCATGAGTCAAATTCATCTAAAAGATGTTTACAAGCTTCGTGTTGTTTAGCTAAATTCCCCTAGTAACAATACATCAATGTTACTGATAATAGATTATACGAATACTATCCAAATGTGCAGCTCATGTGATTTAAATTACGTCCTTGATATAAAAACGATTAGTCTTTCAGCCGCAGGAGGAGTGCAGAGGAGGGGCAGTGTGGAGTACGAATTTTAACAGGTTACATCATCATACATATTGTTCCTTTAATGTCGTATTCAAACAAAATAAGTTCTTTAAGGAAATGAAAGAAACGTGAAAATAAAAAATCTGACTTTGGAGAAAGCCTCGACCAAATTCTTTTTGGCTGAGAGAAAATTCCTGTTTTGTCATTGTGGCATTTTAAAGTGCTCGTATGAGTCACTTATGAACAAATCTGGCCACACATCTGCTCCTTGCATGAGGTCCAAAGTGTGTATCAGAACCATCTCAATCTATTTAACAGCTGTTCTCATCTAAAGAAAAGCTGAACACAGCCACTGCACCAACACTGGAGTACAACGATGCACCTAGTCAGTAGAATTCCTGCTTCTGGATGAGGGTTTCTACATGTGCTCAACATTTTACCCTGGACTAAATCAGTGTTCATCTTCAGATGCTGCGTTTTGAATGCGAATGTTTGGAGGGACGTTAAGGCCCTCCCTCTTGTATTTTCAACTTCCAGAAGGTTGCTGCCATAATTATGCATAAAGGAATCATGTGGACCAGAAAGACTCATACTGTGGATGGTGGCACATGTTTACAGAGCCTGTATATTTAGTTATTAAAGCCCATATTACCAGACAAGGTTACAGTGTAAAGGACTGTTCTGCTGATGATAGCTACATATGATTGAGCATTGATATTGAGGCAGTGTTTTCATTGTCATTACATGTTTTACATGAACTATGGTGTTGGCTCTTTATGAGTTTATAACAGGGGTGGATCATTAATCAGTAAGACATGGGTCTAACGTAAACGTTTGTAAAGTAATACAGTATATTGTGCTACTTGTTCTTTTCTAATTTAATATTCATTCGAATATAGTATTAAATATGACTTTATATTGTTGCTGTCCATTGAAAAACATGTATCTCCATTTTTGTCGATTTCTACTTTTATAAGATGAGATAAGACAAGACAAGGGAAGATGATAAGATAATCCTTTATTAGTCCCACAGTGGGGACATTTACAGTGTTACAGCAGCAAAGGGATAGCAAGGTAAAAAAATAAGACAGGTGAACAGAACAACAATATAAACATTATAAATAATAATAATAAAAAAAAGAATAACATAGCCTTTTATTATCCCACATGGGGAAATTCAAATTATTACAGCAGAATAAACAGTATACAGATACAGAGCAAGATGTACAGAAGTGCAAGTTATACAAAATACGAAATATATAAAATTAAAAAAAAAAAAAAATCTCTAGTGTCAGACAAAAAATAAAATACAATACGAAACTATGCAGATTTACACATGTAATCACACAGATATATATAGCATATTAACTGAAAGATATTGTATAGATATTGCACCTTGTCTTATACCTACATAAGCTACATAAACACTGATAATCTTGGCAGACACATGAACTATAGTAATGTCAGATTGTATACATCATTTGAACAGCAGCTGCTGTTTACACAGAGTGTACATTTCATGATGAATGGACCAACAAAAACATCTGGTTCCATTGACTTACATTAAAATTAGATTTGGCTTTTCCCCTGGCTGGCTTTTTGTAGATTGTTTTGTTTTTCTTTGGACAGTGACAGCATCTGGATCTGTAAATATGTCTTGCTTTTAGTTCGTACTATAAATTCCAGGCCTAAGCAAACCTTCTCTATGAGAAGATGAATGTCACATAGAAAAACATTCCACCCTGCGGTAAACATCAATGTTCCAAATCTGATACATTTCGTCCTGTGTATGTTTTAACACTGAGAATCACAGGAAGGTAGTTTAGGAGGCAAATATCCATGCTACCTCAAATTATATCACATAAAGTGTATGGATAAACTTGAACAATATTATCCAACAGCTTGGATAATTATACACTACTAATGCCCACGCAACAACATGAACAGCCACATTTACAAAGCTTGCTGGTTGATGTAGGGTTTCCTGGGTTGCCAGTCTTACAAAGTCAGTTTACCATGCAACACTGGTGGCTTGCATGTGGCAAGATTCATATTTCAACTCTTTAACAGCCTTGTAATTTAGAGGATCCAGTGGGGTACAGAGGAAGAAGGTCCATATGGCAAAATGCATCATGTTTGGAAAGTTTTGTGATGTAGCAATTCAATTTTCCCATTTAAAAAACTGGTTGCCAGATTGGATATGTCTACTGCAAACAAGATAATGGCGAAAATAGAAACTTTTGGAGAAACTGATCTGGTCAAAACAGCAACATTTAGAGATTCAGGTGACATTTATTCTGTATGGATGAAGATTAAGTTGAATTGTGTTGAATGAAACATTGTCATGGTGTTTCTTTTTCTAACCAGCCTGTCTTCCGTTAACCACCCAACACTTTGAACAACATACTGGATACCCACTGCCATGTATCAAATCAAAACTCCAGCCCAAATCTATTAAGTTGAATGTGTTTTTGAAACAGATTCTACAAAAGTATGTGTTAGTGGGTGGGGCATGGGTAAATCAGTCATAGGTGTTAGAAAACTAAGCACCACCTGAACAAATATGCATGTAACAGGCAAAATCCAGCGCTCAGTTCAGTAATGGACACATGCATTGTTATCCACTTGGCATGACTAATATGGCCTTAGCAGAACTCGTACAGTGTATGTCTTTAAGACAGGTTGCAGGGGTAGCCAGGCCATCATAGTGAATATCTGCTGAGGAACAGCTGAAAGAGCTTAAAGCAGGGGCATACAGATGTGAGTTCGACCAGTGTGAGAAAGCAGGCCAATTACATAACTCAGACCTGCCTCACGTGTCTGAGCATCAAACAGCCAGGAGCGCCACAGGCCTCACACAGACGGCAAGGATCAGCACAGGTCAAAAAGCCTGGGGTTCATCCAGTTGGACGTCACTGAGCCCTGCAGTGGACAGGCGGCATCAGTGTGTTTTCGGGGAGAGAGTTACAGTGGTAATCTGTACTCAGGTGTTGTGTTACTTGCAGTACACTGAGACCAGACCATTGTTGCCTCTGTCTGCCTTTATTTTTTATTCAACCAGATTTTAAGACAACAGGATATGGGCTGACAAATGGTGTTCCGTTTATGAATAGATTAAATGTAAAATATTGCAAATTTATGAAAATGAAATACTATATTTAACTAAGCCTCTAAACCTTTGCAGTTTATTTAGCATGCTTGCTACCAGAGGCTTGGTTCCAGGGATGCAGCTTTAGCCCTGAGTGGGATTAAAATCTCTAATGACCTTTAAAAATGGCACCTGTCAGTTCCAGATCATCAGCATCTGGCCAGAGGTATTACCACATCAGCATTGTCCAGTCCTGCAAAGCTGACTTGACCTCTGAACCACACGCTGCAGTGAAACATACACATGAGAGCGTATGTTTGATGGAAAATTATTGAATTAGGATTAAAATAATGTATGGAATACTCTTCCTATCCCAAGTGTAGTCAATCAGCAAGGCTGGAAAGGAAACCAAATTCAGCCGTAGACCAGGCCGCTACTAACATGGTAACTCCAGCACCAGTTCTTGGTTGCGAACTGGAGTATCTGCTAATTAGATAGCCAACTAATTATTTAGCCAGACTTGGTATTTGACAGAACATTATATGATATATGAACATATGAACAGCTAGCTTTAGTTTATAGTAAACTGTATTAACATGCTAACATGGCTAGCTAATTAACTAAGCAAAGGCCTCAAAGACTCTGAGCTCTTAAGCTTACCACTTCTGCACGTTGGCCCCGTGGTTCCTCTCTCTGTTATCCAAACAAATCGTTTAGTCCTCCTATTTTTCTACCCCTTTCTAGCTAGCTTTTACAATTTACCTTTCCCATTTGGTGTCATTACTTTTCTGGAGGATATAGTAGGCCACTAATATTTCTAAGCATGCGCACTACCGGTATTTGCCCAGCACATGCCGCATGTCCTGGGTGGTCTCCATTTCATTTCATATGGGACTACAATATGGCACATGTGCCCGGTGAATACTTGATTGCCTCCCTCAGCAGGCCACACACATAACAGCCTACAGGGAATTGTCCCTCGAGCCCATTCATGTCCATCATCATCTTGCTTCTTAGAGATTAGCTTAGAACTGCTAGGCTAACATAGAAATGGATATCTATAGCTTTATTATCATTATGCAAACTGCATGATTAAAAATCACAAACCAAACTTTTAAATAATCACAAATAGATTAACTTATGTGGTGCTCTATGACACATACAAATAGATAAAAGCATACTGCATAGCTAAAACGCTAGTAGCAGCCACTTTTAAGTGTATGTTTGGGCTAACCTGTAGTCCAGTTTGACAGTTAACAGTATGTTACACAGGGAAGCTGTTTGATATGTATGTACGACTTGGCATGCCCAGTGCTAAACAGGTGGCCATAAGCTTCCACCACTTGTTAGCTATAATAGTCTTGAACGTCCTATGGGAAACTTAAGAAGCAAGCTATGTACGCTAAACCTGTCTTGGCTACTTGACTACATTTGGGCAAAAGGGTGTAAATGAGGTTTTTGGCCAACCTGGTAACAATCTTTACAAGCCTTTGGCTCACCTTTAGAAGAGGATGGCACAGCACAGCTAGTCCA